>VWZY01012123.1:183781-245526 GCA_013399075.1 Chloroceryle aenea
ATTGAAGTCCCCCAGCAGGACAAGAGCCTGTGAGTGTGAGACCTCCTGTAGCTGGAGCAGGAATGCTGCATCAGTAGCCTCCCCTTGATCAGGAGTCCTATAGTACTCTGACCACAAGGTTCCCCTTGTTGCCTTGGTCTCTAATTCCTACCCATAGGCTTTTGACTTGCTCGTGGCTATTCTGTAGGGAAATCTCCTCACATTCAACCCATTTCTTAACATAGAAGGCAACACCTCCACCCCTCCCTCCTCTCCTGTCCCTTCTGAACAGTCGTGTCGGCACGTCCTGTACAGCACATATGAGATGAGGAAAAAGTTGAAAGCCGCTATTTAATGAATAGTGGTTTAGAAGGTCTGCCAACTGACTCCTCATACGATTAGTATTATTAGTAATAATAACAACTATCATTAGTTATTAGTTCATATATGACACACTGCAAGCAGAGACACACCAGTTTACACTCTTGTCATGCTTTCTGTGCTTGTGTGGTTTGTACTGGGACGCTTTCTATCCAGACCTGACTTCTTTCTGAATGTTGGCTCAAAACATAATGTTTGGAAGAATTTATGTGATCTCTATTTCTACTGATTGGTAGACAAGATACTGTTCATTGAATTAGTAACTAGCTCTGCCTCTCATCATGGGCTTACTCTATCCCAGTTCCTCCTCTCCAGCTTTCGCAGAAGCATCTGTACACACTGCTGCTTTGTTCTCTCTCTGTTTTCACTGTCCATTGTTTAGGTTTAAGCTTTGTTAAGCTTGCTCATGGTTTTAACCATGCTGGCAATAGCAGAACCGATGGTCCCAGAGGTACAAGTCTACCAGATAGCAATGTACTATTCGAAACAACGCCCTCAATGGGTCTCTTCCAAATGAGGATATTCTATGTGCTGAGCCAATCCCATAATCTGCAGGTGCTGGAAGGATTAGTGCGGCTCCCTCCCTCTCCAGGTGTGTATTCCTCCAGGGCTTGTTCTCACTGGACCATGCAGGGAGATGACTCAGCTCCCTGGGCAGACGGAAAGCACCGAAGTGCAAAGTGGATAATTTTTGGCCACTTTAGCAATCTGAAAGCGTCTCATGAGGGTGTCAGGTCAGGGCCAGGCAGAAGAGGGGAAGGATCAGGTGAGGGCAGGAGAGACCAGCACTGTCCTTTTTGGCAGTAGTAAACTGTGGGTTCAGTCAACTCATCTTGCCTTGTCCTCATTACAGCCCAGAGCTGTAAATAGAAGAATTAATACTCAGTGTTGTTGGCTGCTACCCTTTTATGTTTCCTCACACAGCAAAGGCTGCGAAATGTTTGGGTTTGTTTTACTCCAGACAGATCAGCATAATCACATCCCGCCACAGTGAAACCCCAGAGAACAATCGTCCCACCTTGCTGATATAACCCAGCTTTGCAGGGGAGAGCCCTGCACCCACTCACAAGCTTTCTCAGAACTTCTTGTGTGATTTTTGTAATGGGGTCAAATGATGAGACCCTGAGCCAGCGCTGGGAACTCAGCCTGCCCTGGTCCTGCAGTTGGCTGTCTCCTGAAGGCCAGGATTTCAAACTCTCCCTGCTCCCTCAGCAGCTGCAAAGTTGGAATTGAAATGGAGGAAACCAGCACTTTGGTTATCAGACTCTAAAATCTGATAGTTCACAAACCACTTGCAATGAAATATTTTATTCTGCTGGAAAACTGGTGTTTCCTGAGGTATTAGTCATTGCAGCTATAATGAACCTTTGGTTATCAGTGGACTTTTTAAACCCAAGTCCAGGGCAGCATATAGTGGTTCCTAGATTAAAGACTTGTACAATTTTTGGTCACCAGCTTAAACACCTTGAAGTAAAGCTGCTTCGCCTTCTAGAGTTTTTCAGCCTTGTGTTGCAGTCTCTAATAGAGGGCCAAAAAAGTCTTAACTGATTTCTAGTAGCCACAGAGCAGTCATGCTTTGAGTGTGGATGTCCTAGCCCTGCATTTTGAAGGTAAGCACTTCGGTCAGTGGATGTGATCTCTGTCTAGGGATTGCTTCTCATCCAACTCTAGCCACCTGCCTCTCTTAGCTCTCCACCTGGTCCTTGAATCATGAGCTGAAATTTGAATTTTAAGGAAAGAGAAAACAAAATAAAGTGGCAGTTAACTTACAACATGAGGATATAGGTACGCTGATAGCCAGGATGATCCAGGCAATGTCCATCTTGCTGAGACAGATGGTTGCTCTGTGCTGGGGTTTGTCCCCCTCGGTGACATGGGAGATGTTTCCTTGCACCCCGGGTTTCCAGGTGCTGGCAGGAACCAGTCTGTTTAGGAAGTTCCCAGTAGCGGTGGAGCCAGCCGTGGAAATGGAGTTGGACAACCTCGTGGCAGGTGCTGCAGAGAGAGCACTGCCCAGCAAGGTCGCATTAGTCACCGCACCATGTGGTGTTGGAGCGGCTCCCTTGGGGTCTCTCACGGCTGGGGGGGAGACGCTGACGTCAAAACTGGTCTGAACCGAGTGACCTGCTGCTGCTGTTGCAGATCCAGGGCCAGCAAACAGAGGGACATTTGTACTGAGATTCAAGGTTACCCAAGAATTGTTCTTGCTCAGCATATCCCATATGCCATAGTGAGTGGGTTTAAAAGGCACCGACACTGCTTCAGGATCAGCTGATGGTACAGCAGTTGTGGTGGCAAAGTCTGCCTCCTGCACCACTAGCTCCTCCCCGTCCCCTCGCTCTGCTTCTCTAAGGCTTCCCGAGGCGTTATGGTGAGGAGGAGGGTCTGAGTGCGTAGTTCTTGCCAGCCCTGTGCCATTCGGATCACTGGACACGGTGGACTGGGACTGAAACGCGTGCTCTGTGAAGGGACTCCTCAGGGTGGGGAAGGGAGAGTGCAGGGTCGTCTTTAGGTAAGGCTCTGAGGACTCTGAGAAGTTGCCTTTGAAAACCTGGAATATTTTCCCCTTGGGGCGAGTCTGTCCCGAGTACAAAGCGCTCTCGTTGTATAAATGATACGTTTCCTTTTTGCCGAGGTGAGGGCCACTCACTTGCTTTTGCCCGGTGGAAGGAGCTTCCTCCACTGGGCTGATGGGATGGGGAATGGCACGAGTGGAGGTGGGAAGGGGCTCTGCCGCATGGCGGCCTTTGTGGCGAGGTGTTGTTCCCATGGCTGTGATAGTGGTAGTGTCCATCGGGAAGCCCTGAGACGAGGAGACAGTGGGAGACAGTACCTGAACAGAAAACACCAGCTCTTCTGTCAGTGCCAAGATCAGTAGAACACCTGGAGGAAAAAACACAGAGAGGGGGTGAGACACCAGGGGGGGTCTAACAGACAGGGAACAACAGCATGGCTCATGCATCTGTCAGGAAAGGATACCTTCCGTGTTCTGCAGAAGGATGGAAAAATTAGCATCCAACTTTGTCGGCTTCTCTGGGAAAGTAGGAAGAGAAAGGAAAATCTGTAGGGACTGCTGGTGGCCCTGTGGCCATGGGAGCAAAGAGGTGGGAATGGGAAGGTTGCAGGGAATCACTGTGGCAACGGGAGAGAGAAGTGTTCAGTATGGAGTTAGGAGAGCACTGTGAGGTGCCATAGGCAGGTGATTTCCCCGTAGAAGCTACTGAGCATCCTACTCTTTAGGGGTAGAAGCAAAAGATGATTTTGTTTTCACTTTGACCAGAAGGCCTCCAGATGAATTGCTGCATCATTATGGGAAACCTTAGTCCACTCATTATTTTGGCTGCAAAATCCTCAGTTTGGCTGCCTCCAGTCTTGGATGCCATTAAGCAATCTGTTCATTGAGTGAGCAGCTGCTTAGCCCTTGCTGAATTAGGTCAAGAAGGGACGTCTGGTGATAGGACTTCCTGGGTTATCTAAGCTGTCCTTTACTTAGTGACTTCAGAAAATCTAGTCACATTTTAGAGTATAAGATGTGGAAAATCTTCAAATGTTAAAAACAAATGGGAAAACACAGCTTTCACAGACATTTTAACCCCCCATGTGATTATCAGGGGTCTGACTTAATCTAATACAACTGCCCTTCGCACCCATGTACAAATGTTTGGTTGTAACCTGCTCTGTACTCCCACGTGCTGTGGGGTCAGACCATGTGAAAACTGCTTCCCGCCACACTCTGCAGTGCACATCATTACACGAGGTGCCAGATTCCCACTGCTGGTAACATCAATTCTTTCACTTATTCCTGGTCCAGATAATAGACATGGGCAGCTGCAGTAGTGTAAGCCTCCCCGGGATGCAGGGCTAACACACTGTGAGTTGTTGTGACCTGCAGGGACCACATCAATCACACGTCACCATTTCCATATGTTGAAGCTGTCAAGTGTATTGTGGATCTCTGCCCACAAGAAAGCACAGGGAATAAATCCCTTTTGCACAGCCCACTGAGCATCATCTGATGGGCTAGTGTGAATTTCAACAGCATTGTCAAGGCAAAAAATGTTGTTAGGGTCTTAACAAATCGGGGAGATGAATCTGTTGAAGCTGCAGGACTCCAAACCATATAGTGATCATCTTCAGCCAAGGCTGTGGAGTACCCTCCTGCCCCGTCCTCCACCCTGCCCAGGCTTGCCCATGTTCTTCATGAGCATTGCTAAGCCACTCAGTTCTGCCTTACTCTACCTTACTGTTATGGGCGCCAGTAGAAAAGGAATACAGGGACTTGGGAAAATGCAAGAAGATCTCAGATTAGGTGAGTCCACGGGGCCCTAGTGCTCTGCTGAGTGTGGGGCAGATGCAGATAACAAGAGCTGTGTTCATTCCAAATCCTGTGCATCATTCACACCCATCTGGGAGCCACACAATGCACACAGCAGAAGCTCACCTTAGGAGTGGTACCTGCTCCTCTTACCCAGCTGAATGCTCTACTTGCATCACTAACCGTCAGTTCTGAACCAGAAGAGCACAGAGCTCTGCAATTAACAGAATTCAACTCATGTCACCTCTAGCAGCCTCCTGTGACTTCGCTTAGTGTCCAGAAGATGAAAACATTGACTGGATAATGCAGTGAAAGCCAATTACCAGCAATGCACTTTCCACTGCCTGATAGTAAAATTAGCTCTTTTTTATTTATTTCTGAAATAAGTATCTCTGCCAAACAAACCATTGTTTGGGATACTGCTTCCCAGCTCCTAGCCAGCTGCAGACAATGTGCTCCTAGCAGAACACCTCATCAAAGAAAAAAACACATTCTGCACACTCGGATGCAACCAGGAGAGTGGATCATGCTATTCTCATGGAGCATTGCTCTTGGAAATGAAAGACAGGAGTTAGCTTCACATTTTTTGGCAGCACTTATCCCAAGGTCAAGGTCAAAGCAGATATTCTAGTGTCCATATGGCTAATATTTCATGCCAAGACAAGTTGCTGCCACAGAACAAATTCAAAGAGGAAAGGATGACGATTTATTTGGGATTTGGTGTGCGGAGATAATGTTTCAGGAAACTTTAGGCCTGCTGTTCTGAGCACACAAGATAAAGTGCATTGGCAAATCTTGTGAGGTACCAGACTATCGTGATTGTAATGACTGCCAACATTTTTTTTTGGATCTTCATTGTGGAACTACTTTCTCTCCCAGCTCACAGGCAGGAAAACATCTCTATTGGGTTAATGCTTTTTCTCCGGCATATTCCTTAGGGAATATGGAAGTTGTCAGCTTTTCTGCATATTGTGCCCTGGAGATAGAAACCCTGATCTTTAGCTAAAAACCTACCTCATATCCATCTCCACTTCTTGAAATACTGATAGATCAGAAGCTTGCCCCCATAAGGATTTATAATCTCTCTGGGGCAGGCTGTTGTGGTAGCAGGTCACCACACATCAGGCACAGGCAGCCAGATGCATTTAGCTTATACCTTCAGGTGGCTTGCAAAGTATCAATAATTATTCAAAGGAAATACTACATCAGAGGTGATTTATCTGGCAATAAATACTAACCCCCATGTTGTTTGGTTGTCTTGGGCTGTGCAATCAGATTTTGCTCATCTGCTAGGTTCCCTTTAACAGCCTCTGCAGAGTCACAGTGGTCCCACAGACTACAGCTTCTCAGGACCCCTTTTTTTCCTGATTGAATGGATGCCAGTAATTCCTTCAGTGACAACCAGAGCTAAACTATGCCCCTCACTATTGAAATAATATTCAGTTTAGGAGATCATTGTGAAAATACCCAGTGCTTTATATTTGGAAAGGATCATCTCATAAGTTGTTCACAGTGGGCTTTGCTGACCCTTTTAAGTAGAATTAATTTGCTTTATAATTGATTAACAGCCAACTGGAAGGCAAAAGTAAAGATGGAATTGGTATTTTCAGATGCTCTGCATCATCACCTAAGCATGCTCTGGCTGGATTTTGCCACAGGCAGAGTGTTACTGAAAGGAAATCTGGTTGCCATGGGCAAAGTTTTGATATCCAAGGTGAGATGGTATCGAGCAGATGCTCTTGGTCTATTCAAAGCACAGTTTTGCAGCTCTTTATCAAAACCCTTCAGTTTTGGCTGCCTAAGACTGTTAGGACTGATCTTACTCAGAGCATGAGCCTTTTGGGGTTAGGACTGGCAGTCTGCTGGCATAATGGTAATACAGACTGATGTAAGCACATTGTAGCAATAATAATAATTAATTATATTTTCAGAGGTCATTTCACACCATTAAGTTTTTTCATAAGGGGCCTTTTCTCAAGTGTAGGAGCTCATGCTCCGAAAGGGTCAAACTGGCTTGTCAAATTCACACTTTTAGAGTCTAATTTTATGACTACATTAAAACCATTCAACCCTAATGAGAAGGCTGATTGACCTGACATCTCTGTGTGGTGTGAACTGTGGTCTTGCATAGTGCACTAAGAAGGGAATATTAAGGACAAAATGAATTAACTCAAGGATGAAGCAGAGCAGAGTGACAGCAGAGTGTACGCAGAAGGTGCAAATATACATTTAGACCTAAGAACTTCCTGACAACATGGTACAATGGTTCAAATCTCAACAGGATCTCCCTGCAGTGCTTCTTCCCATCATACACTCACATGAGGAGTCCAGAAGTGGTGTGTGCAGTTATGTACATGAAGACAATGAAAGAGTTCCTTTACAGCAATGTTTACCTCAAAGACTGAGGTTGATGTCCTCAGCGAGTTTCAGAAAAGCTGGAGGTTAGGAGCACTTTGCTTTCCCAAACTGTGGAATCAGCAGGGTCCTAGTGTTTGGGAACTTCCTCACAACCCTTTTATTTGCATGCAGGAGGCAGAACTGACTTCCTCCAGACAGAAAAACAGTAATTTGGGCCTCAGCAGATGCCTTTTTTTGACTTTTATCTCAGGACCTCAGAAGTCCCTGCTAGGAGCCCATGTCCTGGCACAGTACAACATTAGAAAGCTTTGTTTAGGAGTTAGTACTGGCTGGGGCTGCACGGGACACTTCATGGGCACTTCGAGAACAGCCTTTCTGCATGACATGGCAGGGCAGGCACGCGGCTGTCGAGTCAGCTCATGCGTTCAGCCTCCCCGGGCACCCCTTTAAACAACACAGACTTACATAACTCCTGATCTAAAGCCTGTGGAACTGTTCCCAGTGACTTTAGAGGGCTTTGGACCAAGTCCTAATTGCCAGAGATACAGTGGAAACTTTTGAGCTGCACATTCACATCTCCTACAGCAAATGAATATGCACAACAAGCTCAGTCTGGTGTTTGACCCCTTCTGGCTTCTGCTGCCTTGGACCTTGCAGCAAGACAAACAGAGCCACCCTGACCAGTGCTTGGCAAACATTTTTGCTCTAGGAAGAGCCTTTGGTGAAAAGACACTGGACTGCTGGACTCATTATTTCAGACCGCCACAGGCAAAGAGAGTGTCCTACAAAGGACCTATTATCTGCAGACGTGGGGCTGGGGTGCACGTGGGCCGTGTGTGGGATGCTGAAGCCTCTCTCTGCTTCTCACAGTCTCGACTTGCTAATAGTGCGAGAAAGCTGTGCAAAACATGGTCAAAGCAATGGCAATGTTACTCTTTTAATGAAAGCCTTCTTCACAACACCATTAACTTCCCATGTGTCACTCAGCAAACCTAAAATGTTACAGGAAGCAAAATAGTAGATGGAAACTGCAGAAAGTATATATTATTACTTTTGTTATGGTCATTTTTGGTTTGGTCATTTCTTTGTGATCTGCCAAAGCAATGTGATTTTTACTCACAATAAATGAGCATTCATACAAACATTATTGGTGGCAGAACCGAGGGAAGAAGAAGGAGTTTACTCTGCACAGAAAATTTCTTTCCCCTGCCTGTTTTATCAGTCAAGCCAGAACTGCCAGATACTAAATTACAAGTTATTGTCCATTTCCCCTTGTAAGTATTAGACAGGGTGATCACCCCGGCTTCAGTACACAAGTTATTGGGTAAAATGCAAGGAATGAGACACACAGAGTAACAGCTCTATTTGCAGGTGCATAAACCAGCAGCGGCAGCAGCTCTGGACATCACATGTACAAACACAAGCAGTACTCGCCGACACTCCCCGTGCAACAACAGCAACGGGAGCTACAGCTTCCATGTGGCAAGATGTCCCAGCCATTCAGTGATATAAAGCCACTGCAGAACACTACTACTGCCTCCAAGATGCACTCCCATCACAGATTTCAAGAGAGTAAGCCTGTAAATCACAATTCATTTCTGGTCCTGCAGGGAGCTAAACAAAGGGTGATACAAACAGGACAGTGTTGTGTAGTCACGGAGCAGGCAGCTCCCAATTTATACTCACACTGCACTAGAGACCCACAGATACTCTGGGAATAGGTGCTTTAGAAATGCTTCAGATCCCCTGTTCGGCTAAATATATGCAGACAGCCAAGCTGCAGAATCTGGTGAAACGGCTTTCTGACAATCTAGGACAACGGTAATTACTGAGAGGAGGGTAATAAAAAACAAGAGCCTGACTCTAGCTGCTTGTTCAAGGTAATCACTTACCTGAAAATATCATTTGGACTTGTCAGCAGACATCCTCACCTGCTCACATCGTAAGATTTGAAAGCCTTGTCCCTCAGCAGAGAAAGAAAAAGCCCATTTCCCCCCTAAGGAGGCAGCTGCAGGCAGGAGTTGCTGTTATTGTTGGAAGTGGTTTGGAGGAATGAGGACAGAGCCAGCCCAGGCAGGCGTGTCTTGCAGGGCTGTGCAGCGCGAGGGCTCGCTCCTTTATGGAGCACCTTTGCAACTGCAAGGCAGGATTACTTGCTGAGCCAGTCCCCCTCGCTTCCAGCGGATTCAAGGGCTGCTTGGTATTCCAGCTTGGTTCCCCATCAAGTCCTGATACAGTTTGTCTGACACGGGTCCATTGACATGCCAGAGGATTGCTGGCAGTTCTCGTTTTCTGGGAACAAAACAGCAACACGCACCCCAGCTGCACGCCCTTGTGAGGCTGTTCAGCCCCTGTTCTGAGGCAGAGGGCCCTCCCTCCAGCTCAGTGCTCAGCTTTTTGTGTGTTGATGGATTTTACAGATCTGCTTCTGAGCCTCCACCAGACTTTCCACTTCATTCAATTATCTCTAATGATATTAATATTCCTGTCAGAGGAAAATATGAGGAATGAAATAGCGATCCTCTTCTCTCCTCCTCTTTCCTGGCATCGAAATCCATGTTCTGCATTTTATTTCTTCACTCCTCAGTGGTGAATGGGCAATTTATACTTTGTAACCATAAAGAAGTCCACAGACCCTGTGATTCCTAAAGCCATAATCCTACCTCCCTTCTTCTGTTTCTTTTTTTTTGTTTGTTTTTTGTTTCTTTCTTTCTTCCTGGCACGGCTGGGTGTCTGCAAGAACACATTGCCCAAAGAGCACAAAAATGTGCCCTGTGTGGCCAGCTACTGATCCCTCAGAAGGCACCGTGAAATGGTGAGGGAGCAACAAGTTGGGAGCTTCCTGAGAACAAGGTAGGAACCCCCCCAGGAGTCAAGGGGAAATCCCCACTGCTCAGTCTCTGATGCAGAGTCCCTGGGATATCCAGGGGGCTGTGACAGCCCGAGCAGTTTGTTACACCGGCTTCTTGCAAAATCATCCCTCACACTTTGTTAGAGAGAAAAGCCAGGTCCTTCTTTCCTCTCATCACACCAGGTGAGAAGTCCCTTCTTTTTTCAGGCCTTAGATACAAGCACGCTGCAGCCTGACTCCTTTTTTGATGCTGTGGCCAAATCAGAAGGGAATGATGCTGTGACACTCGGTTTGAGATTCGGCAGCATTAGCAGCTATGGGGCCTCTACAGTGACCCCAGTGCTGATTTTCAGGACTGAAGTCCCTGTCAGGAAGGCCAGGCAGGTGCATATATCGTATCTCAAGTTTATTTTACCTGTAGTTACACAAACTCTGTTTTCACAGCCATGTTCATTTCACAGAGGACATGGAAAGACAGTACAAATAATAATCTTAGATCTGCTTTGCATATTTGTGCTCATGCCAATTCTCCTTTTCTCCCTGCCATTTGCAGTTCACTTTTCACCCTTACTATTTCCAGTCTGAAGGCTTTTCTAAATAAAGATATTTAGTGCATTATAAGAAAATTTGGTCCTTACAAATATCAGCTTGTTTAGCAATTTCTAGAGCTCAGGTCTGATTAAGAGCTTGCTGCTGAAACAATGATTTAACACTGGGCTGCAGCTGGTGTAACAAGAGAACCATGGCATGTATTTTAACCTCTGCTGGAGGATTTGCCACATCTGTAAGTAGTAACTCACCACAGATTTCTTCCCCGTGTGCTGTCATGGATGGAAACTTATGGCTCAAAACTGCAGAGACCATCGTTTGGAATTTCAGATGAAAACTCTTCATAAGGACAGAGGCTCTGTGAATTCCCTTGTCCAAAAACATGTGAAACAAACCAAAAATATTTTTTAAAGCAGAAGAGTGTTCCCTGGGCTGACAGCCCCCTCCCGTCTGAGCCTGTCCAGCCCCAGCTTTGCAATGCACAGCTCTTCCCTCCCAGCCTTCCCTTGGCAGCACTTTCTGTTGGCAGGATGCTGTTGCCAAGGGAGACAGAAAGGATGTGCAGCTGGCTTTTCTTTCACCTGCACTTAGTGCTGCTGATCCTATTTATGTTACTGCAGAACCTTTGGCTTCTGAGAGCCCTACCATCAATGTCACTGGACCTTTTGAAGAGTTTTGACAATGACACAAATAGCTGTGGCCTCTGATAAAAAAGCTTAAAATAGGATCTTGTCCAAGAGAGGATGGAGTTGGTGTCACAGATGCTGACTCAAACAAGGGTATGCATTTCACAAGCAGCAGTACAAAGGGGAAAGAAGGATTCAAAGCCATCTTAAAAAGGTTTCTGACATCTCCCCAAAACACTAAGTAACTTCAGATACTTACAAGTTATATGCTTAGTCGAGGGCAGCTGTGACTCTGGCAGGCATTTCACCCAATCCCCAGAGAGGCTCCTCTCCTGCCATTAGCCAAAGTTGTCACACAGAGGATGATGAGCTTTAATAGCTGCCCAGCAGTCAGGTGATGAAGCTTAGGTGGGATGGATCCCACCTCATATCCCTCCATCTATTTAGATGGCATCATCATAAAGCAAGCTGAGGACTTGATTAATAGCAGGAAAGGATAAATAAAAGTGCTGTTTGGAAAGCTGAAATGTAGTCTCTGTATTGCAGTACTTTCCAGGAGAGGAGATTCCACTGCTGTGGACATTTGGAACCAGTTTCTACTGAATACCAAACAACAAGCCTTAGAGAGCAACACTTCACTGGCGTGAAGAATGGACTAGAGCGGGGCCTGGCAGCATTATTTCCACAGTAACGCATTAGGAAGCCCTTTTCTTTCCCAATTGGTGGGTAATGGGCAAGCAGTAACTCAGCTGCAGGTAGGAGCTTCTGTGTCTCCGAGAAATAGTGCGCTACTGATCAGCTGCGCCTGACCCTGCGAGGCAGGATGCCTGGCACCCACTGAACTGCAAAGCAGCAGGCAGCATGAGGAAGTGGAAGCCACTTCTTCATCCATGAGTCTTTTTCCAAGAACTCACGGCTCCAAGACTGCTGCACTCCTTTTAAAATCCTCCCACTTGCAGTCAGGGGTAACCAAGTCAGAGGATTTTGATTCCAGCAACAGATAATCTGTCTTTTCCAAATCTATTTTCTTCAGGACTAAGTCTCCAGCTCTAAGTAATCTACATTGATTTACCTATCAATCAAGGACACTTATTCTTTTGTTACAGCACAGTCATTTTTAGTTTGTCTTTGCCAAGGAATCATTTATAGGACAGGGTGTGTATCCCTCTGTCTTTCACAGTAACTTCTCATCTGCGGCTGATTTAACATATATTGTAACATGCTGTCTGCCAACTGCTGAGGAGGCCGAGCAATGTGCCCTACTCATCCATTTCTCTGCTTCAATGAGGCAGACCTCTCTTTTCTCTACTTGCAAAAGTTCTTATATTCTCCTGCAGCAAGTACAGAATTGTTGGTACTGTAGCCAGAAAGGGTGTGACAGTTATGCACAGGCTGACTAACTTCTACAAACCCTCAGGTACTTTAGTTATTTCAACCTGTTCACTGAAAGTAATTTGGGTGATTTTTTACTTATGCCACCTTCAAACACATTATTACTTCCAAGTGCCTGGTCATCCTTGTGCTTGATCTCCAGTGAGAGCTTGTAATGAGGAGCTTGCACTGACTGGTCATGTGAGCAGGTTACCACACAATTAGAAAGTAACCACTTCAGCTACCTGCTGGAAAGCCTGACTCTGGTTTTGATCATCACCCTGTTGAACTGAAAAGGACACTGTGCCTCAGAGTCACTAAAGGTGGGGTGTCTGGTGTGTGTGCGCGTGCAGTTAGCCACTGTCTCGGTTTATCATCTGGGCAAGTGAGAACCAAACCAGGGCAAGATCAAGATCAAGAGTGTCAACATTTCCAGTATGGGAGACCAGCTACTGGTTTGGGTGTACAAAACATCAAATTGGAATAGGAATAATTCGCAAGGCAGACTGGGGCTATGAAAGGTAGTGTGAGTTTCTCCTCTGAGCATAGACCAAGGATGTAAGGCTACACATAAATCAGCCAGAAAGGCTGTGACGTGCTGCTTGTATTGTCTGCTGCCTTATAGAGGGGGAGCAAGGCCTCTGGAGTGGATGTAAGGTTGCTAGGGAAAGGAGTGAGCTGTTACTTTTCACTGCTGTTCATCCTTTCTACAGACTAGCAACAGCTTGCTTTTGGCTTCTGGAACATAAGTTTGTACTGCCTCTTAGCTGTCTTGCGTGGCTTCAGCTACACTTGATTTCAGAATAACCTGGATGTTCATTGTGGCCCAGCTGTGCTGAGCCATGAGGGTGTTCTGGGAGCTGCTCCTCCAGAGGTCTGCTTCTCCAGAGGTCTGTTGATGGCCCCAGGGTCTGCAGAACCCTGCCACAGGCTGCAAACAATGACGGTCCAGGCTTGAAACTCAAGAGTGTCAGGGGTGCATGCTGCATTAGGACAGACAGAGATAAAAGGGAAGGATCAAATTCCCTTCTTGAAGGTATCAGCTGCCCACTTCAGAGATGAAGAAAGGGGCTTTTTTGCTCCATTAGGTGAATTCCAAGATTGAACAGGTATTGAGATATGGATTTTTCGCCGTCCTTTGAAGCTGAATATTGGTCTGGAAGGAATGATGGTCCAACTTGGTGTAGTAAATACTATGTTCATATGAGTAAGGTCATAGCAGTAGCTGGATATAATTTGTTCTCATGAGAGCAGGACTCTGCTGCTCATATTTGACTCAGTGCTTTTGATCCTGAATTAGATTCAAGAGGTACAAAAAAGCAATATCACACACAAAGAACAGGAAGGTGAGATGATGTGGTGACACAGCATACTTGATTAGTCAGGGGATCGAGAATTCAAGTGGAAATACATATGAAGTGAGGAAGAGGATCTCACTTGATAAAAATAGGCTCTCTCAACTCTGCAGTTCATTCAGTAATGGCGTCAGTGGACAAGGGAGGAGCTGTGGACGTCATCTATCTTGACTTCACCAAGCGCCTTTAACACTGTCCCCCACAACATCCTCCCTTCTAAGCTGGAGAAATATGGGCTCGATGGGTGGACTGTTCAGTGGATAAGAAACTGCCTGGATGGTCGCACCCCGAGAGTAGTGGTCTGTGGCTTGATGTCTATATGGGAAAACATGACAACTGGTGTTCCTCAAGGGTCCGTACTGGGACCAGTGTTGTTTAATCCCTTCATTAAGGACAGTGGCATTGANATAAGAAAGCAGGTGAGGGTCTATTCACAAGGGTTTGTAGTGACAGGATGAGGGGTAATGGCTTTAAGCTAGAAAAGGGTAGATTTAGGTTATACATCAGGAAAAAGTTCTTTAATATGAGGGTGATAAATCACTGGAATAGGTTGCCCAGAAAGGTGGTGGAGGCCCCATCCCTGAAGACATTCAAGGCCAGGCCTGATGAGGCTCTGAGCAACCCGACAGAGTTAGAGATGTCCCAGTTTATTGCAAGGGGGTTGGATAAGATGACCTTTAGAGGTCCCTTCCAACCCAATACATTCTATGATTGTATGATTCACTTCTGCAAATGTATTTACTGTCCAGCATGAAGGTAGTTACACAACACAGTAAAACCTTTCACCTTCTGTGTGGGTGATCTCTTTTTACACACATTTACATTAAAAAAAAAAAATACCACTGCCAATATATGTGCAAACCTTGGGAACGTTATTTTGAACACGTTATTCTTGTCTTTCTATAGGAGCACACTGCACATGAGAAACTTCCTTTACATTCCATCATTTTACATAGTGGACTTAGGTCATCAGAGTTCCATCCTGCCTTCAACAGGACAGGCTGTCACTGTCATATGTGCTTCTTTACAACATCAACACAGAGTCACCGTTTGCAATAACAGGCATAATTAATAACGAGCATAAACCCTATCACAGCATTACTTGCACAACACTTTACAAGAAAGAGAGTTTTTCGTATCTTTATTGATACTTTATGTCTCTCCCTTCTGCTTAAATCTGCCTCTGTTTATTTGCAGGAGAGAATCTACTTCACCCATTCCTGAAATGTCATCTCCTCCACACTTAATTTTATTTGGGAAGGAAATTGGACTGACAACCCTAACTACTTCTGATTATTCACGCAACAGCCCTTGTGCAGAGATTAAATGTACCAGCTTTTCCTTGTTGCCCTGTCAGCACACAGCCCTTCAGGGGCCTTCTCTTCATATGAAAGTTAGCTCAGCCTTGGTGTGCATTCATCCTTGACATCAGTTTCGCCAACACTGTTTATGTTGTTGGTGATATGATGTGGATGTCTTATCTCTCTCCTTTCCCCTCCAGCAACTGCACTGAAGCTTTGTTTTATTTCAGTGAGGCTATTACATCATTCCCAAAGCGTGATACTTGCTCTTCAGCTGCTGCTGAGTGGGGCTGGAGTCTGCAGGCAAACTGGAGAACAGCTGTTCTCCTGCCTCTCCCCTGCACCATTTCCCCTCCAGGACCACTGCGGCCATGCAGTGCTCCCCAGCCACCCTGGATGGCTACCAAGACATGGCTACCACATGCTCAGACATCTCTGCCTTTACCCCAAACCTGTAGCCTGGGAGCCCTGAGCTGAGAAAGCATCACAGGAGCAACATCCTGAGGTGCTGCTTCTAACACTCTGCTGTGTGATTTGTCTCTAGCCCTGTGGTCTGACCTCTCTCCTCTTGAAGGCAATTGATTTTTTCATGGTGGAGGTGCAGAAATGCCAACCACATAATGGGAACTTCCAATTTTTGGTAGTTTCAGTGCCTACCTCAGTGGTAGCACCCGGATTCACTGCACTGCCCTTAACACATGTGCCTGACCGGGTCCCAGGGAGGGCTGGAGACTTCCTGATGCGTTGGCAACAAACTTCCAACACAGCTGTGGCTGTTTCCTCGGAAACGCTGCGAGTGCAAATGTATCCTGTGGGGCATTTGGAAAGACAAATTCATCTCTGAAATAGCTAATAACATGCTTTTACTGCTTGCACTGCTCTGAGCCAGGCTTTCCTTGGTCTGGACTTAATTTATTAATATACAAAACATAACCTTGAAACTAGGGCTCAGCAGAGCTAGTGACAACTAAACAACTTTCTGTTCAAGCACTGGAAGGAACTACAATTGAACATCACTCTGGGCTCTCCACAGACAGATGCTGGAGGAGCTGTGTGGCACTCAGATGTTATGTTCCCATCAAATGCCACGATAATACTGACATAAGTGCCTTGTTGTCACACTTTTGCCTTATTACATTTTCCCTTTCCTCTCTCTCCCTTTTTAAGCATTCTCAGCTGTCATTGTACCTGAGCAGGAAAATTATTCCCCCAGTAAAGTGCACTATTGGAAAGCAATTCTGTTTGGAGACAGAGCACTAAGGGTGCATGGCAGCATTAAAGCTGCAGGAAAACATTAGTCTGTGCATTAACTACCATGGCTAAAAGAATATATTAGCAGCAGCTTTAGTAAAGGTCAGGACACTGAGATGAAGGAATATCAAGGAGCATTATACAAAGGATATCATTTTAAGATGAAGTGCTGAGTTTCAGCCCCATTTAATATGAGTTGAAAGAACTGGATGGAAATAAATAACGGATGGCTTGCTTGAGGGACCACTTCCAGGACCATCCATAGCAGTGTCATGACAAGTCCCCTGGAACATACGGTGGATTCTGCTACACTGGTGTAAATCTAGGACAAGTCCTCTGCAATTAGTCAGATAATTCAGCACACAAATGACTCTGAGGGGACAACGTAGGAAACACTAAAGGAACCAGCAGAAGTAAAGCAGGGCTGGGAGCTGGAGACCAATGACCAAATGCAAAGTAAAAAATAATTGGAAGATTAATGGCAATTAGGAACTGGAAGGAGTAGCTGGAGGTGTGGAGCTGCTCATTGTTTATTCTCTTTAGATCTGGATGCTGGGTGGGCCACCTGAAGCTGCCATGACTGCCCAGCACAATTGCTATATGGGTGCTTAATTCCCCCCTTTACCTAGTTTGTTAGCAATTACCATTTCAGTAAAATAAGATTTAAAATAAGATTTAAATATAACTCAAGTTCTTGCATACCAAAGATGTGGGAAACAGCTGCTTGCCCCAATTTTATTCACAAATATTTATAGTAGCTAAAACCGAGTTACCTGGTGTGAACCAAGGCCACTGGCTGATGCACTGAAGGTAACAAGAAACACGCTTAAAATTGTCAGTGGCATCACCCATGTGCCAGAAGCATCACAACACTTCAGCAAACTGGGACCAGGGTAGGAGCAGGCACATAAAGTGGAGGGAGCCACAAAATCGACACGTGCCTCTGCTGTTCCAGTCCTAAAGTAGAGAAGATTTCTGAGGGGACTTACAGCATGCAGCTCTTCATGCAGGTCTATCACTCCCTGTCTCTGATGAGCTTATTGAGTGTATATTTATTCAAAAGGGTCCCTGCTGGGAGCTGCTCTTGCACACTCATTCACTGTCAATTACATAGCCAGAAACACAGCAACACCTACAGCAACATTTCTATTGCATTGCAACTATTTCCTTAAGATGACCTTGGGTCTGAGATATTTATCAGGAGGGAAATAAAGCAAAAAGAGGAAAAAATGACACAGCGCCAGTTCGTAACGATTTGTTTGTGAAGGTGGTGTGATATGAGCTTGCACATCACAGGGAAACACTTTGTACTTGCTCTGGCAATATAAAGCATCTCTTCCTCAGAGCTCCATGTCAACTTCTGCCTCTGTCTAAATTAATGCTTCCAATTAGTCTTGTTTTATTGCGCATCCATCACAGGAAATTCACTGTTAAGGTTTTGAACAATATAAATCCATATACTGGTAATTATGAAAAAATACATTTAGCAACACATAAATGTTTTATATTTATCAGCAGTGTCCTAGGTGCTTTACAGATTTTTTTTTCTGACACATTTTTAATTTCTACAGTCAGATTCATCTTTGGGTTTGGTAACTAACTGAAGTCAAAGGCTGTGTAACTCTGCACTAGGCTCAGGCTTGGATACTTCATTTTTTCAGCACATCTCTTGAAAAAATCATCTAGCTACCATGCATGTGCCCAAGGCAGTCACTGATCTTCCAAGCTACGTGGCATGCATCGTACAGGGGGAAAATATATCCAGACATTCCTTGAAATGACATCATATTACATAATTTACCCAGTACTGTTTCCAAACTTTCTTTTTATACATAAAATTTTTGGCACACGTTCAAAAATATATGTGGAATAGCTTAGAAAGGACTGAAAAGATGGTGAAAGGGAAGAATGTACTTAAGGCACCATGCAAAATTATGTTTCCTTAATAAACCTGTGGTTTGAAGAGACACATAACTGTCACAGTAACTATTTAACCAGGCTAAACCTTTTCAGGTTTGGAGTCGGGCCAGACATGATATTTCCCGGAGGCAGGAGGAGAAGGAGCAATGTAAGGCTCAGCCCTGAACTGAAGCTCTCTCACTGGGGCCTGGGGATCAGCAGGACACAAACACCCTCTCACTGCTGGAGCAGCTGCTCTTGGCAGAGCATGATTAACAAGGAAACATAATAACAATGATTCTTATGAGTTATTTTAAAAATGGTTCCTGAAACTTGAAAATGAAAAATTATGCAGAATTGGCAGAAAGCAAAACAACTGACACCAAGCTTTAATCCAAGCAGCAACAGCCCCATCACTTATTAGAGTGGATCTGGAGGCCGCCCAGAGATGTCCCTCAAGAAGAACCTTCTGATACAAGAGGACTGTATGCACGGCACTGAACTGTCTTAAGAGCTCTAAATCACTGCTTAACATAGAGCCTGATGGGAGTGTGAGACAGGGATGGGATGAAGGGCAAAAAGCGCCATTGAAAAGCTGTGCCTCTTGGTTTCTGGAACAGCAGCAAAAGAGACATGCCCAAGGGCTGGTTGAGTCACTGGTGGCACAGGTCATTATGGGATCATGTCAAACTGGGCTTCTCCCTACTCCTCCCTCCTGGAACAGCACTGTGGAGCTACCAGCCCTAAATGAACATACAGATTGCCAGCAGAAGGAGGAAAGAGAGGATGGGAGGAGGAAAAGGAGGACAGAAGGGAAGGGAGAAATGGAATAGTATTTTTAGATGGTAGGACAAAATAACCAGTTGTAATCTGTGTTTAAAAATCTGAACCAACCTNGCCACAAATAATATGATCAAAGTCACCCTGCACAGAGTAGGAGTTGCTGATGGCAGTTATGCAAATCCATTCTAGCAGGCACCTGGTGGTGCACATTTACATGTCTTTCCATGATGTGTGTACGATTATGCTGAAGAGTGTTCTTGTCCAAAGATGAAACCTCTGGACTGACAGGCTGTCCCTTCTGTGTACCCGCAGGCATAGGCAGGCTAGAGCAGAGGCTGCAGGGAGTAAGGCTGGGCAATCAGTGTTATTTCTAATTTACATAACCTAGAGAGTTCATGTTTATTTTTTTGTCATGTTTTCATTGATAAACAGACTAGAGAAAAATGCCACCTGTTATAGTTTAGGTTTAGGCTTCTCTTCCAGTAAACACATCAGGGTCTTTCATTATTCCGGTCTTTCAGGGCTTGAAAGAACCTCGACAGGTCCTTTCCAACCCAAACCACTCTGTGACTGTATGATGTGTTGGAAGTTAGAACAAAACTACTGAGAGAGGCTGCCCAAGAAAGATAGTACCGTGGATGAGATGGAGCATGCTGAGGTGGTCCAAAGTGTCCAAACAGCATGGTGTCCACTGGGACAGGAGATATAAATATAGACTTTCAAGGTTGTTAGTCTTTGTTACAGACCACGGACAAATCATCTCATATGGGGGCATCATCTTGACATATGGCAAAATCTCCTACAACATATGCATGGCACAGAGCCTATGAAGACAAAATCCATTTAAAAGGATGCCTGCTCATGCAAAGTGAAGCCACAATTGCATTTGCTTAACTCATAATGTACGTCACAATGACTGAAGCTTAGCTCATGTAGAAGGATTGAGCACTGACTCCAATTCACCAGAGGTACAATCATCTGGACCTGAGTGGATGAGAGCCCTGGCTGACACATTGACCTCATCCAGACACGGGGGGACTTGCTGTAGCGCATGTCTCTCTGACCAAGCAGAGAATTGCATCAAGGGATGTCAGGGGGAAGCTGGGCCCTGTGGGGAGGTTTCTTATGATGGTTTTGGAGTGGGAAGACTTGATTTCATGACTGCTGTTCAGCTGCATTTTGCCTGATGCAGCACATGACAACCCAGTAACAGGCACGGGCTGGAAAAATCCTCTTTCTGTAGATAACGCTCTGGGTTTAAGGGTTTTAACATGTCTGTTCTCTTTAACCATTTACAGCTTACAGTGATTTTCTTTGGGTCAAGCAGCTTATTTGAAGATGAAGGGGCAGATTTGGTGGAATCTTACGTGGAATTTAACACAAGGGCTCAGCTTGACATAAACAACAAAATTCACCCAACAAAAAACCCAAGTCAAAGGCTGGTTGAAACCCACTCAATGGATTTACATAACCAGTCCCACAACATTCTGATGAGATGTAATCTATACTTGAGTCCTGGGTTTCTAAAAAATGAAAGTTTTCCTCTCTCTACTGTGACCAACAGCTCAAGTCAAAGCCCCAAACAGATATTTAAATATCAGCATTAACTCTTTAACTCCCACTCCCTGGAATGGGGAAAAATATTTGAGAGATCCCTGCAGTTCACAGGCTTGGAGCATTGCTGTAGGGAGGGAAAGGAATAAAGAAGAACAGAGGGGATGCCCAAAGACAGGGAGTAGGGAGAAGGACAGAGGATGGAAAAAGGGGAACAGAGAGAAGTAGGAATGGAAAATGGCAGCGCATGCGTATTTTCTTACCGAGTGATACTGGTTACAAGAAATATGTCCTGAACAAATATTGTTATCTGCAAAGGTTAGAAGCTATACATGGTCAAATCCTAATCCTGATCATCACACAAACCTCCCATTGCCATGGCTGAAGTATTTACTCCATGCTGAATGCGCAGTATTTATACTTCAGTCCATTGGTTGACATCAGAGCTGGAACCAGGGCTTTTGTGCAGAATAAATCTGACATTCCTCCTTTTGACCTTTGTTTAACATTCTAGGAAAAACAGATTTCTTCATGAATATGTACAAAATGTGCCAAGATGAGCTCTGCCTTCGGACTGGCATTTCAGTGGGGCTGTGCTGCTGTATTACAAAGGAAAATTTGGCCTTCGACTCTAATTGCTCCCAACTCTAGAAATACCAAATTGATTTTCTTCAGACGTGAACTGTTTTCTCCTTCATCACCGAGGTCTATAAAACAATCTGAGTTCAAATTTCCTAGCGTCAGCTCTTCTTGAGTTATGAGAGTAGAGAAGCTGCAACTGGAACAAATAGGAATGGCTGGTTTCTCTTCTCGCCCACACATCATAAGAGCAGCCAGCCTCGTTTTGCTGAGAGTTCTCAAAATATTCACCTTTGGGCTGAGCTTGGAAAGAACACTGCCACTCCCCGAGGGACTTCCACGAGAAAAATTAGAAAAGTTGGGGTAAGCCTGAAAATGACCTGAAGCTGTCACAGTGGGTTTTTTTCCACTGGAGTAATTAGCAATTTCCACGTCTCCATCACAAATGAGCTCTGTAAGAGCCTACATGCTCTTGAGTGGGGCTGTGGCTTGCTTCTTTCCTAGAAGAGACATTTTTTTCTCTTAGCATCAGATAGGCTGTTCAGGGTAATTTTAATCTGTTTGTCCTGTCTGGCAGACAGCAGCCAGGCCACGATGACTATTGCAAGACTTTGCCCAGATCCTTGTTCCCTGGCTGCTCTGGTAGCCCCTTCTTTCCAGCTCAGCCTTGCGGCCAGACCGCAGCCAGAACTGGGCGAGCAGGACCCCACGCTGCTGCTCGCACAGCCTGCCCACTGCTTTTATCATCATCCCATGGATTTCTGGCTTTCACATCGAGACATGTCAATCAGAGGAGGGGCCCTCACTGTGTCATGCACTGCAGGGACACTGTAGTTGTTTATCCACTATCTGACAAACATAAGCACCCACGCTTGTCTTCTGTAGCTTGGAAAAGAGCAAAGGAGATTTTAAAAAACTTTGAGGCAGTGGAAGCAAAAGCCCTGGCTCCAAATATATTGGAGAGTTCAAGGAGACACTGAACTGAGAGAGTTGGGGTTGTTTAGCTTGGAGAAGGGGCGGCTCTGAGGAGGCCTTGAGGCCTTTCTGTCTTAAAGGGCCCTGTCAGAAAGATGGGGACAGAGATTTTAGTGGGGCCTGTTGTGACAGGACAAAGGGTGATGTTTTTAAACTAAAAGGAGGAGATTTAGACAGGAGACAAGGAAGAACATTTTTACACTGAGGGTGGTGAGACCCTGGCCCAAGTTGTCCAGATCGGTGGTCAATGCCCCATCCTTGGAACCATTCCAGGTGAGATTGGCTGGGGCTCTGAGCAACCTGCTCTAGTTGCAGCTGTCCCTGTTCCCAGCAGGGGGGGTGGGCTAGCTGAGCTTGAAAGGTCCCTTCCAACTCAAACCATTCTGTGATTCCGTGATTCTATGAATTGGAGTTTGGTGTGTAAAAATCACCTGTCCTTGTCGCATGTAAGGCACAGCCTGACAAGAAAGCTGTTTTAGTTCTAGTTGTCCCGTTTATGGTAGAAATTATTTGCACTTGAACACCTCCTGAGCAGCCTAACTTCATGCACATCCTTAGCCAAAGACCATGGCTACAAAACACCACAGAACTTCCCCATTTCACATGTCATTCCCTGGGACAGGAAATCTCTAGTACAGCACCCAGACACCAAGGACATCACGTGGGGCCACCATGTGAAAACATGCTATTACTCAGTTGTCACGCTGTCAAAAGCTACAACTGCTCACTGCTCTAGTGAGCTATGAATGACTTGCTTTACTCCCGATCCAGGTCTCCTGGCACATGCAGAAATCCTGAGACAGAAATGTCTGTGTCTAGATCACCAGGAAGAGGGGATGCTGAAATGCTGAAAACACAGTTTTTGTGGTGATGGAGGGCAAATGCTATGGGCAGAAGACAGCCTTCTCAAGGAGCCAAGTGCCTGCTCTGCCACTTTTGCTTCTTGCTTCTAAGATGATAAACTTGTGCAGTCCTCCTGTGCCATCAGGATTCCCTGACAGGTTTGGTCTCCCCCTGATGCTCTGACAATGATTGGGACATAACAAGAGGCAGGGAGGAGCAGGATCTGCCTTTCCATAAGGCACCTGCGATGCACTGAGATCATGGGGGTGACAGAAACAAAACCAAGGGCAGATTTTGGCCCGGTATCTTTTGGCTGTTTTGATAAATTGAGTGTAATAGTGAAGCTGTTTTTCTGTAGAAATGTGGATTTATGGGGCTTTGCTCCCCAAGGTGCAGGCCTGTAGCCCCCAATTAGCTAATGTGTCTGATGAGCGAATGCCAAGAGAGAGAGATATATGTTCATAAGGGTTATCTCTGAGACTTTCAGTGAACATACATAATAGAAAAAATAAAAAAGCAGATACAATCTTGCCCAGGGATCTACAGGACAGGAGATGACAAACCTTTGGGAGAGCTGAAGAGAACAGCAGCCAGCAGGGCTGTATCCCAGTAAAGAATACACAAGGCCTGGTTGTACTGCACATGAAACAAGTGACATTTAGTGGGCCAGTGATGCTGTGTTTCTTTCTGCCTTTCCAGTGGGCAGGGGATTTAGTACAGGCTCAACTGCCTGGGATGTGCATGTGGAGCTGCTCTGTGTCCTGGCCAGGACTCAGCAGTCCTGGAGTGTGTTCTTGTTGTCCATACTGCAAAAATAAGAGTGCGGGAATGATGTCCTCACTGTAGGAAGTAGTGGTGCATCACTCTGGGTTAATTTGTTTTATGGATCCACTTCCTGCATTTATAGTTAATGAGTCCAGACACTACAAACAGCGAACCTTGAGCATGCCCTGTTGTTCAATAGAGAAGTGACTGTGAAGAGCTGGGCTTGGACATCCTGTACACATTTCTGGTTTTCTTCAAAAGGCACCTCAGACTGCATGCAAAGGAACATTGGAGAACACAAGAAAAGCCCCTTGACATCAGATGTGCTGCCCTGTCTGTCCCTGCTCCTGGAAGAGCTGCCAAAGGAACCTTCTTGGGAAGCTGCAGCTCCTGGGAGCACAGAGCCTGTTGTGTCCCCATGGTGGCCTGGCCTTCTCCCCATGGTGGCCTGGCCTTCTCCCACCCCAAGGGTGGCTGGACACAGCTGATCCAGCTCACTTATGCCCCACTCTGCCCCTACAATAAATGGGGCAGGGGCTTATATAAAGGGGTAATATTATGGGGTGCTGCAACCAGATGGCTTTTTAAAGATACAGTAACCTATCTGTCTGTCTATCTACCTACCTACTGTGTGTACTGTTTTATACCTAATACAGAAATAAATAGTATAGTAGATACACCATAAGATATAAGAAGATATGATGTTGTTACAAAAGCTCAAAACATTTGGTGCCAAATTTCACTGTTGCTTTTCACAGCCAGACATCCTCCAATTGGTTCAATGTATTTTGATTAAAATGTTTGGTGGAGAGAGAAGTATCCAGCCAGGTGCCCTCACACACCGCCACACAGCAGCCACACAGCAGCCACAGCCATGCAGGTGCAGCAAACACCTTTCCTCAGGTTCCTGTTCTCTCTCAGTCCTGCTGAAGGGTAACAGCCCCAGCTGACTTGTCTGCTACTGAGCGATAGCTGGGGTGCAAATTAAATAGATGGAACACTTCCCTGCATGTACAGAGCGAGGGGGGAATAGGAAGGAAGGGGGAAACAGTTGATACATAGCAATGGCTGTAGCGCAGTAAATATTAGCATTCATTTTGCTCATCACAACTGCACATTCATTATAGCTTGGCACATACCAAATCCATAAGTCTGCATGTGCTGAGCCAGTGGCTTGCCATAGCAAGCAGCAAATAATGAGTGATGTATTACCTCTCTTATAATGGATTGGTTATTTCAACTGTACTTGACTTGATGTGATGAAATAAATGACAGCAATTTTGCTAATACATGGGGTTTCTGCTCTCCCTCTCCTTTCAGATAGGGCAGAAAGGTGTCCCTTAGCATTTAAAGCCACAGAAGAACACAATATGTATGATGGTAAATGACTATAATATAGTATGCCATAAACTGTAAGTACCATGTGGTTTGAAAGGAAGCTGATGTGAGGTATAAAGAAAGCATTTTACACGCTATAGAGGTAATAAATCTAGAGTTTGCTGGAGGATTTAGATCTAACTGGAAATAAATCCATTGCAAATATTGTTGAAGTATTGTATGGCTACATTAAGAAAGGACTCTACTGCTGAGCTGTAAGTGCTTCTGGTTCAGCTGGCGATAGTATAGCCTTTCCAGTCAAATGCTGATCCTGTCAATCAGTTTTCTGTATCAGAGTGATGATGGGAAATGTGTGGCATGAGCAGTGTCACTGTACTCTCCATTAAAATGCAACATCCCATTCCATAGCAAAGAAATTCTGGTCAATGTCATCTGATCAGTAAAGAAGAAATGGGATGGGGTGAATGTATCGCAGCACTCTTCCTTCTCTTATGCTCTGCTTGCCTTGTTCTGGAGGCCAGGCCATGATCAAGAAATTGGAAAAAAAAAAATCCCAGCCAGAAGCAAGCTTCCATGATCCTAAGCCAAAGTCAGGCTGGCTGGGACTCTGAGCAACCTGCTCTAGTTGCAGATGTCCCTGCTCACTGCAGGGGAGTTGGACTAGGTGAGCTTGAAAGGTCCCTTCCCACCCAAACCATTCTGGGACTCTATGATTCTGTGAGTCCAGCAACAACACAGAGGAACCTTGCCCCAATGGGCTCCGAGCAACACCACCAGAGTCAGCCTGTGCAAACCTGGGAGAAGCAGGTGAGATGGAGACTCCTGCAGAGCAGTCCCTCCCTGCCTGCACGACACCCAGAGAAGGGCCTTAGTGTCACCTCCATGAGGCTATCATGGGGAAGGAAACTGCAAGGCTGGAGAACAGCAGAGGTAATTTCAGGGCTGGGAATACTGGCAAATTCTTAGGATAACATGGATGACCCCAGGTTGAAAAAGATCCAGGTTTGTCCAAGGCAACATGAAAATATTCAGGGTCTGATCCCAAAGCCACTGCCATCAGTGGAAGGATTCATGCCAATCCAAGTGGCTTTAGATAAAGCCCTTAGTTTGGCTCTCATGTTGTACAAGCTCATGGGTCCTCCTCTGTCCCCAGAGAATGGCAGTGGTCCCGCACAGCTCTAATATTTGTCAAGAGGATGAAATTTGCTGGGAACTCAAATTTAACTCCCACAGCAGAAGGACCACTCTTCCCTTCAGCAGGGCTGGAAGCTAAGCCAGCTGTTAAGTGCTGCCTGCAGCCAGCTGCTCTTTTCTCCAGCTGCTGCAGCTCTCCTCATCCCTCAGAGAAGAGGCACCAGCAGTCAGTGACATGGCAGTTCCCCCTTCTTTTCACTGGCTCAGACATGGAAGTCCCTGCCCACCCCAAGGCTGCTTGATCCTCATGTGGTCCTTTATTTTCCATCATTCCCGTTTCTCACTGGGGTTCCCAGCAGACAGGATCCTGCAGTGGCAGTAGTCACTCCTGATGTTTATCAACAGTAGTATTACTGGGGTTTGCCATAGATTTTTTCATTTTCCTGATGAGTGCTGACTAGTCTCTTTCCCTTCTGCCACTTTGCTTAAGTCACATTTGCCCTCAGAGGAAAACATGGCAGTGTCATGAGCAGGAATGGAAAGCTGTGTCATATGGAGAGACTAGGATGCAACGTGACTGTGTTAACCAACTCACTGCCCTTTGGAGCTGGCCCACAGCCAGTGCAGTGACATCAGTACAGTGCTCTGGGCAGACTGCAAGTTGTCAGATTCTACCGAAAGGTCAAGCAGCATCCCTCCTGCTCTTGGGGGCTGCTCAGCAAAGTGCCTGGCCGGATCCATGCCCCCTCAGCAGCACTTGCAGCAGCACTGCTCACCCGTACTCCTGGAAAGGCACTGGAATCATCACGGAATCCCTTGAGGGGCAGGCAGGCCGGCCAAGAGGTGCACTCACCATTTTCTGCAGCTAACACCAGGCTTAATAAGCCAAAATATTCAATGGACATCTGGCCTCACCTTGCTAACAGAGAGCCTTGTCTTGTGGGATTGCTTTCAGGCCTTCGAGTGAGGCACAGGTATCTCAGGCAGCCTGGTGTGCCTCAGCTCCCAGCAGGGGCCCACGTGCCAGTGAAGTTCTGGCACCCATCTGCAGTTCACTGAGACATGGCTACCCCTGGTGGGCAAAGGCACAGACTGACCCCCTCTTCCAGCACCGGGCTGCCAGTTATCCTCCTTTCCTGGTGCTGTCACACACGAGCTGGGCTGGAGCCCAATGTCAGATATGGTGCCACAAGTCCAGAGTTGGGACTTTGATTTCAGTGGCTTCCTCAGGCTTGGTAGCAGTTCAGCCATGGCCACTCTTGTCCTTTTAGCAAATGAAGGTTTATTTTCTCCCCGGTCTATCTTTTGTCTTCTCCCTAATCCATCAGTGAAGCTACGTAACCGAATTTCCATGGCAACAGACCGGGAGGTCAGAGAGAAAGTATGAGGCAGGATCAAGCATCTGAAGTGGAATTGGGAAAGGGAAGGAACAAAATTACTTAAAAAAATTAACAGTCATAACAGAGGGAACTAATAAAAGAGAAATAAAAGACAGATCAGATAATCCGCTCCTGGTATGGAGTGTCCATTTGGTCTCTGATGAAGCCAGCGCCAGTGAAAAACCCCTTTTGTAGATGCAGAAACCCTGTTTGTCTCTCTGCTTCCTTTGAAGTCAACATCAATTCCAGTAGGAACAAGATATGGTCATCCAAGGAATTGCAGGAGAATTCCCAGCCATCAGGAAAATTTCACAGTGTCTGCCTTTCCTTTTTTCATGTGAGCCATTGTATCTTGTCACAAGCCTCTAGTGACAGAACAAGCCTATGGTGACAGAGACACCTCCACAGCTGGAGGAACACATTATTTTCTAACCACCTACGCATTTTCCCTTTAATCATCTTCTCAAAGGTGTAGTAACCACAGCCTAAAGCCATCTTTAATTAGACATTTGTTTGCTCCCTGGCATGGCCCTAACCCAGGTTCCTACCCCATGACCAGGGCGACCAGCTGCCAGCACCCCCAGCATCCCGTCCTGTGGGGTCAGCAGGGTGAGCCCAAAGGTGGACAACACAACTTCAGAACCTACAGTTCTTCAGAGAAATCCAGTTAAGGATTTGGCGTGAGCCACCCATCAGATGAAAGCCACTGATTCATTAAGCCACAGGCTTGCTGCCTACACCCAAAGAGCAAAGTGTGTGGGTCCCCCCCAGCAGCTCTCCCTCCCCTCCTTCCCACGCCACCGGCATGTGCTGCACATCAGAGGAGACGAGAGGCTTTGGGGTCTCTGTGTGTCCCCAGGGGATTTTTCTCCCTTATTCAAGAAAAATAGAGGAGGCAGGTGGTATCGCACCCCAGAAACATTCAGGTGATGCTGGGAGGGGAGGTGGGCAGATACAGAAAGAAACCTTTAGTGTCTGTCTGGGATTTATAACCTGTATGGGCCTTTGTGACAAATTATTGCTTTTTTTTTTTCCCACTGCTTGATCTGAGAGCATATTTGAGTTGATCTGAATATCAGAGAAATTGAGAAAGGCAGTGGGGCAAGGAGTAGGACAGAGACTGATGGGAAAAGAAGAAATCAGGGAGGCAGTACAGGGATGGTATTGCAGATAGGCCAGATTAAAAGATGAAAAGAGGTGGTGACATGCCTGGCCAGCAGCAAAACTGCTCAACTTAAATACCCTTATTTTTTCCTACTTAATTTTCTCAAATTGACATTTCACGGTCTGTTCATAGGCTACACATGCTCTTTTTGACAAAAAGGGCTTCTGACACTGGGTAACAGAAGAGTTATGGAACAGCTTTGCACCAAAGCTCTGTGGAGCAATCCCTGCTGCGAGAAGGTTCCTCCAAACCACGTCTCCAGAACAAATTCAGAGCTTGACCTGGCATCCCAGGGATGGACATTTAGCCAGATAAAAACATAAACAAAACCTAACAGATTAAATGATTCTCTGCAACCCTGAAACCTGAAGGGAATGTACGTGTGTGTGGTGGGACACAGCAGAGCTACTGAAGCGCTCTAGCCCCTCTGTGGTATGTGGCTGTTGCTGGTTCTAGGGGGTGGAACATACTCAGTTCCATAAAAAGAGCAGGAAGAGAGAGTATGTCCACAGCCTCTCTGAAACAGGACCACACCGAAGAGCTAATCATTCCTGAAAGACCAAACTACCACTGCTTTTATTAATATTACCTTTTCCCAGCAAAATGCTCCTTGTCCATAATGCCAGGAAAAGCCTAAGAGGTGCAAAGTGAGTACATCAGCTCCACAGCATGCTCCCCACCACTCTTGACTCTACAGAATTCCTCCCTGAGGCACAAAAACAACTCACACACAGGAGTCAGGACCACAGCCTGCTTTAATACCCAGGGATTCAGCAGGAACGGATGCCAGTGCTGTCACCAGGAGGATGCCTGTTCGGAAGCTTCATTACCAGTGCCTTAAAGGGGGTAGCAGACACTTGCAGCTGTAAAATTTTATGCGTACATATTGTGTGCCTGTGTGTATAAATATGTATGTGCACATCCTCATACATAGAGACACAAACCTGTAATTAGTATTTTCACACTCCTAAGTTCTTATACTGTCTCTGCAATGGAATGAACATTATTATTCGATTAATTAAACTTTCCTCCTGTCTTGAATTTAAAGATAGCACATATGGTGGCTTGTATTACTGCAGTATAAAATAACCAGTTGTTTAACTCTGAGCTAAAATTCCTCTCCCTTTCCCTCATATGCTGTTTTGAGGGTTAGCTTTGCTGTGGTTTTCTTCCCTCCCTTATTGACACTGAATTATTCTTACTTCCGACTCCTTTCACTGCTGCTACTGCTTTTGTACATTTTCTTCATATGGTTATGGGAACCTTACTGGGTTTATGACTGGCACATTTTCACCCATCTATAAATCGTCTCTCGTACCAGTCAGTCAAAATTACATTTTGATTAAAAAAAGACACAACAATGTCATTTTTTCCCATCCAGCTCTCAAACTGGTTTTGCAGCATGCCAGTTAATGGAATCCTTACTTGTTTATCTGCAGTTTCCAGGTTGGATTATAGCTGCATTTAGTGGCCATTTTCCACCTCTCCGTTTTGTTGAGCATCTACTTCAAACCTGGCAGCCACTGAAAAGTTGCGTGCTCTTCTCACAACTTGGCGTCTTCCATCTTTATTCAGGCATTGCACTTGGCTTCCTTTTGAGGCTTAAAATTAACATGTTATTGTTTCTGAAGACCCTTCAGACTTCAACTCCTACCTATTGGAGAAATTTTAATTTCTGTTTATGTACTTGCTCATAATTTGGGTTCTGTTTCCAATCTGTCACTTGCTAAACCATCTGTGCCATCTGGAACGTGCCTGGCCCCAATTTGGTGGAATTCTCTTCCGTATGAAATTGATGAGATTCAGCCTGCAGATGCTTTTGCTGCTTCTCTGACAAATTCCCTTCATTTGGCAGCTTTGAGGTTTGTTTTTTTGTCAGCTTCTAGGACTTCTTGTTTTGTTTTGTTTTTTTAGGCTATAGGTGGCAGGGGGTTGCCTTACAGCAAAATATTTCTACTTTTTTATTTGCTGACTCACCCCTTTTCTGGACTAAATTCATCTCCTAGGAACTAATGTTTTGATGAGCAATGAAGGAAAAATTTGGTCCGAAGAGCGCAGTTCTAACAAAATATCCAAAATTAGAAATAGATTAGATTTTATGTGAAAGAAAAAAAACTTCTCTGGAAGTTTTGTCTCACCACCATTCAAACTGCCAGTTCCAAGACAGAGATCATCAAATGCAAACACGTAGAGTTAAACATGTTAACACATATTCTAGCACCTTATAAAAGTAAGCTGATTTCCAGGGGGCTAATCCCTCCCCAGGAGAAGTAATTTGAAGAAAATGAGAAAACCCAGGTAGTGAAAACCTTCTGAAGCCAGATGGTACCTCAGCCCATCCTGCTGTGCATCCCTGTTTTTCTCTGTCACTCCCCCACAGCTGCCATGGCTCAATCCACTTCACATTATGACATCAAACAAAAGTTCTGATGGTTGGTGGTCAGTCTGCTACATCTTCATCAGAAAATGTTCAACGCAAGCAGGTGGTCAAGGAGAAACCTGACCAAACCAGGCTGTGCTCTACATTGAGAATGAGAGAGGACACCACTCACAGCAACCTCCAACAGCTCATGTCCTTACAGCTGTCAGCACTGCCACGTGGTCTGTGCAGCCATCGCAGCTCTTGGCGAAAAGCACACTAATAGCACCACAGCAAGCAGAGAAGGGGAAAGCAAATTTTGCTGGTTAGATTTTCTTCCTCAGTGCAGGCAGTCACAGAGCTGTGTTTGGCTTAATTAACAGCAACCCAACTGCCACAGCTTGTAGCTCCCACTAAGATCCACTGGACACCAGTTTGTGGAAATATCTCCATGCTCTAACTTTACTGTCCCTTCAGAGAGGCTGTTACTGTGCTTGCACTGTAATAACGAAACACACAAAGAAGCCATACAAGGTTAAAAGGTGCTCTCTGAACTTGTATTTGTTAATGTCACCAGTGTAAAAGACTCCTTGGGAAGACCGAGAGTGCTGTGGTCTGGGTTGATGTTAATGGACAGCACTGCAGCATGAAGCTGGTGCTGGAGGAAGCTGGTCTGCCATCCCTGTTGTAAAGCAGTATCTCACTGAACTACCCTGTTTTGCAGTTGATTACCACACAGTCTTTTACAGAGCCTGGCTGCTGTTCAATTCCACAGCTTCAGAGCTGCGGAAAAGCACCTTTCAGGGCATCTAACCTTCCTCCTAACCTCCTGGCTGCTCTGTGCACCAGGTAATATTTCACCAGGCCTCAGCACTGCTCAGAAACACCCTGTTCCATGTTCCTGTGATAATCCCAAGTGAAGAGAAAATCCATTGATCCCATGTACCACAAGTAATTAGAACTGGGCCTGCATATCATTCCTGCAGTTACATGGCTTGGGAGCTTAAATGTGAAATGAGTTGCAGTGGATTCAGCACTCAACCTCTGAATAATGCAAGCCTACAAATTGAAAGACCCTTTAAAAGACTGGGTTTGGTGTTTTTTTTCTTTATTGTCCTCAGTTAGTGCTGCTGTAATTTAAAAACAAAGCTGATACTTCTTCTGTTGACAGGACACTAGGAGCGTGCTGAAACGTATCATGCTGTATGTGTAGTAACTTTCATTCTATCAGTCGTTAGGTTTCCCTTCAAATAATGGCTCTCCCTTGTGTACTCACATTTTCACTTCTGATTGTAGGCAATTAATTGTTATTACCATAAAAACCCCCTTCTGAAACTCTTTTATGATGAGCTTATTTATCTAGTCTCATCTGTGATGAGTTTTATTTATCCGGTCATTAGCCTGTGATGAAAGAGACAGCTCTAACAGCTCAGTCAAAAACTGTCTACTGGGAACACACCCAGCTCTGCTGGGAGGGGTTCATCTTTTATTAGGTGACAGAGCAAAAGCCAGCATTCACTTTTTGGATACATTTCTTAATGCTAATCTTCTCTAGAAGACTCTTAAGAAATAGCTAGGGGTAGATGCTACCAAAGGTCTTGTGATTTTACTGCAGTTGCATGGTCTCCTAGGCATGAACTGATAATAAATAAAAAACAGTTACTTCCTTTCCAGCCAATGCCATCAACATTTTAGTAACACACTTAGGAATCTCTGGAAGAAACAGACAAATTCTTGAATTAATTGCAAAAATCATTTTATAGAAATGCATGTGTAGGTGGCTTCCACAAGCTCATGCTAGCCACCAGTGCTTTCTGCCACACCTCTGTCAGGAAGGAATTGATCTGAGTTCACAAGGTAGTTCTGAAAGAAAACAAAATGTACATCCTTTCAGGGTCCCATTCAGCTGCAGGTCAGGACTAATCTGACTTTTGGGAGAGTTGATAAGAACTCCTGCATTAAAATCCCTAATTGAATTAGTCCTGCCCTTACGAGATGGAAATTTTGTTTCCGAGCACCCATTTCTCTTGACAGTGAATGTTGTTTGTGGGTGGACTCCCTCCTGGGCTTCCAGTTCCCAGCACTGCGTGGGACTGAGAGTGGCTGAACCAAAAATCTTTGCTGGGGACTGCCAGGACAGTAAATTTAGGAGTGTGTGTGGTTCTGTGGCTTTGGTAGCTGCTGCAAAAATAAAATATTTTTGCTTATTCACTGAATACAAATCTTAGGTAACAGTCATGTATGGCAGGAAGTAACCAAAATGACACTAGCCTTGTAACTGTGGAAAACATACTCCAGAAAACCGAGGAAAACAGATAATAACTTCTTATGATGGAATATGCTAAGGAGTGAAAAAGAATGCTGATTCTTGAGGAATTTGACAAGTTTCTTTTCAGGTCCCTTTCTAATGCATTTACAAATGCATAAATTGCTCTAATGCTTTTTAGGTCATAAAAAGCAAATTGGTAGGGCAAGAGCTGTTTTTTCTTGACAAGTTGGGCACCCTGCCTCATTACAGAACTGCAGACAGTCTGCTTCCTTCTCACCATGCCGTCACCATCAAAGGAATAGGATGTGAAAATTTTCCTTGCTGGAGTGCGCTGCTATTCAAAGTCCTTTGTAGGTACCTCACAGCAAAACACAAGTGTCTGGTTCAAGATGAAAAGCGAGTGCACATAGTTACTTATTCAGGACGGCATTTTGCAGCCCCCAAAGAAATGTGTGTTTGCTTGTACACACGCGTGGCTGTCTGTACATGGGGGTAGTGAAGGAGGAGAGCGCTCTCTGGGGAGCTCTCTCCTTCCCCTGGGCAATGCTCAGCCATGAGGAGGACTCGCTGGCTCCTGGCTGGGATCTGCCATCCCTTCCTCTGTTACCAGGCAACATTATCAGTGATGCTGCACATGTGTGCCAGCCATTAATGACCACTTCCTGCTCACTGTTCATAGTGTCACTTACGCTTTTCTTGTAGAAACATGCAGCGTTGTTGGGTAAATGAGCTTTATGTGGGAAGGATTCCATCTGTACCCGTAAGCTAACCTGCCCGGGGTCTCTGCGCGGGCAGCCCGTGCCCTCTCTAGCCACACGGACAACAGACGTGAAAATGACACAGAGGACACAAGACATCGTTTCAGAAAGGGAGAGTGATCTACCGGTCATTAACCTGCCTCTGGTTTCACTGCAATGACGTAACACTTTCCTACAAGAACCTTCAGGAAAAAGTGTGGGGTTTATGGCTCTTGTAATCCTCAGAAATCTGGAATTACCCCAATTACCAAGAAGAGACATTAAAAAGGAATGACTGTGCAACCACCTTCTCAGCATCACTGTCACATCACCGACAGTTTAATTAGAAGTGCTGTGCACTTTGCTGTCGTTACCTTGTACCAGTAAGGAAGACTACAGATTTTTTAAAATTCTTAGACCAGGCTCATCATGTACCTCAGCACTGCTACTTGGGGATGGCATCGATTCGCAGATTTTACCATTCTTGAAGACAAGCGAGATCCCTCATCTTCATATGGGATCTTCACGCCAGCGTATAAATGGAGTTGACTAGCAATAATCATCTGTACTGCAAAACACATGACACTGCACCTATGAACATCAGGTTCATCACCTAATACTCCACAGTTTTTGTCCTGTGCTTTGCTGCCTGGCATAGAAAATGAAGAGGGATGTGAGGGAATTAGAAGGTAACAAAAGGTAAAAGATTAATTTTATTTTTTTTTGTCAGCAGAAGCCTACTCTGACCGTGGTCTTGCACGCTCTGGTATAAATCTGGAACAGCTGATGGGGCACCCGTGGAGTTAGGGAGCCAGGTCCTGATTCATCAGAAGCTGCTGCTTTTGCTCTCCTTCGCAGACTGAAAATGCAGGGAGCTGTTGCAGCGATTCCTGACGCATTTTGTGACTTTCTTCACACGCAGAAGCAGCCCCACTGAAATGCTCTGCTTCACATTTTAATAAAAATACGTTTCTAACCCATGGGAGCCTTAATACTTCAATATCGAAAGGCAACTAAACAAACCCCCAATGCATCTTCTAATCTCATATTATTTAAGCCAATCTCAGGATTTCTCAGAGCCTAACTAATGATTTTCAAGCACTCAGGACCACAATGACTCCAGCTGGGAATGTGATATCCACTTATTTTATTTACTAAATTACTTTATAACAACTGCTCGCCTGTTCACATCTCTGCTCCTTGACAGGTTTTACAGAAGCAGAGCCCATGCCTGTTCCAGTGGGAAGGCTGCAGCACACGCTTCAGTCAGACCCTCCACCAGGACGTTTCTGATCCAGCCATGGAGCACTGACAATATACCACCTTCACAAAGCAGGGCTTAGGATATCTATAATAGAGAAGGCCACAGCCCTCTTGGAAATAACTCTGGTAGAGGAAGGAAAAGAGAACAAGATGGGCTTCTTCATATCCATCAGTGGCAAAAGGAAGAATAGGGAAAATGTGAGCCCATTGCTGAATAAGGTGGGAGCTCTGATGACAGAGGATGCAGAGAAGGTGGAGCTACAGAATGCCTTCTTCGTTTCAGTCTTCACTGCTAAGACCAGCCCCCACGAATCCCAGACCCTTGAAGTAAGAGAGCAAGCTTGGAGGGAGGAAGACTCTCCACTGGTCAGTGAGGATTGGGTTAGAAATGACTTGGGTAAACTAAACACACACAGATCCCTGGGCCATGACGGGCTGCACCCACAAGTGCTGAGGGAGCTGGCTGATGTTGTTACTCCACTACTCTCCATCATTTCTGAAAGATCATGGGGAACAGGTGAGGTGCCTGAGGACTGGAGGAGAGCCAATCCAGTCTTCAGAAAGGGCAAGAAGGAAGATCCTGGAAATTACAGACCAGACAGCCTCATCTCCATCCTGGAAAGGTGGTGGAGCAGCTCATTCTAGAGATGACCTCTAAGGACATGGAAGAAAAGAAGGTTCTCAAGAGTATCCAACATGGATTTAGTAAAGAGTCTTGCATTTGGGGAAGAANCATGTCCAACTAATCTGATAGTATTCTGTGATGGTGTGACTGAACAGGCAGATGCAGGGAGAGCAGTGGATGTTGTCTGCCTTGACTCCAGCAAAGCTTTTGACACTGTCTCCCATAACTTCCTCATGGGTAAACTCAGCAAGTGTGGGTTAGAAGAGCAGACAGTGAGATGGGCTGAGAACTGGCTGAACAATATTGCTCAGAGTGTTGTGATCACTGGTGCAGAGTCCAGATGACGACCTGTAGCTAAAAGTGTTTCCCAGGGGTCAGTTCTGGGTCCAGTCTTATTCAACATCTTTGTCAATGGCCTGGATGAGAGGATAGAGTGTACCCTCAGCAGGTTTGCTGATGATACGAGACTGGAAGGAGTGGCTGATACACTGGGGGCTGTGCTGCCATCCAGTGAGATCTGGACAGACTGGAGAGCTGGGCAATGGTAAACCTAATGAAGTTCAACAAGGTTAACTGTAGAGTCCTACACCTGGGGAGGATCAACACCATCCATCAGTACAGGTTAGGGGTAGACCTACTGGAAAGCAGCTACATGGAGGAGGACCTTGGGAGTCCTGGTGAACAATAAGTTCTCCATGGAACAGCAATGTGTCTTTGTGTCCAGGAAGGCCAATGGTATCCTAGGGTGCATAAAAAAAAAAGTGTGTCCAGCAGGTTCAGGAAGGTTCTCCTCCCCCTCTACTCTGCTCTAGTGAGACCATACCTGGAGTACTGTGTCCAGTTCTGCTCTCTCCAGTTCAAGAAGTTCTTAGCCTGGAGGAGACTCAGGTGGGACCTCATCACTCTCTACAACTACCTGAAGAGAAGGTGTAGTCAGGTGGGGGTTGGGCTCTTCTCCCAGGCAACCAGTGACAGGACGAGAGGGCATGGCCTGAAGCTGCACCAGGGGAGGTTTAGGTTGGATATCAGGAAGCTTTTCCTCACAGAGAGTGTGATCAGGCACTGGAATGCACTGCCCAGGAAGGTGGTGGAGTCACTGTACCTGGAGGTGTTTAAGGAAAGTAGCACTTAATGTCAAGGTCTAGCCAATGTGGTGGTGGTGGGACATATGCTGGACTTTATCATCTCAGAGGTCTTTACAGCCTCAATAATTCTGTGATTCTGTGAAGAGNCAGAGAGTGTGATCAGGCACTGGAATGCACTGCCCAGGAAGGTGGTGGAGTCACTGTACCTGGAGGTGTTTAAGGAAAGTAGCACTTAATGTCAAGGTCTAGCCAATGTGGTGGTGGTGGGACATATGCTGGACTTTATCATCTCAGAGGTCTTTACAGCCTCAATAATTCTGTGATTCTGTGAAGAGGAACAGGGAAATACTAGAGAGAGTCCAATGAAGAGCTACAAGGATGAAGAAGGGACTGGTATATCTCTCTTATAAGGATAGGCCGAGAGCCCTGGGGCTGTTCATCCTGGAGAAGAGAAGACGGAGAGGGATCCTTATCAGTGTTTACAAATATCTGAAGGGTGAGTGTCAAGTAGAAGAGGCCAGTCTCTTTTCAGTTGTAGCCTGTGATAGGATGAGGCCACAAACTTGAACACAGGAAGTTCTACCTCAACATGAGGAAAAACTTCTTTCCTGTGAGGGTGACATTGCCCTGGAACAGGCTGCCCAGAATAGGCTGTGGAGTCTGCTTCTCTAGAGACTTTCAAAACCCCTCTGGATATGTTCCCGTATGACCTGCCCTGCTGGTTGGACTTGATCTTCAGAGGTTCCTTCCAACCTCTTCCTTTCTATGATTCTATGAGGATAGTAAGACATGCCTGGCCCAGGGATGCCAAAGATGCTGACAGAGTAAAGGCAAGACCAGGAAGTAAAGAGAAAAGGCACCTCTGAAGCCCAGGAGGTTGAAGCACACTGGACAGGTCAAAAGTTGCCTTTGACTTCCTGTTCTTTTCTGACACAGCAGTCTCTCTGGGAAGATGCAATAAAATATCACCTCTGTCTACTTTCCTGGCATGCATTTTATTTGCAGCCCTTAGCAGACAGAGAGAAGCAGGAGAGTAATGCACATTGAGTAGTTTGCATGCAGTCAGTGCGAAGAAACAGGTGGTGCTGTCAGCGTCAGCAGGTTGCATCTGCTGGAGCAAACCCCAGCTCTCATGAACTACTGTTGTGAGATCTAGAAAAGAAAAAATGCACCTGGATACCTGGATGTTGTGCAAAAAGCCAGCGCTGGGTGGTAGAGGGGAGTGCAGCGAGGGAAGCTGACCAGAAGGTTAAGCTGTCTTGCCAGTGTAACAGGCTGAGAAGGCGGCGGCTGGCAGCACATTCTGTCACTGCTCTCCAAAGCCTGTGTTCCAATGTTCTGCCTCTATTAGCGAAGGTGAAGCAAAGCAGAGGTGGTTCTGGCACCCCTTCCCTGTGGGATAGTGGCATCCAAATGGGCCAGCTGCAGGCTAGACCCATGTCTGTGGGCTGCCAAACACCTCAGGCAGTGGTGAGGAACGACAGTTGAAGTGTGCTGAAGAGGGAAGGTTTGCCACAAAAATAATCATTTGGGAGACTGGTTCTCTTTTTTGCTTGTTTTCATATGGATTTCTCATCAAAACATGTGAAGCTTTGCTGCTGCTGCTGCTCTATTTCAGCCTTTTTTTTTCTTTTTGGGAGTAGTGTGTTTTGTCTCCCAACTGCGCTGTTTATATTCTCCTCAGCTTGCACATCAGCTGCATGGCAACACGCTGCAGGTTGCCAATAAACACAACTGGAAGCCAGTGAGACAAGAGTGTCTTTGAAGATTCAGGCACAGTGTTCTCCTCGGGATGACATGCCACACCAGATTAAGAGCTTGCTCTCTATCCAGACATTGGCAATAATGTGGACAATTCATCCAACACAAAAGCTAGATTAGAATGGTCACCTCCTGATACAGGTACCTCAAGGTGGCTGAGCTTTTAGAGCCAAATGAAGAGCACTCATAACCATTTGACTTACATGCCCTCTCAAAACATTATTCCTAGGGAGAGTTTCTAAAATCATTCAATTTTCCTTTAAGTGCTGTCTGGTTTGTTCAACTGCACATACCATCTGTAAGGTCAACTCTTCATCTCATGCACATAACTGGATCTCCATCCCAGACCTGCCCCTCCCCAGTTCTCCTTCTCTTGCCCAAGTAATCAAGTGAAACCCCATGACGTTAGATACAAGTTGGATTTGATCTCAGCTGGATATCTCACAGCACTCGATACCAACACTGGCCTGTTGCATACTGGTGACTGCATTTAATATATTTATGTATGCTTACAAATGTAAATAAATGAAGTAACACCTCCCCTCAGAATATCCCTCAGCACCCCAAAGCAATGATGGATTAATCACAAACCGGTTCTGAACGGTTACACAGTTAGTAGAAGGACAACTACTGTTCTTGTAGCCTCATGCATTTTCTTCAAGTTCTTCACTTGCTTTTACCCTAAGTAGTCCCAAATCAGCACATGAGGAGAATCCATGCTTACGGTCACCATCGCAAATCAAACCCAGTAACAGCAACGGCCAGGTGAACAGGTCAGACTTCAACACTTCGTCTAGCTCAGCATGTGCTCCTTGGACATCACCCCTTCTCCCTCCGCTAATGCCCCTGCCCCCAGTATCTCCTCACTGCAGACTGGTGGGTCTGGAGATGAGGTAAGGTGCATGGCAGATCTATTTCAGCTAAACCATGACTCTGGGCAATACAAGTGTTTTCATGTAAAACATTTTTTCTCTTCCCTGCAGTAACTCCTGGGGGCTGCAGAGGAGCGGTGTTCAGTGTGGCTGGTTAATTTTTATTAATGTGATCTCTCCCTCTCCCTTTATTGGTTACATACGGGCGTGCAGTTGATTAGCCAAGGCAAAAGTAAAGTTACACATCATTTGTCTTCCCTTACATTGCCATTGATCAATCTGTTCAACATTATCCATTTCCCATTAATTTTCTATTTGCAGCACACCTTATTTTTAGAGCCATAGTTAGCAAATTGATTTGCTGCCCTTAATCAGCAGTTTCCATTCACAGCCCGGGAAGTGGGATTAACACAGCATACTTGCCATTTTGTCTCTGTCACTAATACCTCACCATAAATAATTGTTACGTTTGCTGTATTTTGCTGATTGAGTTTGCCTCCTGCAAGAAGAAAAAGCTACATGGAAGCGCAGCCCCCTCAGTGGGCTCCATGCCAAGCCTCTAGTGCAGGTACAGGTTATAGGGCTTCCCAGCAACACTGACAGGCTGCACATCAGTCTAAGAAAGCCAAAATCTTTCTGTTCAAAGTCACGGTGCAGTGGTGAGAACATCACTGACTCCTACATTTACACTGCCTTCAACCCTCACCCCTCTATCAGGTTTTTACTGCATTGAAACTTGATCAGAAACTCTGTTTATCTGAGGTCATTGCTCTGAAAAGGTGGTGTGAAGGCAGAAGGGGATTTTTTTCAAATCATCACAGAAGAGCATTTGAATGAACCAGAGATAATCTGTTAATTCATCAGATTGTTCAGTCATAATGCACTCAAGTGACAGAGTAAGAAACAGCGCCGTTTTTTCTATTAATGGTTTTACACAATGCTGCCTTCCTCCTGAGAGTTGATTAAAATGTAATTTAAATTGCTCCTGTCTCGGAGCTTCATTGTCTATTATCCTGAACTGAGCCAGGGGTTCCCTATCGAGAGGATGTTTAACAGCAGAACATTAACGGATCTCCTCACTTCTATTTCACTGCAGAAAATTCCTCCATCTTCCTTGGCTGATCTTGTTCCTTATGGAAAGATGATGAACAGAGGTGAAGGCATCCAAAAGAGGTGAGCCAGCCAGCAACCGCTTGGCAGGTTTGGGTTTTTTTATTCAGCAAAAGCCACCAGCAACTCCTGTTACTGTCTTTTCCAGTGGACTGAAAATGCAGCACACCACAATATAATCTACTGCTGTTGTTGCAATTCTTTTGCCTAAGTTAAATACATCTCAGCTGACATATATTAACTTCAAACAAGAATAAGCTTATTGCAATTCATCATTGCAAAAAATGAGTCGGAACTTTCTGGCTCTCTACAGACTGTTTAATCAACGGGAACTAGTTCTAAAAAAATACACTGTGTTCAGATAATTGATCTGGGAGGGAGAACTATTTGCCATATACTCTGGTTTATGTTTAAAAACTTTTTTCTTTCTTTTTCCTACTGAAAATAAGAATGATTAGGCAACTACAACCATTCCTCTAGCAGCTTGAGTCAAAGTAACACTTCTACATGCTTCATTCTGTCAGTGAAATTCCCCATCCAAAACCCAAAAATTGTTCCAACTGAGCTCTCTTACTACATACAAATCCAATGTCAAAGCTGACCACCACACTGTAGTAGAGAACAGCAAGCAGGACTGGGTGACAGAAGTCAGGGAGGTTTGTTATCTGTCCATTTCTTTTTATTCCTTGATTCTGGTACAAAGTCAGAAATTTTTCTCCATCTTTCACACGGGGTCCTAGCTTAGTGCAGCTCCACAGAAACTTGGCACCATTTTCTACCACAGAGCACTGATGCTGATCTCCAACATCTAACATTTCTGTTTTACTCAGTATTAGAATGCTCAACAGAACAGCCATGTGAAATCTCATCTCACTTCTATCCTCTTTATACCATTAACCCTTTTCACTTGCAGGACAAGTAGGCAGCATGAAAAATTGGAAATGTTTCCTTCAGAACCTCTGTGAAATCTTACCAACGTGGAGAAACATGAATCGTACATTGCAAGTCTGACGTAGGGACTTGTACATGCTAAGTTCCTTTGAAAATGGCACACAAACATTTGAATAAAGTTGTGCCTAAGACTCGGGAAGAGCCCCAGGTCCTGGGCTGCAGTTGTCCATATTATCCAAAGGTAAGAGGGTTCCCAGGCATAGCGCTGGTGCTGTGGGGACCCAGCTACACTCTCTGCATGCAGAAAGAGGTTCCCAGCACAGCTCAGCAGCCAACTGCTTCATGCCAGGTGGCATCAGCTCTCAGGACCGTTCTTGGGCATGTTTAATTATCCAGTGTAGATCTCAGCATCAATAGTTTGAAGCACTTGTATGAGACATGGAATAAGATGAAGATGAACTGAAACCAGTTCCAGAGGTGCAAAGTTACACACATACTGAGGGAGAGCAAGGCCAGGAAAAGCAGGACCCACCTGAATGATCTGTTTCACATGTATTTACACAACTGGTGAACACAAAAAGCTATACTCATTTGTTTACATCAGACGAAAGTAACTGCCAAATAGCCACTCTGTTGTATGGTACTTAAACCCAGTGTTGGTGGAGAGTGTTCACGGTAGTAGCTGTACACTCAAAATGCATCTCCCGAGTATGAAAGGATGCTGTATTCCCAACAGCATCAGCAGATGCATATAAAAAATTCTTTCTGAGAAGTCACGACTGAGCTGTAAGCCATCAAGTATGAAAGCAAGCTTAGAGAGCAAAGATGTGCAAAGTAATCGCCCAGCCACAAGCACCGAGACAAATCTGTATAGGCAAGAGTCGTGTTGAGGTTGACAGCACTAGTAGAAATCTGTTAAGTAGATTACGTAGAAATATGCAGTCAGACAAAGATAAATTACCTCATTGGGCATAGTATTAAATCTAAACTGTGTTTTAAAACAGAATGAAAAAAAATCAGAATTGCTGAGAGAGGCTGAAATTAATATTTTTTCTGCTCCTTCAAGCCCCATTATGTAGCATATCTATTTTAATCTCTGACTTCAAAACCCTTTGCTTTGAACCTCTGTATTCTACACTCAGAGTAGGATTTTATTCAATTACTTCAAGCATTTACCAAGTTAGCCTAACTGCATTTCCTATCACAGGTAAAAGGATTTGAGGGTCTGGAGCAAGAGGGATTTTGAAAATGTCATGATTTGGTTCTTCTGACCCAGTCTTCTGAAGTAATTACACCTGACAACGGGGTACTCTAAATCTGATAGTGTGTGAAAACTGAGAAATAAGCAAATTAAAATAAATGTATCATGAGCTAAATGGATGTTTTTCTCATTTGCTGGAAATTATGATTTTAACATGGGCAGGATGACACTCGAATTACATACGCAGTGTCAGTAAGAGCCGCACCTTCATTAAGTCTCTTCTCAACTCAGTTCTAAAGGAAAAATTCTGATCTTCATTTTGCCTTGTGCATAGATATGTAGTAAAGCTTACAGAAGCAGTGGTTTTGGTATGGAACAGTAATGGGCTTGGTGTGGCCATGAAGCTTGAGACTCTGGAGTCACCCATCTCACCCAGAAATGCTGGCTAAGAGTGGAGATCCTGCACAACCCAGCCTGACTTGAAGCACTAGAGAACCCTGTCTGGGAGAGTTCCAGCAGTGAAACACCAGTTTCTGACATTTCCCCATCTAAACGTCCGAGCAGAATTGGTGCCTCTTCATGTACAAGGTGCAGGATGAAAAGCTACCTGGAAGCTTATCATACCTCATGTTTAGACATTGCTGGATGTACCACTATCAAACTGCTTGCTGTAGTTCTAGGCATGCAGCTCTCACTGAGCTCAAATTTGCTGCACATGATTAAACCACCATGAGCTGCCTCAAAAAATATCCCCCCAGGGTCTTAAGTGAAAATTCATTGTTTAAGTGTTGATTATTATTTTTTCTCCAACGAGATTAATTAAGGTCTTTAAAGAGCCAAAGAGAAAAAAAGGGAGAGGACTTGCACATCAGGTCATATTTTCTGTGTGGCTAATTTTCAGTTGTGGCTGAGATACCCTGAGAAGAGAAGCCAGCAGGCCCCTGGGCGCACACACAGACCTGACAGAAATTGATCCCAGGCACAGTGCTGGTTTGCTGAGACTGAAAGGCAACTTGAGGAACCATCTAGATGTTCATACCCAGGGACACAGCTACTGGCACAAAAATTACTAGAAATTAGCGTTAGGCAGCCAGACACTAAGCAACACTTGGAAAGAATGAACATGTTCATGCTTTAACAGAAATACATTCTGGGAGCTCCAAACCTATCTCTTGTTATTTGCAGATCAACTTCCTCTGCAGGATGAAGTCCATCGAATAAAGCAAAATGAAGTAACAAAAATAATTCTTCCTCTACTGCAGCTTATGAATTGCTTAAAGGAGCCAGATCAGAGTAACAGTACACCCTGAGCTGTAGCAACCGTGTTTAGTCCATCTGAGCTCCTCCTTATAGAATTATACTCCAGGACCGTAAATCAGTGTTGGAAAAACACAATTTAAGCAAAACCGCAGGTTAGAAATCAGGATCTAACTAACCCTTTTTCCTCCCGTGGGGCTGATTTGCATGAGACTGATTTAAAATGCAGAATAATACATGAACTGCATGAGCCGTTTGAAGGTTTATAAAATATCCTAATGCTATCCATACCCAGACAGCTAATTTAGAATTTTGCTGTGGATTATCTCGGGAGCAGTCCAAACTCATCTTTCTATTAACACATCTTGATTAGCAAGATCCCGACAAGGTATGAGGGCAAGCTCCAGCTCAGATGTACTCATTTGGATTCAGAGCCTAAACTGCCCTGTTTACTGTTCTCTTTTGTGTCTGAGAGTCATCTGAAATGGCTCCACTGATCTGATGTATGGGTGAGATGGGGAGGAAAAATCCCTTCAGTCACATCAGTTTAAGAACTAGCCATCATGAGCTATGTTAATCGATGTCTGGCCAAAGTCTCACAACCCTGTCCTTTGTCAGGCACCTCAGGGCCTTTTGCACATCCCACAAAAATTAACTCTGAAAGGACAGACCTGACAGCAGATACCAAAAGGCAACTGGCAACTGCTGTTTAGAGAGGACATTCATTCCACAAGGTGTGGCTGCATAAGGTATCAGGACCAGAGAACTGACCAGGCATGGGATAGAGGGCATCACCCACACCTGACTCCTACAAAGGCACCATTTCGATCCAAATCCCTGCATTAATCCCACTAATACCAAGGAGATGGGAATATATATTTAAAATCTATTGCTGTAGAACAGACTTTTTGCTAAGGATGAAGTAATTTAAAAAAAAAAATTTAAAAGCCCCAAATGCAAATTAGGCACCTCCAAATCAGCCCATTTTTCAGTTCAACCAGTAGCTGGCACTGTTTTCTCTTCCCAGAGCTCTGAAGGATTATGGCCTAGAATAAGACAACAGAACTTTTTTCAGCTGATATAGATGACTTTGCAGCAGGCATCAGCAAGAGCATTTACTTTCACTGGACATGAAAGTGGCTTAATAAAGCGTGTTTGTGTCAGTGCTGCATGATGCATGTGCCCAGCATCGCCAGCCGGAGAACAGGCAGCGGGGGAGCCGAGGGCTCTGGCAGTAGAACTGTGGTTAGGCTGGAGAAACGACCACATTCCTCAAGCAGAGGTCATACCTCCCCCATTATTTATACATTTCAGCTCAGTTAGCTGATGACTGTTAAAGTGTCACATCTCAGGTTTATGATTTGGTTATACAATTATCAAGTAACTTTACAAACCCTCCTGTTCTCCTTTTTAGTCATGTAGCAAATATTCTGTTGAATCAGGAATAGATGCAATCCAATAAAGAGTATTGTATTGAGGCCCCAGATTATCAACACCTTGTGTTTTCTGGCAGGAGCAAAATCTGAATGATGTTAAAAGTAATTAAAGCTGTTAAGGTTTTCACAAGGATAATTTAGAGAGAAGACATGTGCAGAAGGGATGGTGAGACAGTTCTGCACACTAGTAATCAGAAAAGGTAAATCTAACACATCTGTTTATTCTGTCTGGAATTCAATAATCTCTAAACAGCTAGAGTAGCAAAATATGTGGAAACTGTGGAAAAAAAGGGGAAATAAAACTGATGTGGTATATGGTCCTGAACAGAAGGGGAGACAAGGGGAGAAAGGTGCTGACCACCATTAGTCTGTGTGTTCTTGTATAAAGAGGAATTTAAGAAGGCTCAAACAAAAGCTAATCTAGCTTTACCTGGAAATAAACAAAACACACACACAGTAGTCTATTAAGGTATTTAGCTTAAAAAGGAACAATAAACTCAAGAACAATAAACTTCATGATGAAAGTCAGTCATTAAGCAGAGTTAACCTTTCAGTGGTTCTCTAGGGAATGTCTAGGGACATTCTTTTCTGCATCGGCCTGTAGATCGGACACCCTCAGGAAGATAGGATCAGATTAGATGTATCCAGTGTCAGATGTGCCAAACTGGATGAGCTGGTATGTTCCTACAATATATCAGCTCTTCCCTCATTTAATAAATCATGAGCTCAGCACAACCGGCTTCTAATCACCCGGTTTTAAAAGTGTCCATTCAAACTAATGAATAGAAACAGGGAGGAAAAACACCGAACCACAATGGATGTGCTAAGCTTAAGGGTTTGAGGGCAGTATATCAAACATGACTTGACTCTTTTTATTCAATAAAACATGCTTGTTAATGAGGAACAATCAATAAATATTCTTCAAATTAAACAGCAGAGTGCTGCCCATGAGATAAGCAAAGAACAGGATTTTGCCAAGAGGGGATGCACCTTTCTTTGTTATTACAACAATTGCTGATGCCTTGAATTAGGCACTCCTGTAAACATTGTTTCCTGTTCTGTTGCATGTATTTAGCTGAAAACCCTTCCTTAGGCATTCCCAGCTAAAGGAGATCCAAAGGAATTCCAACACCAAATGTGAAACCAGTGAGAACAAGGATCGGGGTGGATTTTCTGTGTAAGTAAAACCATCAAATTCCCAATCATTTGTCTATCCCAGAAGTGCACAGAGATTACAGAAATTTCAAACTTTGAATGAAAATACTTTTCCTGAAAGAAGTCTACATTTTGTTAAACAGCTTCATTCCCAATCCATATAGAAAATCTGAGGTTATGTTGCTTACACTAGCCTTCAAGTTTTTGTGAAGTAGATATTAGACAATTTAGATTTCATTACAACAACATAAACTTGAAGACTTCCTGACTCAGAAGCTCTCCTTCTTTAAAATATGAAGAATTATAGATGCACATCTTAGATCAACAGATAACCCTTTTCTGTGCTTCTGCATTTAGAGACATTTAAGCTAAAGACAGCAGATTAATTTCCAGCTAAAAATGCTTTACCAGCTGCCCACAGCAGGGACAGCCTGTAGCTCCTCTATTAACTCCTCTGGTCTCACCAGCTAAGTAGGGTTTGGTCTAGTGAATTCTAAGATGACAGACCTCTAAAAAATTGTAGGTTTTGTGTAGTGCTGACAGTTGTATTTGTTATTCATCGGGTGGCACACTTCCCTCTCTGTCAGTACAAAGCATGATTTGTAGATGCTTCTAGGGATGCTTTTTTTTTTCAGATTAAACTGGAGGCAGGAGAATAAATGTTATTTGCAAGGGTGAGACAGGGGGTTTCTTCCAGTTTCCATCACTGGTATTAATTAACAATATATTTTTTTGGAAGTTCAGGAATTTTTCTTTCCACATCTACTTGTGCTCTATGTCCCTCCAGGCAAAGGTACTGTCAAGGGAGACAGCTACATCTTCAGAGCTGCTGCATTGTTCCAAAGACTGAATAAAACCTGTTGCAAGCTCACAACAGATATTAGGCAGATTACCAAGGTTTTGAGATGTTCTGGATAGGGAGATTGAGGCAAGAAATCTGCTTGTTCTTCCCTGTGATGCAGGGAACAATGCTGCTTTGGAAACCTCAGCCTTAGTCCTTCTCTTGAAAGGGAAATCAGAGCTGGTCACTGGAAAGGCCTTTCCCCTTTTTCCCACAGAACCTGTTTTTCTTCACATTATATAGCAGGAGTAATTACAGGCTTTGTGAGAAACAAGGAAATGTGATTCTTTGGTGGAAATGGTTCCAGAGGTAACCCCCCACACCCACCTCAGTAGACCCACAAGTCTCCAAAGCACCCAACTTGAAAATGCCAGGAATCAAAGAACACTTTGTGATAGAAAAGCTGCAAAAGCAGCACATTTTGGTGCTTTCAGGAAAAAGAAATCTACTAACTTGGCATTGAATGTCATTTAACCCACAGGCAAAGCTGCCAAGACCCAGTAATTACAAGTCCCTGAATTATGCTGCAGGTATTGATCCTCCACGGTGTGGAACAAGAGCCCTGTGTTGACCCCACTATCCCTTTTCGCAGAACAGCTGGGGTTTGACAACAGCAGAGAATCAATGCCTGGGTAAAGTGCTGTTGTTTTTTTTTTTTTCCCCTCCAGTGATAATTCAATTTAGCAGCTATAAAGCACGAGTTAATTCTTTGCCTGATTGTATTTGGGTTTTCAGAGACTTGCTGCCCTACTGTTTCAGAAAATAGCCCCATCTAAAATGGCTGGAGCACTTGATTCAAAACCATCACTTCCCTCCCACCAGTCTTGAGTGGGCCTCATTGTTATGACTGTCTTTAGGATGCTTCAACTGAAAAAACATATTTCTAACCTAGTTGCCATGAAACAGCCAGTTTCTCCTGATGGAAAGAAGAGCTGGCATTACACTGTGGAAAGAATGTCCCATAAACGTATTATTTATTACTAATATCAACAGCTTGATACTGCCACATTATCACAAGTCAATTGGCTGATTTCAACAGAAATGCTCTGCTTGATGAAGGAGGGGAGAGCTGCTATAAACAAAGAGTAGATAATTTAAAAGACAAGTTCTACGAATACTGCTGTTTCAAATTTCGGCTCATCCTGCGGTGTGCTTTGGGTACACTTCCATTTGGCTCTGTGCAGAGCAGCTTGGATGACTGACATCTTAAACTGGAACTAATGGCTTTGCTATCTGTGCAGAGGAATGTGTCCACGTATGATCTCCCACTCCCTTGCCAAATTCGAAGATGCATTTCTTTAAATCCCTAGGAAGATGGGAGTGGGAGGTACACACTACCTATTCCTTGCTGTAGAGCTAGCACTTGGTGCCAGGGCCCCTGCTCCTGGTTGCCCTGTGAAGGGACACCACAGTCACTTTGGCAGACACGCACACAGCGCATGTTAGGCAGCAGTAAATCAGCAGGATTTTACAGTTTGAGAATTAAGAGTGCAGGGAAAGAAAAATTCCAATGAATACATGACTGATAGGGTGGAAATATCTAATTTTTAAAGTCACAACCTAGCTTCATGCCTGTCTGAGATTTGATTTTAGATTTCTATTGCTTCTAGTGCAGAAAAACAACGAAGCAACCCCTCTAAATTTGACCAGTGCAATGTATATGCAGCAGTTCCAGCTCTGGAAGTGATACGTTATGAGTCATTACAAAGCTGTGCTCACTCTGAGTATTGCTACTGACAAATATCATTTTAAGATGTTCATCCTCTTATCAGCAGGAGGAAGTGCAACATGCTTTTTCACCGGCAGCAGGTATCAGTAATTATATAAGCAATAAATTAATCTGCTATTACAAAAGATTCCTCCAACAGCAGCCAGGACTGGAACATGTGGGTCAGTGGAGCTCAATACCAAACCCAAAGGTATACAGATGAGAAGAAAAAAAAGAATTAGGAGACAGGGGAAAAGGAAAAAGTGGTCTTTTCCATGTAATATAACTCTTATAGAACTTAGGTTTCATGTCCTGTGTAGTCATAAAGTACTGGGAAATAATGACAGACTTTAAATTGTTATTCCTTGGTAACATTTAAACTCAGAGGTGTGATTAAAGAGAGGAGTGTATCAGGACTGGAAAATACAATGTGGGAACATCTGGAGACAACTGGCAGAGGGTAAAAATCGACTATGTCCTAATATTTTTTCCCCCCTGTTTCCAGTGTCTGCATTTCTCTGCTAAGAAGCAGTTTTATAAAATCAGCTTTTAACAGCAGAGTATCAAATAAGTGAGTATGACTGTGCTTGGTCACATGGCACCTACTGCTTGGTAATCACAAGGTTAGGAGAAGCACCCCTTCTCACACAGTTCCAGTACATGCTCATCCCTGGGACCTCCCAACACCTGGGAGTGATGCAGTCCCGATGTGCTGAGTGCGTCCCCAGAAGCCACAGCAGGACACCTCTCCTGAGCTGATAAGCAAACCCCTGTTTCTCAGTCTCATTCCCCATCCATGCAAATTCTCAACCATACCAGCAGCTCTATGCACACATGGCACAAAATTTGAAGGCTATGATTTGGTTTATAAGGGTGATCCCAAAGGGCCAGCCCAAAAGCTGGTTTGGCTGCTATTCACAAGGCAATACAGATCAGTGGAACAGGGCCTGTCTGAGCCTGTTTCACAGAGGATGCTCTGATCAGACGTGAAATCTTTTTCTCTGAAAACTCAACTGTTGTTTTCTTCATGCCGAGGACCCTCTAGGGTACGCTCGGGTTCACGCAGAGTGGCTCTTTCCCTGCTAAAGCTCACTAACTCTTAAAACGCCTTTTCATCTGAGAGTACTGCTGAGGGGGAGGTGGCCTCAATTTAAAAAGAAAACCCACAAGAACACATTAAGCCACCACATTACTCCTGGCCACCAGCTCTGTTATGTTTGCACAGGACATGGGAAAGGCAGGGTGCAGGGATGGGGCAATGAGGCAAAAGATGGATGAAGTCTTTCAAGCTGAATGGGAAAATTAAACAAGGAAGTTGGCAGTGAAGCCAGTTATTCAGAATGAGATCTCAGCCCTGCTCTGCCATGCTTTGGCCAAGACACCCCATCAAGCCGGGCAGTAGTCAGCACAGTAATGCCACCAGTAATGCCAGGGTCAACAAGCTGAGCGAATGTTAGAGGCAAAAAGAATCCACACAATGAGAACAAAAACACAGGAAAAATAGGGGGACTGTCAAAAAAAGTACATGAAACAGTAAGAAAATCCAGTGTAGCCAAAACCACCTGATTTAAACAAAGATGATTTGAATCTGGGATTCTTAATAGGACAAAAATTTATAAATCAGTGCAAACTCACCTCTCCCAGGAGAAGGGAGAGGTGCACACAACCATTTCAGTGTGTGCTCAGTGTACCTGTTGAGTACTCTGGATTTATATTCTTGGCCATCTTCTAATAAAGATGACAAGTGAAAAGCATAGGCAAAGGTTCCAGTGTGCACTAGAAAATAAAAGAAATATTCCTTGTCCTTTGGCAAGCAATTGTGTCCTACTGTGTGCTCAGCAGGTACCACTGTTTCACTGTAGTTCATCCACTTTGGTGGTAAGTACGAAGCCCCCCACTTTGAACAGAAACTCTGTGTTGCTTCCCTACCTTGTAAAGCCACTGTGATTATGTGGGAACAGCAAGCTCTGCCTCCCCAGAAGGTAAGGTCCCTACATGAGCTGAGTGTGAATCACTCACACAGCAACTATCTGCAGGACCTACAATTCTGAGAAAAATAAAATTCAAGTCATTTACTCTTTGCTGCTTAGTTAGCTTTTCTTTTTATAATCCTGAAGAACAGAAATAAATTGAGAGAGGATCATTTTTTCACCCTAGGTGACCAAGCTAGACTGGTTGATAAAATGAGTGAAGAACTTGCACTGAAGTACTGGGCAAGGCATTGAGGGTAGAGTTTGGGTCTACCTGCAGTCTTGGGGAAGCCAGTTCCCACACCATCCTTTTGCTGTATCCAGCCTTTTAGTTTCTTGCTGGCTGGGGCCAAAAAAGGGGAACTGTCTCTCTTCCTATAAAACACTCCATTTTTTTCTGCTATGGCAGAAGAAAGCTCAGAGCTGCAAAAAGCCTGGGTTCATTTTCTTTCCATTTTCTGTTATAGCAAATGTTCTCAGTAGAGATTAATCTCTGTTCATGACCAGGCATTACTTCATCCAAGAAGGAAGGAGAGAGAACTAGTCACACATCACTCAGAGAAATGAAAGCAATCTCAGATCAAATTATTACCCTCCTGCTTTGACCAAGTTGCCATCTGAACTAAGTCAAGTCAAGGAAAAAATATCTTTTTGAGGAAAGCTTCAAAATTTGAGTCCAAATTTCACCAAAAATGCTATAGAAGCATTAATAATAAACAACTTTAACTTGTTCCTTATGAGAAAGAAACAATTTGCTATCAAGCAGCTAATACACTGGAAGATGAAAGTTCAGAAAGAAGCCTGGAAGTGCTACTCAGAGCACCCAAGATCCCAGGGTTTGCCTTTGGTGACACGTTTCTTCTTGTTGCAGAACAAACACAGCACGTTTCATGCTCCAGCATTCTCACTCACTTGTGGGAAATATTTTCTAAAGAATACTAAAAATTAATCTTTGTTTCCAATGCTTCCTCATTCCCATTGTAGATACTGCTGCTTTGCTGACTGACCTGTACCTGCTGAGCTTCCCCTTCACCAAAGCACATGAATGATTTCTATCTCAGTTGCAGTGATATTTTTTACAGAAGTTCTATTTTCTTTTTCTTCCTCAAATATTCTGGATCCACTCCTGTGCTGGACCTTCCATTCACTCGTTCAGGCTAAGCAATTGATGTAGCAACTGCCAGCATGGACACGGTCACAGGGGAATGGAAGGACAATGATTGAGGGAAGCAGCTTCAGTAGCCTCAACTCTACCTAAACTTTGTAGCATTCTCCTCACACACTGATTAATTCTTGTTCGAATGCTAAGAAATAAAATTAAAAGAATGAATACTGCAGGTGCTCCATCATTGCCAGCAGCGGCTCAGAGCACTGTATTCCCAACATACATTAAAAAGAGCCTAAGGGTGCTTTTAGCATACTGACTCACAACTCAGCGAAGGGCCCTGAATAGAGAGACCCATTAATCCCCTCCATCACAAAAGTTGGCTGCACTTTGTGATGCACTTCTCTAGCCATCACAAACATAATTCAGTTCAAAGCTGAATAAATAGCTAGAAGGCAGCTGACAGGAATACTATAGAAGCAGAGCAGTCAGCCAGATATCTCCAAGGTCTCTCTTTTACATCATCTCCAAACTATGCCACGGAGCACTCCTTGGGGGTGCAGACCGGCCATCCACAGCATTCAACCTCTGCCACTCTGCAAAGGCTGCGGGAGATATCGCTAGGTAACTGCAGCACCTCCCCACCAATTACTGGAGAAGTTTTGCAGTATTTCTGTCAAATGTATCACTGCAATAGATCATCTTTACCATGAGACCATAGGACAACAGGAAATACACTTTACTCACAGAGAGCCATCACCTTTATGTTTGTAGAGAACCTAAACAACAGGTTCCCTGTCCTTGCTGGGGTCTGTAGAGGCTTTTGGGCTCTCAATAGGAGCACTGAAATCCACTGCTCTCACCAGAACGTTATTGCGATAGCAAATGCACTGGTGACTGGCTCCATATTGTGCTCCCTGCTGATGCCAGTGGGCATCATCTCCTGGAGGCAGCAGCCTGAACATGTTCTGGGCAAAGCTATGCATCTCCCCTTCTCCAGCTGAACAATCAATCCTACCAGTCCTATGACAACCAGCTGAATGGGGTCGGAGAAGGGGAAAAAACAACAAGATTGATGCAGTTCATACACAAACTTGCCCTGAAGGCAGTATCTCAAGCAATGGTGCCGGATGAATACACCATAGGGCCGTAGGTGTCCTCCTTGTGTGTACGACAGACAGGGTGAAATTCTCTTACGCTGAACAACGGACAAATGGATTAGGTAGTGGAATAAAAATAAAACCATTTTAAAACACTGAAATATGTGACACATTCAGTAGACTGTGTGTTACCCATCTGCCCCTGGATACATACAGCTCCCAGTCCATAACTCTTACAGTTTAATATACATGACAAAGCCCCAGACCTGTCATAAAAATACATTGAGTGCCCAGAAGCACTGTGAATGACATCAGCCAGCCTCCAATGCAGCTACTGGTTTTATCTATGAAAATGGCAAAAGAGGTGCTTATGACTGGTGATTTATATCTTCATCAAAACATTTGTCCTTCAAACCAAGCCCTGCAATTGATTGCAAATAACATGGTCTTAACATCGGAATATTTATCATAAATTAATGCATTTTTGATTTTATATAACGACAAGTACAATACTACTGACATCCTACCTTTCTTGCACAAAAAAGACTGCCTGCTGCACTAACACATCAACTTACTCAAGAAAAGCAACCCTAGGAATGCAAATCTCTAAAGCTCATTTACCAGAGGCTTCCACAGTATTCTGCCATAATTCTGTCCAAAACTCCAGTTTGGAATTTTCCAGACCTAAGATCTCAAGTCAGTGCCTTGTGCATTTCAAGGCTCTTAAAGCAAAACCATTTTAAGTTCAGAGCTTTATAAAGGGAAAACTTTCTCTCTGCCAAATTCATGGCTACTCTTGCACAGGGACACCATAGAAAATATGTTTTACATTCCCTTGCCTGAAGAAGCAGCCGCAGATGACCAGCCTCACAGAACGACTCTATTTTCTTTCTTACTACAGCTCTGATGTGCAGGGAAACTGCACTGATCAGAGAGCAACCTGCCACCCTCACCTGCTACGCTCTTCACCTCCTTCATGGTAGTTGCCAAAGGTCTTGCCATCTGCAATAGGACAGCTCTGCCAGACTCCTTCTTCGGCACTTCACAAGGAGCACCCAGAAATACTGCAGTAACAAAATCTAGGTGTGGGTCCTCCTTTGGTGGCTGTAAAAAAGCTACTTCTTTTGGTAACTGTGATGGGTTGATCTTGGCTGGATGACAGGTGCTCATCAAAGCTGCTCTGTCACTCCTCATCTGGACAGGGGATAAGGAAAGGTGGGTATTTACTCCACCATGGACCTCCACAGGCTGTAGGGGGGACAGCCTGCCTCACCATGGGCTTCACCCTGAACTGCAGTGCCTGGAGCACCTGCTCCACTTCCTTCCCTGTCTGCAGAGATGTTCCTCTCACACTCTTACTCCTCTCTTTGGCTGTAGTTGTGTAGGTGTTTTTTTTTTATTCCCCTCCTTAAATATGTTATCCCAGAGGCACTGCGACCATCACTGATGAGCTCAGCCTTGGTCAGCAGCAGGTCCTTCTTGGAGTCAGGTGGCATTATCTTTATCAGACAAAGGGGAAGCTTCTAACAGCTTCTCAGAGAAGCCACCCCCTACCCTCCTAGCTACCAAAACCTTGCCATGCAAACCCAAACCAGTAGCTCATCCCTGGCTGTAGATGCTGAGCCACAAAATACGTGAACCCACAAGGCTATGCAGGAGTTGACCATCAGCACGGTCAGCTAGCGGTACTGTGAGCAGGAGGTGGGCAGCTTGACACCGTGAAGCTGAGAGATGAATTCACCCTCCCTGATCCAATGACTGAAACCACAGAAGGTAGAGTCTTTCCTAGCACGATTGCTTGTTATCTCTAACTGTTAAAAAAGGCTCCTGATTCCCCTCTCTACCAAGTAAATTTTTTTGATTCCCTCTTAGCATAAGTGCTGACGGGTGCCAAGGAAAAGCACAGCACTGAACATAAGATACCTGCTTCATTGCCTTTTTTTTAGCTTGCTTTTTTCCACCCGTCTTTTTTACAAAGCACACCTCACAATGGAAACTTCCAAAAGGAGATGACAGTGCCATGGGCAAAATCAGGATAGGTGATTTTTCCCTTTTGTTTTTTCAGAAAACTATTTTACAGAGGTTTCCATTTCTGTTTGCTAGGGTTTCTCAGCAGCAGGAAGGCTGACTGAGCATAGTTACGAAATACCATTTTAAAAAGTATTTTTTGTTAATATTTTCCCAAAATTTGTTTCAATAGCAGAAGATTCACCACACATTTTAGAGCTATATTTAAAATCTGTGAACAAAAAGGATGTTGAAACTATGTAAAAATGTATTGCTTTCCAAAGTAACATTAATAATACATTTGTAGACATTGAGGCCTGCCCTGTACTAGTTGAGACAGAGGATAGATGTAATATATTCACAAGCACTGTGGATAAATCACCTCAATAAATTCTTCATGCTATACTGTAATCTCCAAAAGCTCTCTGACTGGTGAAAACCAGCCTTGCTGATCCATCTGCGGTTCTTCTCACTACCTTGTTACTTATCAGCCAGTGACACAAAAGGTTGAAACAACTACTTATACATTCAGCACCACAAAACATCTTTACTCCATAAAAGAAATTCTTGTTTCTTTTTAGAAAATCCTATCGGAAACCAGCATTCTCTGGCACACCTCTCCCCCATACTGTTCCCTCCCAGTATATTAGATCACCCTTGAAAAATACACTTACCTCTGCTTTGGCTCTCATGAAGGCAGTAGTCAAAGCTTTTCAGTAATTTCTACTTAATAAGAAACTTCTTCAAAATTATCAGTGAAATGGACATACTGTGTGACAGTCCTTTCTTAACAGCACTAACCATCATACCCGACTCACAGACATACTTTGGAGAAACACGCTTCTGTTCCTTGGAAAATCCAACTGTAAATGCTACTTTGATGATTTAAACACCAAGGCAAGCAGTTTGGAGATATGCAGGGCCATGCGTGATAGGAAGTTTCACAGAAACATAAGGAGAAATTTTTTCACAGTGAGGGTGACAGACACTGGAACAGGCTGCCCAGAGGGATTGTGGAGTCTCCCTCTCTGGAGATGTTCCAAGACCCACCTGGATGCGTTCCTGTGCAACCTAGTGTAGGTGATCCTGCTCTGGCAGGGGGGTTGGACTAGATGATCTTTCAAGGTCCCTTCCAGCCCTTAACATTCTGTGATTCTATGATTCTATCTCCCCTCCTCTCTGAATATAAAGATTGTATACCTTAAATCCACAGGACAATGAGGCTTTACACTTGTCCATGACACACACAAAAGGATCACCTCTTCCCGACCTAAACACTTCACCTTGAAAGGCTGGGGATGGAGATGTCCCAGTTTCCTATAAGTCACAAGACAGTGAGTAAGAAGGACTCTATTACAACTTTTTTACATTCTCTGAAAAGTAGAATTCAACTTGAAAATTAAAATTTGAAAGTAACATGTCTGTGCTCCATAAATCTCACATTTGTGATTAAATATGTTAGGATAGCTGTTGGTTATGTCACAGCCAAACACCACCTGATTTCCAAATGAGTATTTGGATTCGCAGATTCATGTGGATTGATCTTCCATCCTCTGACATTTTGACAGCAGACATCTAAGGGTACAAAGAGCATTACCTATAGGGGACACATCCATTTGAGGATTAACTGCAGGATTATTCAACCAGGAAATTTAATTTTAAAATACAAGTACTAGGAAACAAGATTTTAAAATTATTATTATTGGTCCATCACACTTTCTGTAATAATCTGAATAATTCTAAAAATAAAAGCAGAAGGATGGCATAACCAATGCCTGTTAATAGAAAAATAATTGGCTTAAATGAGGCACGCACTCATATACACAAAATATAAATGGCCCAACAAATCTTTTGAGAGTTACAATATTTTTGACCATACGGCATTTCTTATTAATTGTTATAATTGCTAACAGAGAGCCAAATGTACGCTTGGCACTGTGCAACACATCCAAATCCTGTCAACCTCTAGGCCAAAGTGCGCTCTGCTCAAAAGATAAGGCCTGTAAGAACAAGACATACAGCAAAAGGCAGCAGCAAAAAGAACACCACCCCAAAGTCTTGCCAGTATGAGGCGGCGAATAAGGCCTCACTCCTGAAGCTGCATCAGGAGTATCCCTCCTCTGAAAATGTCAAAATGAGCTCCAAGACTTTTCCCCTTCACAGAGTCGGCAAGAAAAAAGCAGCAAGAAAAAGAGAACATGTTTGAGGCTTAACAATCCACACTAGCTCTACAACATATTTTTGGCCTTTGGCAATTTATGCTGATTGAATGTAACCCTCAAGCTGTTCTTTCTGTGATGGGGCTGCTCTGGATCATGGCCAGCCCAGAGCAGCTTGTGCTGAGCCGTGCCATGCAGCTCTGGGTCACCACAGAGCCTACCAACCAGGGGAATGAAGCTGAAAGTTTTGATGCACCAATGAAATGAAAATCACAGTGGGTAAGACATGTTGCTCTGGTAGGAGTGAAGCATGTTTGACTGGGTGCCCAGTTTGGGTTTGGTGCCACAGCACCCCCACAGCTATCCCTGCTGGGTTCACTGCCATGCCTATCTCAGACAAGGCCAGGAGCAGAGGACATGCACAGCAGTAGGCAATAGTCTTCTCAGGGCTGCAAAGCACTGTGTGAAATCACCAGGTGGCAAGAGGCGTGTTTTCCATACTGGGAGATGCCAGTGAAGACAAGTGCCTTGTAATCAAGAGAGGCTTAATAGCCAGGAATATGAAGAGATGCTCCCAATGATTCAGACCAAGACAGTTTTCTCAGAATTGCCTTTGATTTCTGAAACCAGCTTTCCTGAAACAAGAGCTAGTTAATTCTAAACACAGTGCACACCACTCACCACAGGTTTTCTCTGCCTCTGCAAGCTACAAGGCGAAAGGACCTTCCTTTTCCCTGTAGAATCCCTTCCTCAGACAACGTACACTAACCATTCTGTCTTACACTGCATCCTGTCCGTCTGTCTCCACTTCAGAGGCCAGAGGACTTTTACCCTATTCCCTGTCAGTCACATACATGCTTTGCAGTGACACTGCACCAAATTGGTCCAGTCATCAGTGTCCCAAGGGCCAGGAAAGATGCGCTGCCTATCTGAAGCCTGGCCCCTGTTACTCTATCCTGTAGGTGATCTCTCTCCTAAGGGATTGACCTGCTTGGAAAAAAAAAAAAGCTGCTAATGTCTATTCCTATTAAGTTGTAGCAACTACTCCACTCCTGCACATCCTCCTTATGCACTCCTGGGGATCAGTCTCAGAGCATCCTCCTTCCCTAAGCACCTATTCCTCTTTCTCTGGTGCGTATTTCATCCTTAATAACTTTTAGGGGCCTTCTGTGCCACACTGACTGCAAAGTGATTGACTTTATGCTTCCCAAGCTCGATGTGAAGCAGGTCCCGGGGCAGGGATTTGACATGAGGCTCTCAGGATGTGTAGGACCTAGATCAGAAAAACAGCTCTTCCTTCCTGCAATGGCAGAACAGAGCAGCTTTGAACTAGGGGAAATGGCCAATGACTCTAAGGAAACAGCACCCTCAAACCCCAGCGCTAATGAAGTGAAAGACGTACAAGGAGATAATTGCTCTATTCTACCTTCAAGACAAGCCCAAAAAGATCAGAGGGTTTGAAACCATTTTCTCTCTGGGTGCTTTAAGGCTCCAAGTTAACTCTGCCTATACAAACAGAAGTGGTCTGCCCTGAAAGCATATTGTCGCCCATTATCAGGTGCCCTTATTGTTTGTTATCTTCACTTTCTTCTCTTTGACATGTTAATTATGGTGTCTGTATGTTAATTGTTAAGGCCCCCAGCAATGAGAAGCTGTGATACCATAATGAATGTGAAGCCTCTACGGGAACCAGCAGAATTTAATGCTGCAGAAGATAAGGCAAAGTCATCCTTCTCCTTCCCCTGGGATGCGAACTTCCAGAAGTAGTGACTTTTTCAAAGGCACAAAGAATTAGAAAGTTCACGTTAAAGTACTGAGAGCCCCTCACGGGCTACCTGCAGGAGAACTGTAGCACCAGTAAAGCCTGGGATTTACAAAATGGATTTAGAATGTGGCCAGAAATCATGCCGTTTACACAGAAGTACTGTCACTAATACTCCATGTTTCACTCTGAAAGCCACAATGAAATGTGATGTGAGGTCTTGCATTAAGTGCACAAATTTTCAAACTCTTTTAGGTTCTCCTGCAGTGACTCCTAACTACAGATGACACTGGTTAGCAAGATCTTTAAGATCAATAATTCCTCAGGGATGAGAGGAAAGGGCTTGTTCCCTTTCTAGCAATAAGGAAGCTCCCCGAGTTAAAAACCACAATGAGACAAAATCTGTTGTACGGTCTGAACACTTTCATCTAAGCAGTATTTTAGCTTTCTGTGCAGAGCATGCTTTGTTCTGTCAGAGCACACACACGTACTTCTACCTATAGAGGCAGCAGCTTGGAAAACATCTATACACACCAGCCCTGCAGAGTAAGCTCAACAGTATAGTGAATACAGAACATGCACCCAAGACATTTGATCAGTACAAGTGTTTCAGTGGGTATATGAAACATGCCTACAGATTGCAACTGCAGTCATTCACAACATACAGTGGAAATAATACTGTAGATTCATTTTTAACCTACCAGTTAGGACAGGAAAGAATTTTAAAACCAAATCATTGCAGCATTTTCCAGCTTGAGTAAACATCCATATTTATATGTATTTAATATCGCTTGATTTTCTAACATAATGGTCACAGGCATTGTTACCAGAATGGCCCACAACTGGTGTGTGAATGCTTGATGAATATGAACACTGGGAAGTTATCCATGTTCTCATTAATTTTGAGATATCTACAGAGTCCTAGAGCAAATAGTACCAGTACAAGCATAAAATTGAAGGCACTTAATGCCAAGAACATAATCAGACTATCAAATGATATGTGCAAAGGCACGAATTGCTTGCTTGCCAATATAAAGAGCAAATATAATAATGTAACTGTCAGTTGGCTTTTTATCGTAACTTCAGCATTAAGGACTTAAGCCATGATATGGACTTCTCCAGCCTCATGCCTGTTCCACATCATTCTGGGTTTCAGCGAATGTACCATAACAGTGGAGAAGTTTTCACAGAAGGTCAGTTATTTGGGAGGGTTAATGTGTCCGAAATTTGTATCCGCTCTTGTCAGAACAAGGCAGAACATCCCCTCCCCAACAGATGTACCTCAAACTCTTTAATGAGTTTGTGCAATTTGTGAAACACTACAAAACCGTAATGTCTTGAAGGGCAAGACAGCTCACGGAAGCGGCAAACTTAAAATAAATACTGCAAACTATTTCTGGGAACGACCTCAGGTTTAGAATCACAAAAACCATCTGATTCAGAGAGCCTTGCTCATCCAGGCAGCGAGCAGGAACAGGCTCTCGTGTGAGCAGCTGAAATCTCACTAAAGGGCACATCAAGGACAATGGAGCCTATATCTGATAAGAAAACACATACTCAATTTAGTTTCTTCCTAAGTTGCATGAGTTTGCTTTTAAAGCTCTCTTTAAAGAGGTCTGTTTTCCGGGAAGGGATCACAGAATGGGAAGTTGCACCTTCTTTCAAGCAGGCAAAGGTTTTGTTGAGAAACTGAAGCAACCGCCGTTAATTGAATTCTGTGAAAAGCCAGTGCTGATGGGCTGCTTGCTGCGAGCCACCCCTGGGCAGGCTCTTACCAAGCCACGTGACACAGCTACAAATGCTCCAGCCCAGTGAGTACCCCAAAAAGCTCTGTTGGTGAAATGCTTCATAGCCACAGGCTCTTTACCTTTCTAATTTTTAAGCAAGCCAGATGGAACCTGTTGCTGGATAACCACTCCCTGCTGCTCTCTTGGCTCACACTAACACCTACACCTAAGAGAGTACAACAGGAATAGCATTTTCTTTTCTCCCTGTGAGACCTCACGAACAGGAAAAGACTGCAGAGCTGTACCAGGTGATCCCCAGCACCGTTAAGCTTTGTCAGCTGCATGTTTCCATTGCACAGATAAATTATACACAGCTTGGGGAAACCAAGCACTCTCTCTTGAAGCAAGCAGGCTCATTTGCCCTAAGGACACAAGGCCTAGTGGTCATGAAACCCAGGGTTTGATGCGAGCTTTTGAAATCATCTAGATGACCTTTGTGTCCTCAGAGATGCTTTTTTCCATTCAATGCTTCAGTGGCAGACTAAAATACTCCTGACTAGCCCATTCTAGGGTTTGTGAGAAACTATGAATTAG
>VWZY01012124.1:0-95672 GCA_013399075.1 Chloroceryle aenea
GTGACAACTCCGCGTTGCCTCCCTCCTCCGGGGCAAAGAAACAAAGGCCGTGAGGTGTGGGCACAAGGAAACCACGCGTTTGGTCGCTGTTCAAATCGCTGCATCGAGCTCCCGGCGCTNCTGCATCGAGCTCCCGGCGCTCTGCCGCCAGAGGAAAACTTTCCCAAAGCCAAGGGCCCGATTTGCCGCCTCGTGTGCGGTCGGCGGCGGGGCTGCGAGCGGCAGGAGACGCGATGCAACGAGGGGTCTTTTTAAGTGGGGAACAGAACCCGGCCAACCCCCAGAGGGTTATCTCCCAACTTCTTTGGAACACGACTTTCTCAGCGGTTCAGCACAGCCAGTTCAAAACCTTTCCTCCCACATGCGAGCCGCAGAGCCAGCGAGTAAAGAGTGAGGTCGTTCCCAGAAGTTAAGATGCTGGGGTTGGCTGGTTTGGGTATTAGCATGACCTCATTTACAAGGGGAAAAACCAAAAACACGGCCGAGGGAAGTGAGTGCTTCAGACACGGGCAGGGAGAACGCGTTGCACAAGCTGCAGAGATGAGATTTTGAGCTGGGGTTTGGCATGGGCCTAGCTCTGCTCCCAGTGGGTTTATGAGGAGCTTTACCGTCGGTTTAATGGGAATCAAGCGAGGCTGCTGCCCAGTGCTTTTCTAAATCCCGTTCTTTAGAAGTTAGAACATGTCATAGATTAATTAAAAACAGGTTTAGAGAACACAGTTGCATGGAAATGTTGGACCAGGTCCTGCAAAACTCCCATAAGTACACGAGCAAATGCTTCTGTAAAGGTTCAGGATTATGCGTGAAACCAAATGATCAGGGGCCTGATTTTTCATCCAGTAACTCAGTCATTTCCTTCAGTTCTTACTCTGTTTTCTTTTAAATCCTGCTTCTCCCGTGTTCCTGTATCCCTGATAACTGTGCCAAGCAGTTCAGCATTGAAGAATTCAGCCTGCTTGCAAAAGGAGATAAGGATCTACGCTGCTTTTCTCTTTTCTCTCTCTTTCTTTCTTCCTTTTTTTTTATTTTAAGCAACTTTTAAGGTAGCAAATAAGGAGTTTAGCTGTTGAGAGACAGCTGACTAATCAAAAAGCTTCCTGAATGGTGAAATACCTCCCAGCTCCAGTGAGCATATCCTTCTTCAATCTCCCTATATGTGGGCGTAGAATATTTTTCACAGATCACCCTCAAAACTCATCACTACTTATGTGGTAATATTTAGGGGCAGAATTTATTGCTGGAAGAAGTTCCTTTCTTCAGTATTTTGAATTCCTTAGGTGTTCTATTTCAATAGCACTTCACAAACAGATGCAAGGGGTTCTGGTCCTGTGTCTCCTAAACTGAAGCCCTCTGAACTCGCTGTTCTCCTGCCTTCTGTGGGTGTCCATCCTAAGCGCTGGGAGACCATTGTGAATTCACAGCAGGGGTTTCAGTGCCACCCTCGCCGCTGTCTTTGGGACATCTTGCTCATTTCCTGAGCAGGAGGGAAGTGGCAAGCAGTGCTTTCTATGCAAAGACAGAAATTGTTAAACTCTCTAACCTCTGTGATGAGATCATTCCAAGGACAATGATATTTTAGGTCCTAAAATGAGATTCCTCTTCTGAGCAGGACCCTTAACTTTTGCATGCAGGGCATTGCTGTTGTTAGTGCTTAATGTTAACCAGCAAAGTCCTGTGGCAGCTCCTCAGTGGGACCGTGGATGTATGTCAGGGTATCACCATACTGGGGCTGTTCACAAGGTGAGGGAACGGAGATTCAAAGAAAAAAAACTGCCTCAACCCAACATTCCAGTTGTCAATAATTTACTTTGTGCACAATATAGAACAGTGCAAGATATTCCAAAGAACATGAAAATACAGGGAGGGAGTGTCTCAGAAAAAAAATTACCTCAAATGCAAGTAACAGAAGCAAGGGTTGCACATGCTTAGTTTTAACTCTCTACCGGGTAGTGCAACCACATTGACAGCTGCTGAAACAGTGTCAAAAAATAGCAAATAAATGATGAACAAATGAAGCCTGTTGTTTGCAATAGTCTAGTGACAGCAGTGGAAAGCCCACTCACCTACACCAGGGCTTGCACTGGAAGAGCCTCTTTCAATACAGCTTTGCCAGCACATCGACCTGGTGGAAACATTGAGCTGGCTGACTCTTTAGCTTGTTGAGTTTTTCCCCTTTTTTTTTGCCATCTGAGCTGCATTTCTTCCTGGATGACATCAGCTACATGGGAAAAAAAAAAAAAAAAGAAGAAATAAATGGATTTCCACACAGTCGTTAGGCTGTGCAGGGTAGGGCTGGGTCCGATCCGATTTGGTTATACCAACAACACACTGGACTGCATCTCTTCCGTGGGTTCAGCAGCAGGATCAGGGGTCATTTTCCATCAGTCATGCACAGGTCAGGCATGAACCTGTGAGTGGTGAGAGGGAGATTGGCATAATCAAGGGACATAAATGTTCTGAACGGGCAAATTTGCTGGCTATTGACTGAAAGGCCTGGGAAAAGAAAAATACTGTTGTTTTTTTTCTATCTTTGATCAGCTACACTGATTTGTCATGGTTCTAGCCTTAGATCTTGTCTAGTGATAGGGAATTAGGCTGTATGGTCTACGGGACACAGGTAATGGATAAGGAGGGTGTCAGAGATACTGACCCATGCATCTTTTCAGGTAGGAAGTTCGGATCAGTAGCGCTCCCTCACAGGGGGTTCCCGGTCTCACATTCTGGTTCAGACTACTGTAAAAAATTACTTGACTTCCTTTTGAAAAGCAATACTTTTGCCCAGCTCTTCAGAGATACTTTTAATAGGCTTGCATTTAGGAATGTGACTCACAAAGCCAAGTTAGACATCCAGATCTTCCTAAAGTGTGTCATGTGTCATAGACTTCGGGTTCCCAGGGCTCACGCGCTGGATTCCTAATAGCCAGCGTGCTGTTTGAAAGGAGGCTTTGCCCATTTGGGGACCAGATGTCTATGAAATACTCTCTGTCTCTCTGATTTTGGTGCTTGGCTGCAGTTCTAAGTTTAATATGCAAGGAAAGTGTGATTCACAGCTGCCAAAAACTTTGCTCGGTCTTTGGTGCTTTCGGAGTAAGGGACGGCCTCAAGCTGTTCTGTAAGAGCTTAGAAGAGAGAAGTGTCGACCGCTTACTTGGGAATCCTGTGGCAAGAGTTCTTGCTCAGAAAGCTGGAGATGTGTTCAACACGTTTGGTAGTCCCAGGGGATGCAAATTATCCTCTTTTGCCTTGCAGTAATATCCTGGAGAGTGTGCATGCTCCTCACCACCTTTCCTACTGAAATAGTGCTATGACTCAGAGAGGAGTGCAGGAAAAAGGAGAAAAGTTTTCTGTAAGGGGTGTTGCTTAACAGCCCTGAGGTGAGAACACTCCAGTCCCAGAGAAGCCTGTAGCCTGAGAGCTAGGGCTCTCACCTGAGAGATGGGAGACAACAGTTTATTCCTTTCCAAATGAGGCAGGTGTTGAAGATTGGTCTTCTATTTGAGGATGAAAAACAAAAGAAAGAAAATTAAATTCCATTACAGTCTTCCTCAAATATTTCCTCTAGTCAAACACATGAGGTGAATGTGGCTAATATCCAAACTTTATAAATACTGTAGAAATATACCAGGAAAATGAAGCTGTAAGCTTGCAGGCCTTCTTACTCCACTCCTTCAGCTATTTTCAGGCATTTTCTAGCATGAAGCCGTCGTACTCAACCGCAGACAGCATCCTAGAGGACACCTTACTTAAGTTACTCCTTGTTTTTCATCTTTTTTATATTGCTTCTGTTATACACTCATTGCAATACCTCAGAGCAGGTGAACAAGGCCATGGAGTTATGTGTGCAGGGGATGATCAGGAAAATAAAGGAAAGAAGAACAACAAGCTTCTGTCCCTCTCTCCAGAACAGTTTATCACTGCTCACATCCTTGAAGAGAATTTTAGCTACCAAGTATTTCAGCTACTAAGTTAAGAAATGGAAGCTAGCATCCACATTATTTCACCATTTAAGATTCCAATAGGCATCTCACATAACTATTCTCATAGCCACTATGGATGAGGTTGTTTTGTGACATGACATGAAATTCCATCTGGACCTTTCCTCTTTATATTAAAAGTCATATTCTCCTCCCTTGTCACTCCGAGTTGAAGAGACTGTAGTTTACCTAGAGATGGTTGGTACGTTCTCATACTTTCAGTTTCCCATCTCTGCACCCGTAATCCCAAGCAAAGGTAGAAAGTTACCAGATAGGGCATATATTTAAGATACAAAGCTCAGTGGACTATGAGTGACTGAAAACTGTTTACTACTCTGGTTTCCTTTAGTCTTAATTATCTCCAGTAGCACTAAAATATCTTGCACCAGTACTGTGACTGTAGCAACTGGTTCTCCCAGCAGCGCTTTCTTGTCTGTCATTGAGTTTTTGTACTGCTTTTACAGGCATGAATTTTGAGTTTATTGTGACAAGGTTAAATCAAGGCAAGGACGCAAAATTCTGTGAGAGGATCCTTGGGAAACAGGCTTACTTTCCTTTCCAAGGTGGCATAATTATCCTGAACTAAAAGAGAAGTGTTGTTACAAATCAACACAGGGCCATTGATGTTGGGTCGTTAGCACAACAGCAGCTATATTTAGTATCCAGATGATGGGAACATCATCTGGGCATCTTGGTTGCAAACCAGAGCTGGCTCTTTCACTATATAGTCCCCAGGAAAAGTGGTTAGAGTGGAGATTGCTAACCTGATCAGCCTGCTAAGGTAGAAAAGCATAATATAATACATTATTGAAAGCATCAGGAGATCTTAAATAGAGGAACACTGTGAACTATTGATTTATTTCTTTATACTGAGAGTGCTTGATTTTTACAATATTTTGATTCCATATTTAATGGCACCTTGACTATTTCATAAACAAACCACAGCTGAAAATGTTCCCAACCTTTTATTACCTCAACCATGGGTGACGCCACGTGGATTGTGTAAATTGACCTGATGTAATAGTAGAAGTAGTGTCCTCTTGATTTCTCTTCCTAGTGACTGTTTCCCTAACTAGATGAGCTAGTTCTGCTCAGCACATGTTTTAATGGGACAAGTACAGACGTGGCTTACTGACTGTACCCTGACTGACTGAGGCATCACTCCAGCTTTATTTTAGAGTCCATTTTACAGCTGGTTTCTCTTGCTGTAGTTCTTACACAGCTTTGGGTTTATAGGCAGCAGAGGTTATTTATTTAGCTATTTTCTTAGTTAAATCTCTCCTACTGGAAATTACTGCTCACTAGCCCTGTCATCTGGACAAAAGCAGTGCATGTTTTTCCAGTGATTCTGATCAGGGCCACTACATGTTTCCTCTTCACTGACTTTGTTCAAAATTGCCCTGTCCGGTTCCAAGTCAAGGACTCTTACCCCAAGCCACAGGAGCCTCTTGGTGACGAAGAGTTAATCTTTTTCATTTTCCTGTCTGCCATGTGTCTCCTGACTCACCTTGACTGGCAGTGATAATGCGTCAGACGAGTCCAGTCACCACCTGACAAGCTGTGTAAATTTTTTTTGCATCAGTCCCAGAGCGGTGGCTTTCAGCTGCATGCTGCCAGCTGCTGTGTGTGCACGTGGCACATGTGTCTGCTCAGACCACAGTTGTGAGCTATTTGTCTTCTCAAAATGAAATCCAGGAGTTTCAGCCTCAGTTCAAATCTGATCTTTTCTCCTACTGAAACTCCCTTGTTTGATTTACTGCTTGGGCTAAATGACACAGAAAAAAACCTGAGCTAATCTGACCTTTGCTCTTGCTGTTTGGCTAAACCAGGATCTTATTGAAAACCTAGATAAGAAAAATGGCCTTGCCATTTTTTTGTCTATTTAATGGTGAGTCTTGGTTTCCTCATCTGTCCAACGCAAACTAACCTGTTTCACAGCGAGACCTCATGTGTGGAGCTTGCTTTGGTACTGGCAGGTGACATGTTTGGTTTGGATGCAAAGTTCTTTGTTTTCCTTAGAAATTAAATTCTGCCGAGTTTTCAGTGCTCATTTACTACTCTAAGGACTTGTAGCACCACTGACAACCTATCCTAGACCAGTTCTGAGTCATTTCACTTTTCTGACTGTCTTCCTGAAACACAGGTCTCCTTTCTCCTCCACATGTGTCCAGTTGTCCCTGAGTCTTCTGCTTTATTGACAACCATATTGCTTCAGTGTTGACTGATTCTCTGGTCCAGAGCTGGCAGTGCACAGTTGTTTCCTCCATTCAAGGCATTTCTGAGTGCTTTATGTCCCCCCAAAGCATCAGATCCCATGGGATCCTCAGACTCAAGTGTGTGAGTTCACATTAAGAGTGAGTTAGCAGCAAGAAGTTTTTTGGACAGGCAGATTTCTGTTTAAGAGGAGACTTGGGAAAGTGTCCAAAGCTGAAAGGGAAGATAGTTGTTGAGTCATAAACATAAAAGATAGATATTGAGTCATAAACAAATATTTCATGGGGAAATCTTCCAGACTCAAAGATGCTGAAGGTGGAATAACACCTTTTTCCTTTATGGAGTTGTATCTGTGGTGTGGAAATCTTCACACAGGTAGAGCATTACCTGGAGAAAAGGGTCAATATTGGTATGCAAATCAGGGAATTACAGAATGCCAGGTTAGAAAGGACCTCAAGGATAATCTGTTCTAAGGTCCCTGTCAGTAAGGTGGGAACCTGCCTTTATCATGAATAAGCAGCTAGGGGGTAATTGCAGGCTTGGAAAGTGAGTAGTTGGTGTTTGTGGCGGAGGTTGAACATCAGTATTTTTAGATATCTAAGAGGTAATACATGGTGTTTTCTCAAGCTAACCAGTAACTGCCTACATATGAAAAAATACTCGTGGTCTGTTCCTTATTTTTGGCTCATCATTGGCATAGAAGTTTTGCTCAAATGAAAACAATTTGAGCATGTCTTTCCCCTAATGTATTAGAGTCAATAGATGTGAGACAGAAAAATGAGTTAATTGTTAACGTACGTACATGAACACAGGGGACAAATTCCAAACAAAGCAGAACGAGGCACCTACGTACGGTCATCATGCTCCTGTAATTGCTCATTAAATAGAGACTTTACCTTGTTCTTCCACCTTTTCCCCCAAAGGTTAGTTCAGAAGCAGTCTCTGCTGATGAGCATACAGCTTGTTGTTTGATCTCTATTGGGAAAACATTGAGTTGCAAACTGGTCTGGAACAGATCTTTAAAATTGGGATTATTTTTCTCTTTTTCATCAGGAAGGTTTTCGTGACAGACAGCAAAGTTCACCACATACCATTTAAGCAGCTGCAAGTAATATATTCTTCTCTCTAGTTGGATGGGAAGAATAAATCCATCCTACCTAGCAGGCAGGGAGAAGTCATGCTTCTTTAATGGTTTGGACTGGCATGACCTATCTCATGCTTTCTGCAAGAGCTGGAACTTCCTGCTCTTGAGAAAACAGATGGGGTTGTCTTTAAAGATCTTTATCAGAAGTGGTTTGATGTCATGCTGTCTCTTAGTACAACCACACCGTCTCTCTTTCATGTTTACTCCTCTATTTCAGTTCACAGTAACAATTTGATAGTGCAAAACTCAGGTGGCCAAGAGAATAGTGAAAATGTTTGCCTCAAAATTTTAGTGCAAAACCATTTATACAACACTACTAAAAGGTAACACATTATTTGCCAAAGTTCATAGAATTACAGAATCATTTAGGTTGGAAAAGACCTTTAAGATCACCGAGTCCAACCATTNTTGGCACTTGGCCTGGTTAAAGCTCATAGAGCTGACCCCAGCCCATCCATCCAGCCTGTCCAGGTCCCTCTGTAGAGACTCCCTACTCTCAAGCAGATCAACACTCCCACCCAGCTTGGTGGTGTCTGCAGACTTTCTGATGGTGCATTCTATCTCCTAANTAAGATCACCGAGTCCAACCATTAACCCTACTCTGCCAAGTCCACCACTAAGTGTTATCCCCAAGCACCACCACTTCTTTAAACACATCCTAGAAGGGTGACTCAACCACTGCCTTGAGCTGCATGTTCCAGTGCCTGACAACCTTTTCAGTGAAAAAAAATATTTTTTTTACCTGTTCCAATTCTTGTATTGAGGGGACCAAAACTGAGCACAGTACTCGAGGAGTGGCCTCACCAATGCCGAGTACGGGGGGGCAGTCACCTCCATGGTCCTGCTTGCAACACTATTTCTGATGCATTCCAGGATGCCATTGGCCTTCTTGGCCACCTGGGCACACACTGGCTCATGCTCAGCTGGCTGTCCCCCAGCTCCCCCAGGGTCCATTTCTGCCAGGCAGCTCTCCAACCACTCCTCCCCAAGCCTGGAGCGCTGCCTGGGGTTGTTGTGACCCAACTGCAGGACTTGGCACTTGGCCTGGTTAAAGCTCATAGAGCTGACCCCAGCCCATCCATCCAGCCTGTCCAGGTCCCTCTGTAGAGACTCCCTACTCTCAAGCAGATCAACACTCCCACCCAGCTTGGTGGTGTCTGCAGACTTTCTGATGGTGCATTCTATCTCCTAAAGATCATTGATAAAGATGTTGAAAAGAAGTGGTCCCAATGTGGTGGGGACTCAGGGTGACCTGCTCCATGACCTTATCTGTCACCGAGGTCAGACTGTTTCAGAACATCTGAAAAAATTGCAAAGATCTCTGAATATAGTGGAAAGAAAGATAAAATAATTTCTGACCAACACTGTACTGCTTTGTTCTGTCTCTCAAAAGGGTGTTACAGTGGGGTAAGCTCATGCTGACTTGTCCTCTCACCACTCCTCACCTATTAACAGTCCTCCTGAGACCGTTTAGAAGGCTCCACAAGGCATCTCAGGGACCACACCTCCACCACCAAGGTCTTTTTGCACCTCTGGCTGTTCAGTCCAGTGTTTGTACCACATGGAGCCACCCCATGGTCTTACAGAAAGGCGATAACTTCACGGAATCCATTGCCCATAGCAGAAGTTGGAGATTAGGAACATGGGCTGGTGCCTGACTTTCAGACTGCAGACTCGTCTGCAGTGTGCCCCTATGTCCAGCTGTCTGAAGGACCAGCCAGCTGGCACCCCTCCATCATTTGGTAGCCTTCACAGGAGAAGGTATCTCCCCTGCCTGGAGCTGGCCCTGTTGGCATATCCTGCAAGGGTCATTGGTTCAGCAGGTCCTTTCGATGAGGGGAAACCAGAGGCATCACCCAGAATAATTCCAGACTGACAACACAAATGTAGATGATTTGTCCATGGAATATAGGCCATGAAACACACAAACTGCTGAAAGAACAAAGGTGGAGAGCAGTTCTTAAGGACGTATATGTGTGGAAGGAAAAGCAGGGAATAGAAAGCAGACAATTGGGAATAAAAGTCTGTCCCTCAGACATTAACCAGACATTGTGATGAGACATTATTTATTGTCAGTTAGAGTCACAAGCCATAATTATTGTCCAGGACAACCTATGTTTATAGTTGTCTGTTGCACTAGCCAGAGGCAAGAAGGAGACCTTAAAACAGCTATTCCTCACCTCCTCCACACACCAGTTCCTTAGCTTTACTGACCTGTGATCATCCAGATGTCAGCCAGGATGGTGCACAGTGACCAGGGAAAATACAGACATGGTATAAGCCTTTCAAATGATGGGTGAGGTCTTTCCTGGAGCCATTTTTCACTATTACTACTGTTAGGTACTGCCTGATTCCATTCTGGTGTAGCCAGTTGGATTTCTCACTGCGATGTGGAAATAATCTGTGTAATGTAGTGTCAGCCATGTGCTCTGAGGCCTTGACCAACACAGGCTGCATAGGAGCAGTGCTGTTCCCTGCCCCTGAACCTGTTTTTAAGCGTGGCTGGGAGGTTAAGCCACCAGGGCAGCAGGGTTCCTCCCATGGTCATCTGTCAAGTATCTTGTGAATGGTTAATGCAGTGACCTACACATTAAGATACATGCCTCAATGCAAGAGTGAGGCAGACATAATACTAAGAACCAGGAAATCAGAATGGGGTGCTTTAGCTTAATCCATTAACCTAACATGAGTTACTCCACTGTCCTTCCCAAAACAGGATGGGTGGATATGGAAAGCAGATCCAGAAATAGAAGTTGCTGACTCGCGTCCTGTGTCAGGCCTGTCTAGTGCTCCTTGTCCTTTGATTTCCTTCAATTTTTAGCTATGGAGATTCAGTCAGAGCTGCCCATCATTGAGATGGAGAGCTAGATGGGGTACCAAAGACAGTCTAGGATTTGGGAATGTGGGAAGTAAGCAGCTTTAAAAGTAAAAAAAAAACACCAAACCAAAACAAACCATATATTTGTAGCCAGGTATTTTTATAATAGTAATAAATTAATATAATAATCTTTACATTACAAAGATAAATGACACTTGAAGGGCTATTACTAACCCAGTCATGTGATATTTCCACTTCACCACTCCCTTGCCAGTGTTGTTTTCGTTACTGCAGGTTAGACTGAAACTAGTGAAAGGATTGTGAGGTGGCGACTGACCAGTGTTAAAATTTCTCTCTATACAATTGGTACAAACCTGACAGAGACAATATGCCCGGCCTCAGTGTTTCCCAGGGGATCAAAACAAAAATAATAGTAAAGAACATAGTTCCCTGGCTGGACTACATGCTCAGCAGGGTATCACTAAAGAGAACTGAATCAGTTTTGGTTCAGTTTAGGCTTTTTCTTAAAACAGGTTTCTAGGATTAAATAAGCAAGCCTCGCATCACTGTAAATACACCAGATTGCCTTCCCTCCACCTAGGGCAGTGGCCCCTCGTAAGGTGCCCTTTTTTGCTCATTTCTTTCTCCTAAATAAAGCAATAAATTGAAAAAAAAATAATTAATTTGGTTTCGTTTGCTTTCAGTAAAAAAAAAGTTAATAAAGGACTTAAGTAAGTTATCTTACACTGCACAGAAATCTCTTAGTTATAAGTTGGAACTAAAAACTCCATGGTGGACATTATTTAAAGGCATAAAACTGCAATGAATGGACAAGCAAATATGCTTGCATTGTATGTTGATATGCAGAACTCAGATGTTTACACACAGAAATATAATCCTGCAATCAGTTCTACTGGTGTTGATTGTAGTCATCAAAAGGGATCATGAGGTCAGGCTCAGCGCTCGATAGACAGATAAAATATATCTCAGCTTCACCCAGTCTGAAGTACTGACTCAGAGAGTTATGGCTCTCTTCGGGCCTTGCTAAAGATGAATTTGTGGGATGTGGTGCAATACAAAACCGAAATCATCTTGATAAGTGAAGAAACATCAAGAAGAAAATTTATGCCTGACCATTTTTTGAGTGGTTCTTAACTAAGTCTAGGTCTGTGATCCCACTAAATCTCCAGCTTTTCTTGTGCCCAGGTACAGGTAGTGAAGAGCACTGCTCCCCTCTTTCCTTTACCTCACCCAAACTGTTCTCCTGTTAGACTAAGATACACTAAAAGGCTACTGGGAAACTTCAGCCAATGTGGGATGAAGTCAAATCTAGGTACGAGAAAGTATTCTGCTGTACTCCAGGATCTAAAATAGTTTCTAGCTATTTTGAGATTAAATAGACCACTCTGTAAATGGTCTGAATGTTAGTATCTTAGGAAAATCTATCTCTAGGGTGATATTACTAGAAACATGGAAACACAGAACTGTCTGGGTTGGAAGGGACCTTTAGAGGTCATCCAGTCCAACCCCCCTGCTGAGAGCTAGACTAGTTTTTACTATGGACATTAAAATCAGTTGCTGCTTCTTCTCTTCTATTGTTTCTCGTTGTTCTTCTTGCCTATAATTTCAGAGGTCAAGACACTACCTTCTCCAGTAAATACATGTTAAAAAATATTTCATTGAGGTAATTTATTACTCATGAGCATTACACACACACACAAAAAAAAGCCTACACAGCAAAATAAACTGTAGATAGTCAAGCTTTGTCTTTCCTTTTCTGGCTGCTTGTAAACAAGGGCAACTGAAGTAATGGGAAAGGATGCACTCTGGAGGAAGGCAACCCTTAGTCTAGTAAGGGCCATTTCCAGGGACTGCTCTGGAGTCAGTGGAGAAAGATAAGCCCTTTCAGATGTGACAAAGCACAGCTGCTTTGGGCTTTTGTTCTGAATCTCTTCTGGAACAGATGATATCTTTCCATCAGTAACAGAAAAAACCCGTGGAGCTTATAGAGTAATGCTTGTGATAATCGCCCAGAAGCAGCAGACAAGCACCAGTGGTTGCTTCCAGAGGCCTAGGAAAGCTCTGGAGATTTTGTTTTTTTGAATGAGATGGGGAGGCATGCGGGTGAATGAGCTGGTGTATAATATCAAGAGAAAGACCACTCTTGCCTGACAGCAGGATGTGCCAGTAGCTCCCTTCCGTGTTCGTAAAGCATGAACTATTAGTGAAAACAGGCTTTTCTCTCTTACGATCCTCTCACAAGCTCTGAGTAAAACACTAGGACTTCTATATAGTTTCCAGTCACTGCATTAATGAAAAGTAACTGAGTTGCACTCTGACAGGTTCCCATCACAGAGCTGGTTCAAGAGCTGTGGCGAGATGCGCAGAGCTGCAGTTCACTATCTGGGTCCTGACTGCAGGGCTGATAGGTGATCTTTTGCTTCCCACAAGGATATACATCTATCCCTTACTGGGCACGAATCCAATAGTCCTGACCTCCTTTAGTCCACATCTGCAACAGTGTTTACCCTGTCAGGGTGTAGCAGAGTGCCACAGTCTGACCCGGCCCGGGCGCTCTGAAATGTTTGCGTTAGGTAGCGGAAGCCTGGGCAGTTAAGCTTTTTAGAAAATGATGCAAGAAAGAATAGTCAGGCCTCCAATACCTTGGATGTTTTCCTTTCCCCTTGAGCTATTGCTTGTTAGATTACCCTTACAAAAAAATTTCTCTCTCACAAAAGCCATCTCCATGTAAAGCTTCACCCGTGCAGTGACTCAGGCAAACAGAAGTGGTGTCTGCAAGGGAGCTCACAGCCTGGAGAGGGGCTGTTTATGAAGGCCTGGAGGGAAAGGATGAGGGGTGATGGGTTTAAATGAGAAAGGAGGGGAGTGAGATTGGAAATAAGGAGGAAGCTGTCTACCAGGAGAATGTGGAGCCCTGGAACAGGCTGCCCAGGGAGGTGGTTGAGGCCCCATCCCTGGAGACATCCAAGGTGGGGCTGACAGAGCTCTGAGCACCCTGCTCTAGTTGAGGATGTCCCTGCTCTCAGCAGGGGTTGGACTGGATGGCCTCTGGAGCTCCCTTCCAACCCAGACAGCTCTATGTGTCTATGTGGGGAATCTCCTTCCTTACAGATCACTGTGAAGAGCTGAGATAATTTAATGCAAAAAAAACCCCAAACAACTCCCCAGCTTACTCAGATATAATATTGTTGTTACTTTCCAGTTATTGTAGGGAAAAATTGTGATGTGCTGTTGCTGGTGCTAACGTGAGCATCTTTCAAATCAAAGGACTCCTTCCATCCTTGGGCTTCCTTTAAGGCTACCTTTAAACGCTCTTTATGCTTGTTCAGGAAGCTGTCATTAAACAGCAATAACCTTTTATTACTGAATTTAGCTGGATTTGAATCAGTGACCTCAAATTTCAGACTCTGTTACTAATTAACAGAGTCATTTGAATCCAATGGATTTATTACTCAGTACCCGGACTTGGATATTTTCCTCTTTCATTTCACAAAGGTGATTTTTGTGTCTTTTGTGATTTGAAAGCTACCATTTATTGCAGAGCAAATTTAGCATGCTTATTTAGTCACTTTGCCTTGATAAGCACTATTCTTCTTGGCTCTGATTCCTGCAAACCTTCTGTCACATTATTCTTCTTAACCACAGAGTTATGTATGTTCCTGAAAGTTGCCATGAGGCAGGGATTTATCAGGCTAAGCTCTGCCCCCCAGGCTTTCCCCTGGGCAAGTGCTATATGCTGGTTTTGCATTGAGTGTGAGAAGGTAGAACAGATATTAGTAAGGTATAGTTTTGCTTATTTATAATTATGACAGCTTTATCTGAAACAAAAAGCATACATTTGAGTTGAATAAATTATTTTTCTAGTATATGAGATACTAAAACTGCAGGAAACTGCTGGTCGTGGGAATATCTGACACTGTTTTATCGAAAAGTGGTGAACATCAAAAGATGTTTGGGCTGTGAAATTGATTTACAAGTAAATAACCCCACCTCTAGCATAAAAAGTAAGCTGAAGTATCTGAATGTCAGTGGCCTAGGTAATTAGAAAATAGTATTTGTAGGTTAAAAGTAGATTACTACAACTATGCAATCAATCTATATATTAACAGTGACTGAAAGAGCTGGACAACAAAATCTCTAAGGACTGAACTGTAATCCCATGTAAACATTTCATTGACAAAGGTCAGCAAACTTGCACTCTTTAACAAAATCTTGATTTCATAGTAGTATTTTTTTTTATATTACAATGCATGCTGTGTTTGGGAAGCAAAGCATGATTTAAAATAAGACTTTCGAAACTCAGAAATTCTTTAGGAATACCTCTTGGGCCTTGTGGGATTTTTCTAGGTACCATAATAATTAAAAGGAACTTAACTTCACCCAGGCAGATTATAACCAGAAGACAGCTTTGCAGAGCTGGTTCTACAGCTGAGGTGATGCATCAGGAACAAAACCTAAGGGCAATTTCAATATCAATTCTTAAACTTGCAACTAATCAATCAATCTCTTTCTCTCTTGCATTACAGATTTGTGGGAAGAAAATAGACTGGTTCAGAAAGTATTTCAGTGGCTGTTTTGCTTGGAGACTTTAATAGCTCAGTCTTCCATTTGTTTTAATTTATTGTTCATTACATTACCATTCTGAATGACTTATAAAGGAAGGTTCTTGTTCTCAGAGTATTCTGGTAAGACTTAGGTCACAGCTCTCAGCTAAGGAAAGCCATTTACGTTAGAGCCTTTGCAGTTTACATGCCTGAAATTACAGGGAACAGATTTTTCACTGTCAGGCTTAATGTAGCCCGAGCAATATCAGAGTCTCACAGATGTAAAAATCCCACTTTACCTATTAAAAGATTGTCTTTTTTTCCTTGCTATCCTAAATACCTGTGAAACATTTGGAAAGATCAAGCCCATTTTTTGTGTTCAACTGTATCGTTCTTTTGTTTCTGTTTTCCCAGAAGGAGTTCAGAGAGGCAAGAGTCTTTGATGGAATGCAGGCCAAGAAGTGGCAGCACTATCAGAGCTATATCTATATCTTTAACTATGTGTAAATAGAGATACATAGTTCAGATGAGACCTTGAAGTAAACAGAAGTCTTATCTGAGACAAGTCTTTTTTTTTTTTTTTCCCTTTTAGAATTTTGGAGTGGACTCCTGAGAGTTGTTCAGCTCTTCTGTGACAGTGTAATTAAAAGTAGAACATTGTTTAGGGCAAATGAGACTGTCTTCATGAATAACTTATATCCTACAAGAGCTGACTTTGTGTCAGCATATATAGAATAGCCACAAAAGAAAGTGATGGAAGTCTCATTTGCACAGTGTAAACCCAGTAGGCATTCTTTTTTATGGGTTCCTTCACCAGAAAAAAGTTACTTGGCCAGATGACTAAAACAGAGATACTTCAAAGAAGTAGAACACAAGGGAAACAAGATGGCACCAGAAGTGAAGTGAGGCACTTGCTGATCTAGAAGCAGTAGAGTGGAATTGTTTTCTGGCTTTCACAGAGGTGAAATAGAATCAGAGAAACATAGAATTGTCAGGGTTGGAAGGGACCTTAAAGATGATCCAGTTCCACCCCCCCTGCCATGGCAGGGACACCTCCCACTAGAGCAGGGTGCTCAGAGCCCCATCCAGCCTGGGATTAAAAACCTCCAAGGATGGGGCTTCCACCACCTCTCTGGGCACCCTATTCCAGTGCCTCACCACCCTCCTGGGGAAATAGAGATCTGCACTGATATTTTTCTAGAACAGAAATAAGCAAAATGTTCCTCTGAATGTCTCATGAGAGTTCATCTTTTTCTCAATCAATGCCTTTTTCCTGAGACCACAATTCCAGTCTCAGGTACAGATTTTTTCTCCTGTATTTCATGGATTTTGTTTGCTGTGTTGTCACTGTAAAAAGCTTCCCAATAGCAAGTCTCCTGAAATCCAAACCCACTGATTTATTTAAAAACCCCACATTTCCTGTTTTCCTAACTTGTTGGGTTTTTATGCATTATTTATTTTTTTTAAAGCAAATTCTGTTGCCAGATGAATTTTTCAACCTTTCCAATCTGCCATAAAGGTAAAAGTCCTAGAGAAGAATGGGAGATGGCAGAATTACTTTATGTCTTTTGTGGAAGGAGACAATCATTAGAACATAGAGCATTCTTGAGTGAAATTATATAACGACCTCTGGATTTTCAATCTACCTGTTAACCCAAACTTCAGAGCAATTTAAGAGAGGTTTTCATTCAGAGCAGCCTTCCTTCATGTTAGGTTAACTCCACTGCATAAAGGGACATCATCTTGTAGGTGCTATGCTTGTATCCAGTATGGACACGTTCCATACAGAGCAGAGTCATGTTCCTTACTCCGGAGTCTCAAGGTTTTGTTATGAGAGAGTCTTAACAGATGAGACTCCAAAGCAATTACATTTTATTGTTGCACGTTGAACAGGCACTGTGCCTTTTAGCTGTAAAAAACTCCAGACATATACTTTTAGCTATATGACATAACTCCACTTTCCAATAAATGCTTTATTTCCAGCAGCACCATCGGGAAGGACCGAATCTCCTTTCCTGAACTGTTAGAATGATATTTTTCTTATAGCTGCAGATCAGAAAATAAGGCAGAAGGCCACGTCTTAATTCCTGTCTGCCCACAAGTCAGCACCAACATACTAATAAACGTGTTTGGCAGTGTGCTGTGGCATGGCCACCCCATTCTGTCATTCTGCTTCCTCTCCATCCCCACCTTATCAGGTGTTTGCTTCTGGCATAGACAGTATAGGGCATCCCATAGTTTGCCCTGTGGCATCTCAGTGCCTGCAGGCAGAGCTGCAGGGTGCTTGCAGGCTGCAGGGGGAAGGTGAGACAGGAGCAGGTACCCTTTGCCCAAGTGACTGTAGGCAAGTAAAGCCCTGTGTCTTCTGCTCTTGCAGCCCTCTCCTTGTGGAAGGGCTGATGGAGAAGCTGGTTAGGGACCACATGATTTCCATCACCCAGACAGCATTCCCCTTCTTCTCTCACCCCGGCAGCGAAGCAGGACTAGGCCTGTGGAGCAAATGTCTTTTCTGTTTGTGTAAAGGGAAGTTTTCTGCACCTCTAGCAGATAGCTGGGCTAGTGACAGGGTGAAAATTGCAAGTTACAAGGATAGTACAGGGAGAATAGTCTTAACATGAAATTGCAGAGATCACCTACAATTTTTACTGAGCAAAACACATGCTATTTTTCCAGTAATGGAACTTTTGGGGAGAGGGAGACTTAGACAAAATGGTATTTGGGTGCAGGTGCATTTAATAACATTCTGTGCCATATTATTTTTTACAACGAGCTTAAGGGTAGTTGTTTTCTCTTCTCTACTGCAAGAAAAATGGCATTCTGTTTGAACACTGTAAAACTACAGCCGTGGCATGGCATTTTTACCTCTGTTCGTCTGCATCTTCAAAGCAGAGGAGAGATGAGTAAAGCAGACAACTAGAAGTGAGCTGACAAGGTATCATTTGAACACTTGGCAAGTCACAGCTGAAATTAGAGGGCAAAACCTCGCCCAAATCTTTCAAAATAATACCTTGCCCTGTTGATCTGCTTTGCTCTCTCTTTGCTCTCTGTGCAGATCATATTCACTCTGCTGTGCTCTGAGTCAGTCCAAGGAGAAGAAGTGGTGATTCAGAGCTCTGGGTCCCTCTGTGATGAGTGCCATCCCTTTCTGGGCTGAAAAGGGGATGGAGCATGTCTGCTCACCCCTGAGGTGCACACGTGCCCCTGACCTTGCCGATGCATTGTTCAGAAGCTAGGTCAGTTTATGGATGTCAGGACAGCTTTGGGTCCCCGTGGTTTGGCATTAGCATCCCATGCTCTCAGTGTGCATGCTTGGGGTTTTTTGGTCTCTCCTGTCCTCTGAGTGGGTAGCAGGTAGTGAGGTGTGCTGCTGTGCTCTGGAGATGTAACCAGTGGTTTCTGCATGCTCCTTCCCAAAGCTCTGGTGAGAACTGAGTCCGAGCCCTGGGTGAAGTGCCCAGAGAATGGGCTGCTGGGAGCTGTGGTGTGGCATTGAGTACAGCGTAGGGGTGAAGCCACAAGCCCTCCAGACAAAGTGGGAGGCTAAGCAGGGTTATGTGCAGGCAGATTATTTGCAGGCAGAGGTGACAACAGTAGTGGAAGTGTGATGATGAGGAGGTAGGAGTGTGGAGGCAGCTAGGGCGAGGGCCAGGAGTGCTTGCAAACTTGTTGTAACAGGCCTTGCACCATGGTCACACTGGCTGTGCAGTGCTCAGTGTAAGCTAGCTCAGGCCTGTGCAATACTGCTCCATATGATGGGCTGGATCACCGTGTGATGAGGATATAGATATAGGAAGGCCTGGTGTGGTGTGGGGTAAACCTGCAGCTTGAAGGGAGGTGAGTGTGTAGGGAGGGAAAGCCAAGATACTGCTGTTCCCATTGATTTCTGAAGTTGTCCCCAGACACTTTCATGTTAAAGACCTGACAATGACTTGGCAGATAACCCGTGGAGGCACCAAACTTGACAGAATTAGGAACTGCATGTTCCAAGGATGACGTGCCCTTGTACAGGTTTTGGGAAGCATTACATACACAAGAGCCATCCCTAAGCATCATTCATGCATGCCTGCTGTTCGACTGTCAGAGCTCTAAGACAAATATGTTGTTGTGGTACCAACACTCAATTCCAGCTGAGTTCTTCCATCCCGTTTTTAAAGGAGAGCCTTCTGTTGATGGAGTGTTGTGTGTTGCATAGATGTGTTGTGGATTTTTTCAGATTTCTCCCCTGAGAGTCCAGTAACAGAAGCAACAAGTAGTTTACTTGACTCTTCATCAGTCTTTTCAGCTTTTAAGCACTGAAAACTTTTTACAGACAGCACAAACTTTGTTTAAATAAGACTGGTATTCTATGATTTCATTAAATCAGTTCCCATATCACTCTTAGTTTATTCCCATTAGGAAAAAGTTCATATTAACCCTAGTGGCTTATTAGCCATTTGTCAGAAGTGTAATTTCAAAGTTATTTTGGGAGACAATTATTTAGGAAGGCTCTATAAATATTCCTGAATTAGAGGCTTGCCCACACAAGGGAAAAAATACAGAACAATTCAGGCTGCACCTTTAAAAATGTAATAACTGTTGTATTTTCAGCTAAATGCCTGTGTGGCCATTCACACTATTTGTAGGAAGGAGCAATACAAAGCTGGATCAGATCATCAGTTTGTGCTGCAGGTTATCTCAGTTCACTAGATTTATGGAAAATTCTTATCAGCACGAGGCAAGGTTGCATGCAGACACTTTTGTGGGTCTCGGTAGGATGCAAGTGAGAAAGAAAAAGGCAGCAGACCTTCACCTGTTCTGGAAACCTCGGAGGAAATCACTACACCAGGTCTGGTCCTATGGGATTCCCAACAAGACAGGAATTTGCTTGTCTTTTAATCCGTGTTTCCTTCCCTCCCTAGGCCATTTCATATTACTTCATGAATGTGGTGGGATTTTCTTTAGGAGGTTTGAACAGGGACACCACAGAATGTCAGCTTTTTTGTATCTCTATCTCAGTTATTGCATTATTCTGGTCAGTCTGAAAAATTCGGGGGGCTCAGTTCAGAAAGTGCCTACATTGGTGCCCATCACCAGGAGAATGCCTGCTAGCAGCTCCTTTGTCTCTGGGTTTATTGCAGCACAGTGCAAATACCCTGCACACTGTTAGAGCCACAAGATGGGTCAGCAGAGAGCCTTACAACTGGGAGGTGTTGAGTCAAGGCTTTCAGACATGGTGATTTAATATATTATCAGAAAGCACAATTTTGGCCCCATCTGCTGTAAAAAATTCACTGTCAAGGGCATTCAGGTCAACTTGTCTAGGCTTCTTACTCTCCCTTGAGCACACCAGCCTTTAGTAGGCATTAAGATTTTTCAGTTTCCATCTCTCATGCCAGCAGGTATGAATTACAGCACTGTAATTTAAAATAACAAACATATAGTATGCAGTCTAAAATAATGAGAAACCTGAACAACTGTATGGGCAGATGGTTTTATTGCCCAGCATTCAAAAGAAGATATAATGCTACTCAGTCTTGAGTTAAAAAAAAGCAGAGGTCCTTTGAACTCATGCAGCTATTGGATAGTCCTCACTGCAATCGGTGAGCTCTGTATCTTTGCCAAACTATTAATATCTTTCTTCAGAACAGGTGAAATTAAATGAACACAGAGATCTTATGGATTTTGAAGTGAACTATTTACACACCACCATACAGCAAAGGTTGATGCTGAAAGGGTGCCTAGATCGATTTGTGACAACTGAAAATACAGGTGACTGCATCATTTAGAGGTGCTAGACTAATTTTGCTTTAGATGGGCCATTGCTCGATAGAATAATTGTAGAACAGAGTGTAGCATCTGATTAGTTTCAAGAGAGTTAAACTTTCACATTACCGTTTGAAAAGAGAGACCAGCCAGCAGTGCTTCTGCTGTCCTTTAACAGCATACCAGGGGCTGGAAGACAGCAATCACTTGAGAAACCAGAAATCACCCCCTGAATGTCTAATAAGCCTTGGACTTCAGTTATGCAGAGGAAAATTCTTGCATCTTTTAACCCTCAATGAAGTGCAGGGAAGTCATAACACTAAAGAACTGTTATCTTTTTCAGCATCATTCTGCCTGATCCGAGCTCTTGATTCTCAGTTCCACAACCATCAGGCCTTTGGCTGAAGAGTGAGGGACACTGGTGATTAAAGCAGACTTTCCCCACACCAGATTGCCTTGCTTACAGTATTCAATTCTGTTCTGCTTTTGTGATAACACTGAGATAGTGACAAAAGTATTGTTATATTGTTTTCCTTTTACCTTGAAAACTAAATGTAAAAGTCTTAATAGACAGAAAATATGGATCTATTGCCAATATGCACACCAGTCAAGGAATATAGCTTCTCCCCCCTGTAGCAGTTTGCTTTATTGCACAAGGACTGCACATTGCTACTGGCCTTGGCCGTGCCTGAGCTCTTGGTGAGGGAGGTCACTGCATCATCATGAGGGAGGATGCAAAATTGTTGAATACCTTCCATACCTCTTAATTGCTATAAGAAATGTAGAAATATTTTTCCTAAATACATTTTCCTCTCAGGATTTCTCTTCCACTGGCTGTATTCTTGGTGCCTTACAGCCCGATCTGTAGCCCACCAGGAGACAGACTTGGGAGTGTTTCCATTGATTTCATTCTTTACTTTGTCTCACTTCACATTATTGACTCCTATGCACTTCAGCTCAGACCCTTGGGCTACAGCACAACATGTGAAGCTCCTCCTGTCAGGAGCACCTCATTTTCAATGGGAGAGAAGATTTCTGAGGTGGGGAATGGTAATGTGGACCTGAATCAAGGGAAAACAACAATTTATACATTGCTGCTTATTCTGCACATTTTATACATCCCAGAAAAGATGGATGAATCCAGATTTACATTTTTATTTAGCCACCTTTTAATTTAATCTCTTCAATCTTCAGCAAGTTAAACACAGAATCTCTCCTCATGTTTTGCTTCTACTTGAGCCTTCCCTGCACAGTTTCTCCTCAATTCTGTAGCAAGCTAAACATTGGCATCTGCTGCTCCAGGAAATCTTTTGTGGTTTTCCACAATATCTACTGGTGGCTGTGCTTGGCTGCATCTCCCATCCCTACTGCTTCTGTGTTTGAGAGAAGGATATAGAAGTAATCATGTACAGGAGTAGCGTGGTTTGGAGAAGGAGTATCTGTTTGCCTTTCTGTAGCAGAGCTCTCTTCTATCTCTGAATTTATCAAAGGAAAGCTCAACTTCCCCCCTCTCCCATGGGAGATACTGGGAGATTTTTCCAAATATGTTTCTACAACAGTTATGCAGGTTTGACTAATCAAGATTTTATGCTTCATTTGCCCCTCAGTCAGGTCTCTGAATTTGTTTTCTGTCTCTAATACTGGTTCCTCCTGTTCCTATGGAATATTGCTTGATACATTCCTGCCCCTGCTGCCCAACTGCCTGCAAACCAGGGGTGAGACATCCTCAGTCTACCTGGGGTGCTTTACAGTGATTTTAATAGCTGCATTTTGATGTTGAGATGTAAATACATGGAAGGAAGCTAAATATTACTCAGATGAAGAGTACAGCTATAAGTATGATAGTAGGTTCTAGGCTGAATTTAATTCCATCTTAATTAAGGATGTATTTATTGCTTTTTGTGGCTTTGCTTTCTGTAGTGGAATAAAGATCTTAAAACTACATCATATGAGGGAAGGTTTAGGGAGAGACAGAGAGAGATTCACATACATGTTTGTGTGTATATTAAACTTCTGATGTTTCCTTGCAGGATTGTTGTTTTCTTTACACACACAAATACACAAAGGGTTATTTTCGACTGGGGAAAATAAACACAATCATTTGTTTATTTCCCCAGTGCCATACTGTGAAGCTGTTACCACATAAGGTCTTAATAGTCCTGCAATTCATAACTTTAGGTATTAAGTTTTTGTTGATGTTTCTCGCTGTGTTTGCAATGCAGCTTGCAGATATTTGAGAGGTTTCTGTCACTTACTCATAGCAACAAATCTACATGGGACGTTAAGATGCAATTTTTAAGGCAGGGTTGTACAAAAAGTAAAGCCTAACAAAGTCTGGGTGAATTACAGTGCACCTCTGTGTGAGGTATTTGTTCACAGGGTTTTGTTGCACTTGGAGGCTTTGTGTTGTACTTTGCACTAAAAACAGAGAGGAAGTTAAGGCAGTTTCTGACTGCTGAGTGATCAAACACATCGGGAAGCTTTTGTCAGAGGAATCAGCCATACTTTGTTTTCATTTCCTGAGAGAGAAATTGTTTTTATTTCAGGAGCCTGTGTATCATCTGTGGTGTTGCACCTAAGGAGGTTGGCCAGATCCCCAGATGATATTGAGGAGCACCTTCCCTCTGGTTCTGCACCACTGGACTCAGCAGGAGTTTTGTCTTTGAAGAAAAGTAGCCATGGAGGTGGCAGTAAGTGCAGACTGTGCTGCACTGATCCTCTGGCAGTGCCTTCCAGGCAAAGCACAAGCCTCCTGAACTCCTGAGCTTTACAACAGCTGAAGGGAACTGAGATGCTGGAATATTATCATGTTTTCCCTGCTTTTACTTACTGCATCAAGGATTTCAGCCGAGCTGCTGCAAAGGTGTCAGGACAACCCTCACATCGTGCATCCCGCACATGCAGGTACGTGCGTGTGGGTGATCTGAGCTGGCAGGCAGGACTCACCATGAGCCATCAGTGTACACTTGCAGCCCAGCAGGCCAATCCTATCCTGGGCTGCACCAAGAGAAGCGTGGCTAGCAGGTCAAGGGAGGTGATTCCCCCCTCTACTCCATCCTCGTGAGTCTCCACCTGGAGCACTGCGTCCAGTTCTGGAGCCCTATTACAGGAAAGATATGGATGTGCTGGAGTGTGTCCAGAGAAGGGCCACGAGGATGGTCAGAGGGCTGGAGCATCCATCCTGTGAGGGCAGACTGAGAGAGTTGGGGTTGTTCAGTCTGGGGAAGAGAAGGCTCTGAGGAGACCTTATTGTGGCCTCCCAGTATCTGAAGGGGCTTGCAGGAAAGCTGGNGGAAAAAGTTCTTCCCCATGAGGGTGGTGAGGCACTGGAACAGGGTGCCCCAAGAGGAGGTGGAAGCCCCAGCCCTGGAAATTTTTAAGCCCAGGCTGGATGGGGCTCTGAGCACCCTGCTCTAGTGGGAGGTGTCCCTGCCGTGGCAGGGGGGTTGGAACTGGATCATCTTTAAGGTCCCTTCCAGCCCTGACAATTCTGTTTCTGTGTTTCTATGACCTTGTGCACAGTAACATACCACAGAGTGCATTGCCTTTACACTGTGATTTTCCCCAAGGAAGATGGTGAGCTCAGAACAAGGTGCTAAAGCACTGGAGCTGTAGCTACTTCTTGTGCACTATTCCATAATTCCATAACTAAATATGTTCAACTTTTTGTCTCCTTTTGATAATCTGACAATCCACACACCCTCTTCATACCATGTTTTTTTGCTGACACACCTTTCAGCATCCCTCTTTGGCCTCTCAAATACTCAGGCCAGGAGAAAATGAGTAATAAATATGGAAAGGGTCTTTAGTATTATAAAGAGGTGGGGTTTTTCCATGTTCTCCTGTGGGCATCATACCCCATAATTCATAAATATCTCCTGTGGTTAGTTCATATGCCTAGGAGTTTACTGTGCTCCCATTCAAAGTCAAAGGCATGTCTTGAACACCTCCAGTGATTTTAATGGAGGCAGCTTCAAAGCTTAATAAAATACTGGATCATTTCAAAAATTGAGAGTATCTGGTTCTGATTATGAAAGGTTAATAACATTTTAAATTGGAACTACAAAATATTAATTGTGCATCCTCCTTAAGTCAAATGCACTTTATGTCTGTTTCTATGGCAATAAAAATTAATACACAGGGAATGGTAACAGGCTCACACTGGACCTACAGTGAGCTGAGCAGCTCCTGGAAGGACTGAGGGTCCTCAGCTCCTGGCAGCAATAGAGACAAACATCTCAAAGCATTTGCTGCATTTTACAGGGTCAGGTCTTGCAACTTTTGCCAGTTAGGAGTAGAGTCTGTTGTACACTACTGCATAATTCTGTTAAAAGCAAGCAGAGGTGGCTCCGTGGCAAATGACAGCACCCAATGTAAGACATCAGTCCTGTGACAGCCAGTTCCTCCTAGAGTTTGCACAGTTAGTGCTTGTCAGCTTACATGCTGGTCCATCTGACACCCAGATTGCTACTCAGAGCATCACTAAGTGATCCCCACAAAAGCATTCCAGTGCTGGTGGCACAAAGTGCCATTAGGGAAGGCAGGGAGGAGAAGTGGGGTTCACTCTTGTTTCCAAACAACTGGTATGTGAAGATACTTCATTAATTTGTTTTCTACCCCATTACCTCCCTTCTCTTCTGTCTTCTAACCATGGACAGAATGTTTTCAATGAGATATGAACTTTTCTTTTAATTAAAAAAAAGAAAAAAAATCCAATAGGAAAGAGCATTTCCTATTTGAGTGCATCCAGGAAGTTTAGGAGGATAAATGTACAAACTCACCCCGAATATTTTTAAGTGCATCTTATATACGTACCTGCTATGACCTCATTTTTTCTTCCTCAGAAAGCAGGAAAAGGAGGTTGGATAGCAGGTGTTCAGAGGACCTTGCCTTGGGAGTATTTTCACTTTAGTTCTCTGTTAAAGGCAACTGTGAGGTTTTTAATCTGTCAGTGATAACTGTACACGTGCTGTTGAAATCTAATTTATGTATGTGGTAGTTTTAACAAGCCACATTGTTATACATGTCTTTCAGGCAGAAATGGACCAAGGGTCCAATTTAATCAAAACTGAAGTTTGATCTAGTCAGAAAATGCTGCACAGAAAATCATTCTTCCAAGATTTTAATCCTTCTGTGTCTGGAAGGTTCCTCTCGTTCCCTGCGAGAGAAGCCTTGAAGCCCAGGCCTACCCTCCAAACTAGTGTGAACATAACCTTCTTTTCTTAGGTCACAGACAAGACTCTTTCCACAGGCCTATATCTTTTATTGCACAGGATATGTAGCTGGAGGTACAATTTTATAAAATCACATTTTTCTCCTATGCTTCTACGGTAGAGTAGAAGCAGTAGGAAGAGGCTCACAAGGGTAGGCTAAACTTCACCAAAAGAAATTGATAGAATCCCCAGAAATACTAAGAAAGCAAACCTATTAAAATAAAAAGCCAAACCAAAACAACATCTTTTATTTTCTGTTTTACATTTTGGTGTAAAGAAGCATGAAGGTTGGGAAGGATGTTTTTCTCTTAAGCAGACATTTGCCATCTTAGCAACAAGCAGGATGGGCATTTAAGCAGAGTGTTTATCACAGGCACTGAAACAAATCCTGCTGAATTCTAAATTACAAACCTGTCTATGAATTGACTGTTGGACTGTGCCTTTTTAACTCTCCTTCAAGAGATACAATATGCCTGTGTGACTATCAGTGCCTCAAAGACAGATGGGCAGCTCTGTAAGGCTCAGAATCACAGAATCATTCAGGTGTGGATCACCGTGTCCAGCCTTTCCCCCTGCTCTACACGTTCCCCCCTAGACCATCTCCCCCAGCACTACCTCTGAGCCATTCTTAAACACATCCAGGGATGGCCACTCAACCCCCTCCCTGGGCAGCCTGTTCCAGTATCCCACCACTCTTTCCATGAAGAATTTTTCCCTAGTGTCCAGTCTAAACTGACCTTGTTTCAGCTCAAAGCCATTCCCTCTGGTTCTGGCTCCTGCACAGGAAAAACAAATACACGGTTAAAACCATTTAAATGTGATTAAGATTTCTGTTAGCTGGCAACCTGCAGCACCTCTACTACCCTGTGTACAGAACAATTCAGGTACTATTGCCACAGAACTACACAGAGCTGGTCTTACAATTGCTGTTCTTAATAGAAAGCTGCAGAACAGAAGCCTGTGCCTTCACGTGCTGTGGGAAGTCAAGGCTCAGGCACTGGTGGCACTGGCAGTGATTGAGCCATGGCATTATTTTGCCCAGGGACAGGTCAAGGAGAGGATGGGATACCAGTTTCCTCAGTTTTTACAATCCTTTAGACTCCATGTGTAATTAAAGAGACTTCTCATATTTAATAGTATTTATCTTGTGTGTCAGATACCACTTGTTAGAAGTCATCAGCTTTTCATTACCAAGATCAATAATAGTATTGGTGATGCTGTGACTTGAATAACTCTACCCTTGTTTGTCTTGGACTTTTTAATGACTGATTCAGTTCTAAATTTGCCTTCTCAAAAACACACCCAGAAGTACCACACTTGTTGCTTCCCTCAGATTCTTTTATTGACATTTACTTTTGACATAAAGCAATGTTAAGCTAGCTATTTCTGCTGGAAGCTCTCTTCTGGAAGGTCACATCTTCAAATAGGTAGCATGCTGCCTGATGGAACAGCCTTTCTGTGCAACCAAATTTTGCTGAGTTTCCCATCTGTTCCCCCTGCTGCGACAGGACACCTGGCAAAAGGACTAGATCCTGTTTTTTCCTGCATGTGCACACTTTGTCCCGCTAACCTTTGCATTCCTACCCCTCTGTGTGATGGAAAAGACAAAATAGTGCTGGGCTGGCTGGCAGGCAGGAAGCCTGTCTGCTCTGTGCTTTCACTTCTGGTTCCAGACTGATCAACAAGTTACCAGGAGGCATCAGACTGGACCCTGCTTCTCTTCCAAAACACAAGGACAGGTTAAAGAGTTCACTTATTTGTTTTCATCTTCCCATGAAAAAAGCTCTCAATATGAATTTGATCTTGTACAAGGCTTTAGGCAGACAGGTAATCTTAGGTTTTAAGACCAAAAGTGAACCAGTGGGTCACTTAGCTCTGCCCCTTAAGAAAGCCAAGGTGTGAGTTTCTTTCAGTTCTTTACCAAGCTCAGATCTTTGATGAATACATCACTTCCAGAAGACACCAAGGTATGAAGAACATAATGTTTTCAGTTTCATTTTTTGCCATTACTCGTCACCTTAATGCTATTTATTATTTTTTTTATGTGTGCCAAGTGTAATGTTCCCATCTCCTGCCAGTGGAGACAGATGTGGCTCAGAGAAATGCTTTGATTTGCAGGTCTACTGCATCAGAATTCTTCTATATCTTATACTCTGTTAGATTACAAATTATTTGTGATAGGCCTGTGTAAGCTTTGTTTAACAAATAAATAGAAATTATTGGGAAATTCAGAGTCTGTGTTCTGGCATAAACTGTTAAGGATGTGTTTGCAGTGAGTGCCCAGGTTGAAAGGAGGGGGATTGCTACCTGAGGGATGATATGAAGAGTAAAGTGTTATGAGGAGCCTCTGGCTGATACAGATAAGCCAATGCATTGTGGCTGCAAAGAGTGTATCCTCAAATCTGGCTCTATGAGATGACAGTTTGATGGCAGTACCGAGCCATCTTGAACTGTTGTGGTGGCAGCAGGTGCAAGGTTACCTACTGCTAGAAAACTACTGGGGAGGGGGAGGGTTAAAGCAGAAAAATGCAGAACATCACCAAAGCAGCACTGTAGTCAGAAGGTGCTTTTTAGAGGCAAAGTAGTTCAGATTGGATGTTCAGCCCTTCTTCTTGCACGTGAACTGCAGCTGAAACTTCCCAGAAGCATCCTTGCTCAGGGTGAGAGCCAAACCAGAAAGATCAGCCAGGCTTGAGGCTGACTCCAGCACAGTACTAAGAACTGTAGTCCTGACCCAATAAAACTGTCAGGACCAGACTTAACTTTATGCATCTCGGTGGTCCTCTGCCTAGGCATGGAGGGAGGTGGGAGGGGGCTGTAAGTTTTGACTCCCTCAGTGTTTGCAGGGGTTGTGTTGGCATTCCATCACTGTCACCTTGCACAAGGTGTTTATGCAACTGCAATCTTGTTGGTACAGAATGTTTCTTTCTCCCTTGATTGTCAAGATGTAGTCTTAGGGTATTCACAAAGACCCTCTCCATCCAAAAGACTTTGCATTCAAAGTCAAGTGGACTTCGTCTGGCCATTAACTGCATTGGTTGGTCAGGTAAACAGTGATCTCATGGTGATGCTGGATTATTTCATTTGGTTTTGTGTTTAAACCAATCTGCTTGGAGGACTCTGGTATACTTCATATATCACTAGTTCATGTATTTGATGATGAAGTGAGATATTAAGGGAGTTCCATGCAGCCCTGTGTGCAGGTAGGGTTTTGTTTATGTAGGGAGATGGATCTGTAGGAAACCCTTGAGGATATAAAAGTTTGAGAGTAAATTAGTGTAATCCAGAGTGATTTCCAGACACCTTCTGTGTGAGGACCAAGTGTTGAGTGTGATTTAAGTGTCAGGAAATGGATGTGCATTCATGGATTTTCAGTCAAGGGTCACCTTGAGTGGGAAGGTTGCCTGCTTTGTTGGGTCACATTAAAAGACTCCTAGGAGTTACTAATCACTGAGTAATTGGCCCACGGAAAATGATAAATCAATACAAACCCCATGTCCTTTGCAGTAGGAGCAGCAAATGTTCCCTTTCACGGGCAACAGTTACTCTGTGTGGAGAAAGAGAGTGCTGTGTCTCCACCTAACAATACAAGTAAGATGTGGAAAAGTTACCTGACCCTGGTAAATGTCTCTTGCAAAACCACAAATTATCTCCCTAGTATCAAATAGCGAACACGTAAATAGTTCATAATAAGAGAAACACTTTACTAATAACAATAATTTTGCATAGAATGAAATAAAATACCTCTGACAGTGATAAATCAACCTTTTAAACCTTCCTCCTAGTGGTGCCAGGGGCTTTGTGCAAGAAAGATGGCAGCAGACATCCTCAGCAAGGATAAAACAGCACAGAGAGAATGTGGCAACCAAAGAAATAAAGCTGCAATGCCATAGCAAAGGTTACCTACTACTACCCTGTGCCCTCGTGGGTGGAAATACTTGTACAAAACTATTGTCATTCATGTAACCATTAATGTAACACTGCCAAATACACCACAAAACCATGTCCCCATCTACACCTCTTTCAAATACCTCCAGGGGTGTGACTCCACCACCTCCCTGGGCACTGCTTGTTCCAGTGCTTGACAACCCTTTCAGTGAAGAATTTTTTCCTCATATACAGTCTAAACCTCTCCTGCTACAACTTGAGGTCATTTCCTCCTGTCCTATTGCTTGTTAACTGGGAGAAGAGACCAACATCCACCTCTCTGCAACCTCCTTTCACATAGCTGTAGAGAGGGAAAAGGTCTCCCTTGAGCCTCTTTTTTTTCCAGGCTAAACAACCTCATACCATTGGCCTCAGCCTGTCCAGATCACTCTGTAGAGCCTCCCTACCCTCCAGCAGATCAACACTCCTGCCCAACCTGGTGTCTTCTTCAGACTTACCGGGGGTGCCCTCAACACCCTTATGCAGATTGCTGATAAAAATAGCAAAGAGAAGTGGCCCTGGCACTGAGACCTAGGGAATACCACCTGTGGCTGGCCAGCAACTGGGTTCAGCTCCTTTGCTACAACTCTTTGGGCTTGGCCATCCAGACAGATTTTCCCTGCACACCCATCCAAGCCATTAGCAGCCAGTTTCTCCAGGAGGCTGCTGTGGGAAAAGGTGCTGAAGGCTTCAGGAAAGTCTAGGTAGACAACATATGAAGCCTTTCCCTCATCCAGTGAGTGGGTCACCTTGTCCTAGAAGGAGATCAGGTTAATCCTGCCCCTTCATCTCCAAGACAAAGCAATCAAAGCTCAATCCTTGGTATACTAAGAAGCTCCACGTAGCTGTTGTGATATTTTAGGTATCAGCTGTAGTTGCATGACTCTTTGTGATGGAAATTGAGAGGGAAGATGATGGGGCAGCTTAAATACATGGCCAGCTAATAAAAAAACCCAAACCAATAATGAAATGGAGCTTTTGTTGCTAACTCCTCATTTCTTAAATAGCATGAAAAAAAAAGTTATGTTAATGATGGGGAGAATTTGCTCCATATTATAGTCTTAACTAATAAAATGCTGCAATAATGGTGGGAAATGGAAGATCATAGCTCCCGTTTTATGAGTCATCTGGGCTTTCAGAGGAATGACTGTGTATTAACATCTGCATTGCTTAGGGCTGGATGGAAGTTTAGATCAGTGACCTTCATATCTTACAGTTTAATGCTGATGACTCTCAACTCTACACTTGTACCAACAGTAAGAAGATGTGAAGGTCTTTTTGGCCATATCCCTGCCTTTTGTTGGTGTCGAGGAAGATAATTTTCCCCTTTGAGTTGTTATTTTTGTGCTCTTCTTGAGCAGGGTACATCTCCAGTTTCTTACAGAGCTTCCGAATTCTTGTTTGCGTTGTGTTATCCCAGATGCCAAAGTCTCCTCTTATAAATCTCCTGTGACTGCCTTATTCCCCTCTGCCTTCCACACTGCATACTGATTCACCTTCCTGTGACCAGAGTAAGAAAAACAGCAGGAAAAAACCCAGGAAGAGATGCAAGGGCATTTCTGTTGGCATAGCTCATACATCTAATGCCAGAAGGAAAGGCATAAGCAAAACACACTATCTCTTGTGGAGGTATAAAGAATCAGTAGATCCTTTGGCTTCTGTGGGATGGCCTCTCCTCCTCATTTGGAAGAAAGGCAACTCCCCTTCAGCCACCTCCAAGAGCTCTCTGGGCATAGGACATCCTCATGCTCTTCTCTCTTTGGGGGATGGAGCCACAGGGCTTGTGCCAGCAGCCCCTGGGGAATCCATCTTCGTGGCCTGACCTCTGTCCTCTGCTTCTGGTCTGAATGTATTGATTCTGTCTCTTCCTATAACTTTATTTTGTCATTAAAGACATAGTAGACTTCATCAGTCTGGAGGTGTTTAATCTCTCATAAAAATAGCTGTATTGTAAATGCTACAACAGGGTGAAAACAATAACATTTTGTTACACTATCACAACTGCATCCTTAAATGATCATAAATTGACTTGGAATTAGCATAATAGTTCTATAAACGAAATAAGAATTTATCAAATGATTGTGGAAAAGGTTTAAGTTTAGCACAAAGCAGGAAACAGATCCCGTGGCAGACATGGAAAATGCTTGGTGGGGTGTTAAACGGTGGGAGACAGAGTACTGACTAGAAGATCCGGGGTGTGTTAACACGGAGACTGACCTGGCTGAAATCTCACCACTGGGAGAAGGATTAATGGAAACCATCCCAGCATACCAAGAACCCATTAAATGCACCGCTTTCCTCTTAGGATGATTTGGATCTGTTTGATACAAGCATTTGATTAAGGAGCATTTTCCTGTAAGCAGCAAAAGGCAGAGAGACCGAGGCACACAGCCTCCCTTTAGAAACCATCGCACTTTTCCTCCTGCCTGCTCATTCCAGTGTGATCCGTGGTGCCCTGCTGGGCTCTCTCTGTGAGGTTCCTTTGGTATCATCCCTGAGGGGATGGGTGTGCTGGTTCCAGGGCCCATCACTGCATCTCCATCAGCTTTCATCACTGTTTTCATGGCAGCTTTCATCTGCAAATCTGAGTTGAGGCTCCTCGGGGAGTGGTGCCCACCCTTCTGGTGAAGCTGCTGATGCACTGGCTGGCTGCAGGCACAGCCCCCAGTCAGTCCATCGTGCCCCACTGGTGCCAGCCCCTCTGGCACCAGTCTGAGGGAGCTCTTCTGCCAGAGCAGGACACTCCTGTGCTGGCCTCGGTCCCTCTGGAGCTGTGGAGGCAGGTCTGCAGCAGCACTGTGGCAGCTCAGGCAGGGAAATGACATCCTTCCTCAGCCTGGGGAGGAAGAAAGACCTTTATGCTGTGGAGAACATTAGATTTCCAGGATGTATGGAGTGGGAAGGAAAACAAGAAACAAAGATGCTAGGAGAGTGAGGAGGAACTGTGAAATAACAAGGCAGAGTGTGAGAGGAAGGAAGGGGAGACAGAAATGGGAAAAGGGCAGAGGATAAGAATAAAACAAAGGAGTGTGGGAATAGAGTCTTCAGCAGTCCCCATTTTCCTGCCAAAGGGATGGGGGTGGTCCCCCCCTGTGAAGGGATCCTTCATCTTCCATCTGCCATGTGTTTTTTCCTCCTCTGCCCATTTACTAGACAGAGTCTACTTCACTTATAGAATCTATCATTCACATCATCTCTATTAGCATTATAAACAATATCTCTTTTGACTAAGGTGGCACTTACAGCCATACACAGGTTGTTGTCCTGTGACATCTGCCTGAGGCACAACGGCAGCTGAGGAAGAGGGGAGGGAGCTATCAGAAGAGGATGAGGGAAGCAGAAACATCACTGTGGTTATCAGGAGATGAAAACACCAGTTTTTTTATTTTTTTGCCAAGCTAACTCAGCTCTCCAAGTGAGACTCTTTTGGACCATTACCCTGTGAATGATTTGGGTGCTTTACTATGGAACTCAGAAACTAGCACCATGTGGAGGCCACATAAGGCTCCTACTGCTTATGTCCCCATCCGCCCTGCTCTGCACACCTGCCTGGAGGCAAAACCCCCTCCTGGGGAAAGGGGCAGGTCTCCTTTCAGGGCTGTTTCCTCCCCACTGTGAGGAATAGATTTGGGGTTGGTTTGTTTGGGTTTTTTTTAATTATAAATGATAAAATTTAAATGGAGACTCTGTTTTCAGACCAACTGCTGACGTTCATCCGCAATGCACCGCTCTGAAACAAAGACCAGGAGCACTGCTTACTGTAACACATCTGGGGCTGTGTGCTTTGCCCAGACAATCCTGCAAAAGAAATTCAAAGATCAAAGGGTTTTTAGTGATTCTTTTCCTTTTGCATGACTTTGCTGCTATTTTAAGTCAAATGACTTTGCAGCTTAGATTTGGGTGCACATTGTGTTCGAACTGGTTGCCACTGACTCTAGAGTAAATCGAAGCACCAGCTGGAATTTTCTGAAACAACCAACTTTTATGGTACTTTACATATTCTAATATTCCCCTTTTTTTGTTTTTTCCCTTGTGGATGTTGCCAAATAAGGGAATATTTTACAAATTAGTTTGAGTGGACTAGGAGATATATTTATTGTGATGTTCTTTCTGGATAAAGTGTAAATAGAAGATATAGGTAGGCTGCTGTCAAAATGTCTTTAGGACTCCACACTTCTCTTGACAAGCAAAAAACCTGAATACATCTTTTTTCTTCATGGTGGTGAAACCCATGCATACAGTAATCACAGCCCATCGAGAGCAAGACAAAGACTTTATTTTGGATAAGAAAAATAAATTTGTTAGCTGGTTATAGTTGGTTTTATATCAGAGAATATTATTGGAAAATTGGAAAATCCTCATTTTTCAAAATTGTGTCTGAGTTTTATCAAATCCCATATCAAATTTTGTGGGAAAAAAACCAACCCAGATCCAGCAGAGGTGATTTAATGTTCCTGACACTTGCTGCCTTCAGAAATTATGTAGATTTACAACAGGGAGAAGCCAGAGTCGTTCCTGGCTCCGTCTGCTCAGCCCACACTTTTAGAGCTTCTCACCCCTCTTGTTGGGTGGCTCAGCTGGGTTCTTGGCTCCTGTAGCTCATAGTCTGTTGTACTGAGGTGAGATGAAATGAGTACCATGTTACCTTGGTATGCCTCCACAGAGTACCTCTGCTGCCCATACGGTGGAGGAGGAGAGGAGGAGGAGAGAGATGGAGGTGGGAACCATCATCACTGTCCCACGGTAGACAGTCATCTGTCAGTCAGATCCCTGAATCCCAGGTAGCTGGCACAACTTTGGATCTGCCTCAGGCAGCACTAATCTGGGTGAAAAATGGTATCTGGAGGTTTTGGCCCTTGGAATTTAGTCAGGGCTAGATGATAGGGATACGCTGATTGCTGTCATAACGAGGACAGAACAGCCACATGAAATGTAAGAAAGGAAAACGTGACAGTCCCTGGCAAGGAGGAATCTCCATGGCAGAAAGCAGGTTAAGCTGGCCCTGATGAGTGCCTTTTAGTGGCAACCAAGTCATTTCAGTGCAGAGCAGGCTGGAGGGGGCTGTTTGCTGCAGCTGAATTCATACCTGCCCCTGCACTGCTCCTCCAAGAGCTTCCCCACAGTGGGAGCTCTGCTCTCCTCTCCGTGTGGGTTTTGCACTTACTCGGCATGATTTAGAGTGGGTACAGAACTAAGTCAGATTTAATTTGCGAGTTTACTGCCAAACCTGAACCAATTTTTAAGCCAGCTGTACAGCACTGATTTAACAAGAAATGGAAACCATTCAAAGCTCTGCGAATTTGGCAGAAATTAACAATTTTGGCTGAGTGTTACTGTGGGGTTTGGAGTAATTCAAGCCTAAAGCTCACAGTGAAATCCAGGAGGTTTGAATCTGTGCCAAGGGAAAGGTTTGCATAGATCTCTGCAAATTGGAAGTGTCAAGGTTTCAACAGCTTCGCCTGATAAGTGAGTAAGAAGAGATTTCCCTCTGAAGTCTGCATCTCTCCTGGGATCTAGAATGAATGTGTCGTGGCAGCACACCACACCTGATAACCTATCTTCCTTAAGAAGCTTTATTGGAATGGGTTGTTAATGGCATAAACAATAGCAATTATAAGTATTGATAGAACATTGACAGGCCATGAAGTGGTTTAGTGACTCATTCCCCTAAATTAGGTACTTTCTGCTATGCACTGTGAATATTGCTGTTGCTGATAACAAAACAAAAATAACAAGGAAAAGAAAAAACCCAACCAAAAAGACCACAGAAGAACAAACCACTGTCTGGGGGGAGCTGTATTTGGGGCAAATATTTGTGTAAGGATTGGAGCTGGATAATATACTCCTTGCAAATATGTTATGGCTAAAACTGTGTGTGATTTGTGCATTAATTTCTGTGACAGCATTTGTTAGTTCTAATCAGTTGCCAGATTGGTTGAATAGTTGTTAGGTACGACGGTTGTTTGCAATTTCTTGCAATGAATATTTATGATGAGCACAAGTTTCCATCATATGGTACTGGATCTGGCCCTTAACAGGGTGACTGAAACAAAGCAAGTAGAGGGATGAAAAAAACAAAAAACCCAAACCAAACAAGATTCTAAGAAGTGCAAACCAAATATTCTTCACAGACTGAGTGTCATGCATGCAGCTGGCTGGAGCTGTTGTGTGTAAAGCAGACACTGTTCAAACATTCAGGTCTACTGAGAATTATTTGCAGGATCTTTTTCTGTGTGTGTGGAAATGGTACCATAGGTAGCATGAGTCATTTATAAAATGGTTTAAAATATGAAGAGATGAACATAAATATAAAATCTGAGTGATCCAGGCAGTGCTTGCATTGGAGAATTAGAATGTGGAGTTGTCACATTGATACTGGAAGGTCAACACTTGAAAAAAAGATTTCAGATCCTAACTGTAGACTATCATTTTTTTAAAGTAAGATTTCCCCTTCGTCTGCAAAGAACTCTGTTCTGCAGCTACTAATGTGTACCACTGGAAAAATACCAGCACATGGAAGAGAGGATATGGGAAGGAGAAGAATTCATCTTCAGTGAGATTAATGGAGTACAGCTCATTGTTCTGTGGCCCCAGATTTTAATACCTGATCTGTGCAGCAGCCACAAATGGCCAGTTGTCTTACCTTAAATCAGAGTACTTTGTGATATTGTTCAATATTATCACAGTCTCACAATGTTTATTACATCAGTCCTAGCTCTCTGTATCTTACTTTTGATGTGCTTACCTGGAATGTTTTAGCATTGCTGATAAGGACCCAGTAATCCGTGGGGCACTGTGGCAGGAGAGCAGGTAGTGCAGCGCCCTGTGATTCTGACCAGGGCTTCACATGGGCACATTAGTGTCAGTTCCACTTCCCAGGCATTAATAATCACAATTTAAATAGCTTAAAACTGAGTAATGAGCTCATCTGAGCACCTCCGCAAGACTGTTTATCAATCATTAGAGAAATAGTCAAAAAAGTGAAAAATTAGCATGCCAGGAGCTGTGTAATAAACCTTGTAAGACTAGATATTAGAAAGATGAAGCTGCTTTTTCACTGCAGCAATATATATCTGTAATGAGATGCAGTTGCTTCTTACAAATGCAACACAGATTAATTAGTTTCAGAATACTGCAGCTTGGTCACAGTACCTTAAAGGCTGTTGAAAAACATTATCCATGACAGGGGAAGCAAAGCGAGCGTACAGGAGGGACACTGAGTAAAACACACCAGCTTTGCTGTGTTCTGGAGAGACAGTTTAACGACTTTTCACCCAAAATTCCTGATAGGATGCTACAGAGGTGACCTTCACCTGTACATTTTGAATAAGTAAGTTAACAAGAATCAAGTTGGCAGAATAAGTATTTTTCAAAACAAATATGTGTAGTGTTTGAAGACCCTGGAGTAAATATTGCTTTAATTTCTCCCCCTTCTGCTCTCTGTGTAACTTTTTAGGTAGTTCCAGTGAATTAACCAGATGTGCCGGGCTGGAATTATTCAACTGCTCCACAGCTTAAAGAGAACATGTGCTGTATGTGCCTGCATAAGTAAGTGCTATGCTAACACTTTCTCTTTTCTTTGTGTATTTTCTTCAAACCATCTCCCTCAGGAAAACAGAAGTGCATGGGACTGTGTAGGAAACACACGACAAAGAAACCCAAACCATGCATGATGCATTATGTAAAGGGAAGACGTGGTGGTGTAGCATAAAAAATTTATCAGTATGACTATGAGATGCCTGCATTACTCCAGAGAAGCAAAAGCCAAAGCGAAATTATGTAGGTCATCCCAACAAGTACCAAAGAAACTTTATTCAGAGACTCTCCTTTGTTATGTGATAGACAAAAATTGCTTATAATCATTATTGAGACTTGTACATAAAGGCTGCTATTTTATTTATAATAGGGTTCATCTCTAGATGTAACTTGAAATTATTTTTAGATCCACATAAGCAGTGATTTAGATCCAAACAAACCATATGCCATTATGTGGGAGAACTGGAACACTGGAATTCAAAGCCAGGGACCAGAAGAATTCACTAGGAGAGAGATGGAAAGCCATTGCCTAGCAGAATCAAGAGATTTTGTGGTTCATTAGATATCTGTATATCTCAGAAATTTTTAAGTGATCCAGAACTGAATGATTCTGGCCTGGGAGTCCTGTATTCTTTGAGGAAGAAGGAAGTAATTGTCAGATCATTTAAAAATGATTTTTTAATGTAGCTGTTTTAACATAACTCAGAGCTTTTGTTTTGAAATGATTCACAGAAAGAGTGCAAGTGGTATCATGGGCAGAAAATGAAATTATCTCCTGACTGTCACTTCTATGCCTGCTCACATTATTGTTCAAACTAATTTTTTTAGGCAACCCTGAGTAACTACAACCTCATTTTCATTTTCCTTCAACTGTGATATATATTGACCTATAAATTACTCCTGTAATTTTGTTTCTTCAGTCGTGCTGTTGTCACAACACTTTTTGGCTACAATCATCTCATTAATAACTGACAGTGATGTGTAGTCAGTACGTGTGAACCCCAGGCAAAACTATGACTTGTATCAGAAGTGATGACATGTCAAATCCTGGTAAAATCAGTGGAGATAATGACATATAATTGTCTCTATAAAGCTTTCTCAATACTTCTCTGGGATGGCTTGAGAAGTGGATTACTTGCTCCTCCCTTGGCAGTTACAGTAGGAGAGATGCCAGTGGGTGCTCTGGAAGAGGGACACCTTCTCAACAGTAGTCACACAAATGCAAGTAACTAGGGAAAAAAACCAGGAGGGTCTTGATCAGCATGTGCTGTCACAAACCTCCAGTGTTGTTGGAGTATCTGAGATGTGGTGGGACAGTTTGCACAACTGGAGGGCGGTGGTTAATGGTTTGTACTTTCCTGGAGGCTGGTGAGGGTATTGCAGGAGTCTGTGCTGGGACCTGTCCCATGGAATATCCTTATCAGTCATCTGGAGGTGATGGTCTGCACTCTTATCAAGTGTGCAGGTGACAGCAAATCAGTTGATGTGCTCCAGGGCAGGGCTGCAGTTCAGAGGACCGAGACAGGCTGGAAGAAGAAGCCAAGAGCTTTATGAAATGCATTGGAGACGAACAGATGACCAATAACCCCTGGAAATGAGTTAACCTGTGGTGAGAGGCTAAGGGACTGGGCCTGGCTTGGCCTCAGGAAAAGACAGCTTGGGGGGGACTAGCAACAGCCCCACAGAACCTGTGGGAAGGTTGCTGAGAAGATGGAGGTAGATAGACAAGGGCAGTTGGCTGAAATGAGCAAGAGAGCTTCACATCAGATGTGAGGAAAAGGCTTTTCCCTGTTGGGCCAGCACAGCTATTGCCTCCATCTAGCCCGAGTTATCCCATGATAATTGACTAAGCACAAGTTGCTCGGAGAGGTTGTGTAGTCTCCATCCTTGGAGATACTCAAAAGCCATCTGGAGATGAATCTGGGCAGCCTGTTCTAGGTAACCCTGATTTAGCATGAGGTTGGACAAGGTGACCTGCAGAAGTCCCCTCTGATCTCAACTATTCTGCAGTTCTCTGATCCTACGATCCTATCCAGGGATGTAATTTCAGGTTAAAAGGTAACATTAGAGAGGCTTTTATTCCGTGTGTCCTAGATTGTCTAAAATAGCCAGGTCCTTGAGACTGTAAGCTGACCCTTTTTCAGAAGCTTAAAAATTTGTTCCCAGCTAATTACATTGCAAGACTAGAACTGGCATTTCCCACCACTTATGTGCATGATGCAACCATGGTGAGGTTAGCTCCTGGTTTGTGTTCCCAAATAGTCGACTGCTGTCTCCACTCGTGTTGGATGACCTCATCAAGCTTCCAGCACTGTTCTGCAGGTTACTCTACGTGCTTTCAGTTCTAGACTTAGTAAGTTCTCAGAACTTTGGGGCCAACACTTACTAGACTTATTCATATCTTAGGTGTCTTGAAGCTTGGAACACAGTGTCACTGAAGGACCTGCTCCTGAGTTCCCACTAGTTGGATAGTCACTTAGTTAACCTAGAAACATAAGACACATACTACTGCCCATGCACACTTGTATGTGTGCACATGTACCAGTTATGAGGAGTCAGCTGTAATGTTATTTTACACTTTATAAGCACTTTAGCAGTCTCTTTATGTCTCACACTAGATCCTAGCAGCAGATCTTCCAGCTGATTTCAGCTATCAAACCTGAAATCATAGCTAAAATGCTGTTCAGGTTTGAAACCTCGCTGCTCGCTCTTTGGTCTTCTCCCCTATGGATATTTCCATGTTTAAGTGAATGCTCCTGTCACAAATCGAGAGCTCGATAAAAAGTAATGCCCCATAAGAATACAGATTATGTGAAGGCAGAATTTATTTCATGAGCCCAAGGGGATAATTTACTTTTCATCTCTTCTTTCTTTCTCAAAATATAGAGCTATCAATAAATGTTATGTAAAGGAGACCAGAGCAAACTGAAGAGTTAAAAGTTTGCAATTTATTAACTCGAGCATGAAAGTACAGAAAATAGGCAGGGACTCAAGTTAGTTGGGAGAGAAATCTCAACCTCTTGCATTAAAAGATGGTTTGCAGTAGTTTAATGAGTTTTCTACCGAATGAGGCATGAAACATACTGCCAGAATATAAAGTCAGTAAAATACCCAAACTACTGTGTAATGTCATTATATATTTTATCTTATTGGAGAGCTGGTACAAAATAGATTATCTTTACATTTACACAATCTGCAAAACTAGAAAAAAGAGGTTTTCTTTATCAATGTGCCATTCAGATAATTTGCCAGTAAAAAGAGATCAAATATTAACTGAAATCCATAAGGAAAATACACACCTAGCACATCTGCAAGAATGCCTGGGAAGAATAGTTGAGTAAAGATGTCAGTTTAGTGCTCTATTTACAGCCCTTGTTTATTCAGACCTCTGACAAAAACCAAACCCACACCAAAACAGGAATTATAGCATTGCATAGAAAAGATTTTTGTCTAAAATCATTCCAAATAATTAAGAACTGCAATAACATTAATGTCATTAATGTAATGTTAGCACATAGCAAATAATATGCAGAAGTTTGCTTCAAAATTGAATCTTGATTATTTTGGAATGCTATGTTTTGTAAATATTTAAAGAGGGAGGACTGCTTTCCCTAGGAAGGAATTGTGCTAAGTTTGAAGTGATATTTTTTCATGACTAAAGGAGCTGGTGATTAAAATTAATTAAAAAAAAAGGAAAAATGATGTGGAGTTGTTTGTTCAGAGTCCTATTTCTGTTTGTGTCCCTAAGGGACCTCTTTGCAACCGGAAGACAATTGGATGCTTTTGAAATTAATGAAATTTCTATTACATCTCACGAGGCTGGAATCTGTTTGCTCCAATCTCCTCAGACACAGAAGTAGATTGTCTGCTCAAGTATTCTCCCTTTGACTCCTCCTGAATTCCATTTTTCAGCAGTTTCATTACCAACTATACCCAGAAGCTTCCTAGAACTGACTACAAGTCGGTGTATTGCATCAATTACTGCAGTGTGATTAATTAAATCTTCATTTATCCTAAATGCCAATAGGCAGCTCTGAATCTTTCCTGCATGACCAAACATTGCTTTAAGCACAGGCAGAGCTCTGGCTGCATTGTCTAGGTTGGCTCCCTCTTTTGCTGTTATCTGTTGTTAAAACAGTTGTGTTTCTTCTCCATGTACTGTTTAACAGCTGACTGTCCATCAGCCTCCTCAAACCCCCTTCATCTGCCCAATGATGCAGTGACATTGACAGACTGCATTCATTTTTAACACGTCCCAGGTGTTTTCCTTCTAGATACCTTTGGAAAAGGTGCTCGTTGAACCCTGTAGCCAGCCATATAACATTCATTAAAAATGAATTTCCTACTTGCCTGGTTTCGGTGCTTCTGAAGGCATTTTGATGCCACCTTGTGCATGGGTGGATTTCCAGGCTTCGTATCAGTATGTTAACTCAGCAGTAGGTTTGAGGACCTGGAGCTTGGTTACCATTTAGTAACACTTTTCCCTCCTGGGGGAAAAAATCCTGTCACTTTCAAAGTGTGTTACCTGATTTCTTCTGGTTTATGAGTTTGCACTTCTCTTGGGAGAGGATGTGACAGCAGAAGAGGTGGGCAAGGACTAGGGCCTCTCCTACTTTGGAGAGCGAGGAAGCTGTCCTGTCCTCCTCTGGGCCACAAGGTGGGAGGAGGCTGATTTGGGTTAAACTGTTAGGAACCTGGCAAAACATCCACTCAGGGAAAGAGGGAAGGGGAAAACGTCTTCTCCTAACTCTTTGTGGACCTTTTAAATTCTATTTGTCATAGCTTTAACCCTATCTTTTTTGGGGGGGGGCTGCAACTTGCAAATCAGCTCCTGTGTTACTGGCAAGAGCAGTAACTTTATTTAAAATCTAATTCTTCTAACGTGCAGTGAAGGCAGGCAAAGCCAGTACTCTGTCTGCCTGCCCTGTGTGCAGGCTTCTGTTAACAGTGCAGCCAGTGTCAGTGCCAAACAGAAATGCACCCTCGTTTGACCGACTGCAAAAATGGATCAAGTCTGCATTTTCTTTGACTACCCAGATGGCACCTCAAGATAAAGCCCTGACGATGGTAATTGTTTTTATTGGCATGCTGTTTTCCTCTGATGGTCCAGAGTCAATCACAGCTCAGGCTACCAAATATTTTTTACAATCTTTGACATTTGTGGCATGTGGGTTTTGCTATTGAATGTTCTCTCCCTTATTTAGTTTTAGAGCAAAAATGTGATTGACACATAATCTTTTGGGTCTAAATCCAGCTTGCTCTTGGGTTTCCCTCAAGTACATCATTTACTTTAGTCATGAATTAACTGCAGATGGCTTTGTTTGTCACTGAAAAGTGCCATAGCTCAGCAGACACGGCCATCTCTTAATGCATGTTTCTTTGGCCTTGTTTTTTCTGTCACATAAATTGTGGTCTCCTCTAATGTCAGAGTTTCTCTTTTCTCTGACTTTCTGGAGATAATACAGATGATACAAAAAGATCAGCATGGGTTAGGGGGAAACCACACTGGGAAATATAAGCAACTTTGCAGATACCTTCGTGCACAAAGAGCATCTGTATAGAGGAGCCAGCACTCTTTGAGCACAATGATTCCCATGCCTCACTGGTTTTGAGCTCGAACTTCCCATGAAAGACCTTTACAATTTATGTTGAAGAATATTATCAGTGCCACTGTTCACTGGGTTTCCAGTTCTGGAGATGCCATCAGAGCTGCCTTGATATTTAACACTGCAGATTCCTGATTTTCATCTATTTTGTTTGAGATGTAGCGAAAAGCAACTCTTTGTTTCCCAGTGTGAATAACATCTCTCTGCTTTGGAAGTCCTCAAGAAGCATCATGCCACAGATCCTTGGGCATGTGCTATTTTTATTTGTGAATTGCTGTGAATTTAGGTTCACTGAGCCTAAAGAGCTCTGAAATCTGCTGTCTGGATCTCCCATCACCTCTGTTGCAGCCATTGTTTCTGAGACACAGAAAAATGCTTTCATAATTTATGTTAATTTTTGCAGAGCTCCTTGACTCAAAGCTTCCCCGGAGCCTTCTCCAGCCTTTGCCATTCTTACTGGGACAAAGCTTATTGATTTTTACATGCAGTATGCAAGGGTGGTCTTTCGCTCTCTTCCTTTTAATGAAGTCTTATGATGCTCGTCTCTCAACCCCTGAACTCTGCCTGTGCAATCACAGAGTCTTTCAGACAGAACTCTTCACTGGGCTGGAGAAGAGGCCTGGCAACCAATGCTGGGCTCAGCAGATTGTGCATGTGGGGGACATGGCTCAGAAAGCTCGCTGTGCTGGGTAACCAGGACTAAATCTCTTGTCCTACAACTTCTTCCTTCTGTACTCCCTTCAGGGAGACACAAAAGGAGAGAGTCTGCTGTTTACCAGAAGTAATTTTCCTCAGATACAAGGTTTTGGACCAGTGAAAGAAGATAACCCCTCACTTAGCCAAGTTGTGGGGTGTCTGGCTCAGCGGGTTTAGGGACATTATCCTGTGTGAAGCTTCCTTACCTCTCTGTGTTGCAGCAGCACCTCCTCTCCTACCAGTCAAACTCCAAAGGCGACTGCTCCAGACAGGACCTTCTACAGCTTCTTTTTTTACTTCAGAAGTAGCTCAGCAACAGTTTAGGAGGGAGTTCATCCACTTGTCTTATGAATCCCGACAGCTCTTAAAAGGTGGGATGCAAAATGAAAGCTTTACTAAATAATGACCTTTGTCCATCCACTGAAAAAATATTTCCAAGTATGGGAAATTTGTTTTTTTGAAACTAGCTCCCCCAGCAGAAGTCCTTCCATTTTGGTATGCAGATGTCTCAGATGGTAGGTAAGTGGGGTGCACTTACCAAAACTGTTCCAGGTTAGTTAAGCTGATGATTGCCTGGCTGATGTCAGGGTGTGGGGTCGTAGGCTGGACTATTCCAGGAGGTCTCTTCCAGCCTCAGAAATTCTCAGATTCTGTGATTCAGTGGTCTTGGTGCAGGTTAATTGATTGCAAATACTAAGGAGAAAATTTAAAGAGCCTTCAGGCTTTTTCTGCACTGTGGTTTAGAATCAATTTTTTTTCACAAAAGCTTAATTTTAAAAGATAACTCTTTTTTTGGTTTGTTTTTTTTTTCTATTCAGCAAAATATAAATTGCACTAGGTAATAATAATTGTCTGTGAAAAAACACTTCTTCATTTGGCACTGCTTACCACATTCTAATGAACTGTGGTAATAAAGGCATCTTTCTTGTGCTTTATAGTATATGAAACTAATGCCTGGCGGGCACAGCGCAAAGGGATACAGAGCTGGTCGCAAGCAGTATCTTCTGTACACATTTTTAAGGTAATTACATGGCAGACCATAATGAATACCAATCACAAAGACAGATACTGTGCTGTTCCTCTTAGGTAAGATTAAGACATATTTAGGTTCTAAATAACTGTAAGCACTTTAAGGGAAATATTTTTTATTGGTGCAAGGTTGAAGTTGAACGGCTAATGGTACTGAGCTCTCCTCTGAAGGATTAGAATTAATCACAATTCAAAGTTTGTAGTTAGCAGTTAATGGGAACAGAAGGGAGACTACAAATACAGAGTGTAGAATATGGTTTTGCTCCCCCGCTGTATGTTGTAGTGGGAAATGGTAATTGGTGGGGAGTAGTGCACACGATCCAGAGGTTAACATTTGTCTCTGGGGCACGAAAGGGCATCAAATGCATAACGAGAGAGGTGAAGCTAAGGAATGGGAGCAGGATCTCACTCTATTTCTATACCATTATTTCACCAGCAGACTCTGTTCCATGGCATACTGAGATACATAAGAGTCAAGGCCATGTGGATATGCAAGTTGCTTGCTTATAAAGTTCTTTGCACTGCACTGTTAAAAAATTACTGTAAGCATTCGGAGTGTCTTGAAGTTATTTCTGGTGATTTTAACAGTGTAAGGTCTTTTTAAAGGGACTTACAGTTGCAGAGTATGCTCAGTGGATATGCACGTTCATAATACATCACTGGCAGGATATTGTTCAGTGAACAAAGTCGAATAATGTTATTCTCTTGCAAATGAGGAAACAGAAATAGGGAAATTGCCTTAGGGGATCAGAGCATCAGTCCAGTATTTTGTCTAGGAGTTGTCAGTGCTAGCTGATTAAACACCTAATCCTCTCCCTGCCACCAGCAATGACACAGATCCTCAAAGACAAACTTGACTATTCATATATTTTTGTGTAATGACCATTAGATAGAAATTGCCTTAAAATACGTGTAAAATTTGCATCATATTCTTGGCACTGTCAGGAAATCCCACGGAGGAGTTGAGAGGATCTTTTGGAGGATGATTAGATCCAGCAGTGACACAGAAGCAAGGAACTGAGCAGTGGGGGATGTTGAGCTGCCCCCCAGCTGTAGGGTGGAATGTGTGGTCTGTAGGAGAGGTAGGAGCAAGGAGTGTGAAGCAGGTAGCCTGCATCACTCTTAAATTACTCCTGGATTATGCCTGATCTGTTCTGAAGAAGTGTATTGCAAAGCTGTTGCGAGGAATCATGCATGGTGACCACTGGTTCATTATCCTTCATTTAACAGTTGGCTTCAAGCTGATGATGACCTACAAAAATGCAAACTGTTTTGATTTAGGATGTGAAATCTGCGCTACAGGGACGTCACTCATCTTGACAGATGTTCCTGGCAACTCTGAAGTCTATTCCTGTATCATAGACTCAGAGAATGGTTTAGGCTGGAAGGGACCTGTAGAGGTCACCTGGTCCCACCTCCCTACACAAGTAGGGACATCTCTGCCTAGGGCAGGCTGCTCAGAGTAATATATATTAGTAAACTATCAAAGGAGTACAGCTAAAGGAACATCACACTTTCCTGGGTATGAACATTTAATCTTTTCTTAACATCATTTCCATTACTGCCATTTTCATTTAATGCAGAATTGACTGTGTCCCACCAAAAGTTCTGTATTGTGTAATTATACCACCAGCAGGTACAGTGGTGGTTGGATATATTTGGCAAGGAATATTGATGTGGATTTCTTGCTGGAACAACATGCATGTGTATAAAGTTCAGCAACACGAGTTCTTTGTCTCTGAACATTGTACAATCAATATTCTATTACTGCAGCCCGAGCTCTGCTGCATTGTAGCAAAATTAGTGTGTAAGACTCGAGAAGGCAACGACAGAAGGAATTCTGATTTCTATATATAAAATGCATGTAAACTGTTTATTTTAGCTGTAGCAGCTCTGTTCCAGTACCTGTTGCTTCAGGTGCTATTCATGCAATGCCATTAAATAGGAATTGGGGTAGTTTTATTTCCTTGGGATTTTCTTCGGTAATAATTTCAAAGAAACATCATGTTCTTCTTGGGGATTTTACTGTTTCTTTCTGTCAGTTTTGCTTTGTATGATGAAGATGTCTGCAGCATCAGGAGGTCCATTATACAGCCTTTGCTAATCCTGCTCATCCTTTACGGTAAAGAACCAAGAAAACCCAAGCTAAGAGATTTGGGGATGAGAGAGATGAAGAGCTCCTGGAGAACAAAGGGAAGTGTGCAAAGCTTTACAACAGAGATTATTTAGTCAGCGGGCACTACCCCCAAAGACAAGCCAGGATGGGCTTTCTGTAAATTAAGTGTAGGCAGCTGCCTGCAGAAGCAGAGTGCTGAAGGCTACAACTTCTTTCCTCATTTCTTTCCTCACCTGAAAGGACCTCTGCTGCTGCCATTGCTGCTGTTGCTGGGATGGCACAAGGGAGAGGCCCCTGAGAGCAGCACAGATTGCCCTGGTGCCCCACTCCCTTCCCTGCCTCCTGCTTCCAACTGGGGCTACACCAGCCCCTGCCCAGCGCTCCCCACCACAAGATGTGCAAGGGGGACTAATCCGAATCGTTGGGGGTGGAGGTAGATGCCTACATAGTGGGAGCTCCTGGGTGAGAAGGAAGATGGAGAGACATGTTGTCAGGGCTGGATTTTAGAGGCTGTGTGAAATGTAGGTGATGCTGGGGTTCAGGCCCTCCTGGAGAAGGAAGAGGTGGAAGAGCAACTGGTGTCATCTACCTGGACTTGTGCAAAGCTTTGACACTGTCCTCCATGTCGTCGTGGTCTCTCACCTGGAGAGACATAGATTTGATGGATGGACCCCTCAGTGGATAAGGAATTGGCTGGATGGTTGCACTTAAAGAGTTGTGATCAACAGCTTGATGTCCAAGTGGCAAAAAGTAACGAGTGGTGCTCTTCAGGGCTCGGGACTGGGGCTGGGACTGCTTCACACCTTTGCTGGTGATGTGGACAGTGGGGTCGAGTGTGCTCTCAAGTCTGTGGGTGACATCAGGCTGTTTGGTGTGCCTCTTTGGTGGGGTAGCACACCTTCTAATCCACTTGCTTGTGAGAGTCATGTGAGGCAGTGTCAAAAGCTGCACTGACATCCAAGTGTTTCAGAGGTAGTGCTCCTGCCCTGTCTGTGAGAGCCATTACTCTGTCACAGGAAGAGGGGAGATTATCTTGACTTGATTCGTTCTGGAATGCTATTCATCTCATTGTTCTTTTCTAGGAGCTTACACACCACTTGTTTCCTTCAGGTTTTTTCTAAGAAGAATGTCAGGATTGCATTCGCCTCATTTCCTGGAATATCTTTCCAACCTCCATGAGCTCTCCGTGACAACTGCTAATGCATCTCAGGTTCTTCGGATACCTCTTTTTCACACATGAAAGTGAAATACATTAGGCCCAACTGATGTGAAAACAGCTAATTTATCTAAGTATTTCCTAGGCTGTTCTTCCCCTGCTGTGTCTGGGTTCTTAGTCCTTTCTCACCTGTGCTAGTTATGCTAACTGCCTGTCATGAAAGTGACATTTTTTCCTGTCTTGCCAACATTGGCCCATAAGTGCCTACTTCCCACAGAGCAGGAAACCTTTCCCTGGGCTTCCATTTCCATGTGCTTGTTTTCTCTTGCTTGCGATCTCGTTTTGGATCTTGGTCTTTGCAGTTTGTTCCTTTTGTCTGCCTGTGCTCTCTCAAACTCCCTGTTAATCATAAGTTCAGGAAAGTGAACTTTAGCTAGAACCCCTCTCCCCAGCAGATACTAGACTAAATGCTTAAAAGAAAGAAATCATAATATCAGCAAGATCAAGCCCAAAAGACCCATGGTCATCCTTATGCTACCTGTCTGCACTGTCTGCCACAGGGCACAGGCACGGGCAGATCAGAAGGGCTGTTATATATGGTGAAGTGATGTCTTGATGTAGATTTAAAGCAGCTACCACTGAGCACCCTGCTAGCTTCCCGAGATACTCTCCAAGGACACCATGGCTGCTTCTAATGTATTTAATGAAATGGGCCAAGGACTGTTCTCTGATCTTCACAGTGTGGTTCTCCTCACCATGTATAACCTCACTTGTGCCCCAGGAGGAGTTTGTTATGTTTAAAGTATCCGTGTGCACTAGTCCCCAGCATGAGCTGTCCTCCAAACCACTCCTGTGCATTACCTAGGAGAACACTGACTGGCTGGAGACAAAGCCATGCCAGTGGCACTCAAATAGTTAAATGAAACAGGTTTCTGGACAAGTAAACTACTTCTATACCCACTAATTTTTGGTATATACAGATCCAAGAAAATGTATCTCATCAAGATGCTGTTATTCAGTGACATCCATGCTGAATGGGACAAGTGAAAACTTAATTATCAATAACCTTTCAAGCTCCAGTTTTCCAGAAGTTTTACTAACACATAACTGCAAGCAATGATTTCCCCATAAGAGTGAAAAATTTAATCACAAGTTGCTATTTTTAAAATAAAATCCAGCAGCAACGACTGTGTATTTCGTCACAGTGGACAAATAAGTGTTCAAAGAACAATTTAGGTTTAGAACAGCAGCTGAATATCAAAAGAAAAATGGAGAGAGCTGTCAGCTTTTCCCCAAGCCATGTTTCCAATGAGAAGAGGCAAAATGCTAAAAAATGTGCTGTTCTGTTTATGCAGGGCACTGAAACAAAAATGACATATTACATTGTGCAGTTCTACCTCTTTAACCCGAGTGATTCAACTCCCCAATTTAGGATCCAAAAAGTTTATGTGTAGAATTAAATGAACAGCCATGGTATTTTTCTGTTACGTTTTTGCTTTGGTGTGTTGGTTTGGGGCTTTATTTAGTTAGCATGTTATATTTTTAGCTTGGAAGAATTTCTGGTTTTGCCATGATCCCACTGAGAAGGACAGGTTTTTTCTGCAGGAGGGCCTGGGAGACACAGACCAGAGCTACATATTGCCTGGTGCAGCATTCTCTTCTCAGCAGTTTTGATCATGTGGGGGTCTGCCTGAAATGAAGCACCAGCTATTAAAGCAACTCCATCCCCTGCTTTCTCTCCTTCTCTTGTGGTACCTCAAGCCACCCCATTCATGTAGATCAAAAAATGTCGTTGCTGTTTGGTCCTGCTGAGCCTTCTTCCCTTGTCAAGGCGACGTGGGGCCCTGCCTTGTTGTGTTGGCTTTGATCATGAGCTCTCCCCTGCCCCCCTGGATGTGAATCCCCGTGTACATCGTGCTGCACTCTCTGGCTGCTTAAAGAAGAAAACTCACATTGGGGTTGCATTTTTCCAGTGCCATCATCCCCTTCGTCCATGACTGACAATCTCACTTTTGTCACCTGTTTATGCCTGGGGCACTATGAATGAGGGTTGCTGGTGCTGAGGGTAAAAAAGTGACAAGGCTTGAGCCAGTCTGGAGGTTGAGCGATGCCTCCAGGGCAGATCGACTCCCTCACATTCTGTCCTGTTTTCCTCCTTTGCCTACAGTTCTTCTCCTTGCAATCCTGAGCTCCCTGTTGAGCTGTCTCTGTGCTTCTCTGGTCTTGCTCCAAGCCAATGCAAACTTGCTCAACAAGTAGAAAATCAATCTAGGGACAAAAAGCGCATTTCTTTTTCTTCTGTGTTAGTGAGTTGGTTACTGCTTGTTCAGATGGTAGAGGTATCATGGTGGGGACAGAAATATGATGTAGGCAGGAATGGGGGCTTGCCTGGGGACTTGGACTTCCACTCTGACCACGGCAAATATTAAATGGGATCATCTTCATCATGTGACCCCAAACTCAGAACTGACTCAGACACCCACAGTTTACTTACATGTAGGACATCACAGTGCATCAGCTGAATGTCAGTAAGGTTCAATAAACTCAGGCAGGGATGAGAGCTTTGTAGTATCTCCAGTTATTTGAATAATAACTCCCTGATAAACACAACACTTGAACTTTGGTCAAATTCCCTTGTTTCATAGGTTATTTAGAGTTGCAGCCTTCGGTCGGCAGAAAAATCAATGGATGAATTCTGGTGTATGGAATTCAGCTAAAAACCTTGTGCTTTAACTTAGATGCCCCTCATGCTTACATAAAATTTGCACTGGAGACATTAGCCTCTTTCTATTGATTAGAGCAGGAACGTTGACCTTTCCATCTAGGGCACTGAAGGGAGTACAAGCTGGGTGCCTAAGGCTGTGTTGAGCATCCTCCTCTGGTGATTACCTAGGCCAAAGTTGTTGCTCAGGGCAGGGTCACCTAGGGTCACCAGGGTCAGGTTTTGGATATCTCCATGAGTGGCCACTCTACAACCTCTCTGGGTAATATGCTCCAGTGCTCACTCTTAAAATTAAGATTTTCTTTTTTTTTTCTTATTCTTAGACAGTCTTTCTTGTATTTCAGTGTGTGCCCCTTAACTTAAGTATATTTGAGCAACGTTGTCAATTGATAATCTAAAAGAAAACTTCCCAGGGCAAGGAATTGTATCAGTGTGTGGGAATTGTATCGATGCTGTAAACTATCACAGAATCACTGAGGCTGGAACAGACCTCCAAGATCACCAAGTCCAGCCTTTGACCCAACACCCCGGGAACCTGCTGCTGAAAACATGCAGGGGGAGCCTTTTAAATACCTCATTTCTTCCATGTAATTCAAGGAAACTGGTTTTCTTCAGTGGGTAAAAGTTTGTGGGATCGAAGCCCAGCAGTTTATTGTATGGGACGTGTGTTAAATTAGGAGAGCTGGGCATTTCAATTTACACTGACATTAATCTCCTGTGACAGAAGTGTAGGAAGACTGTGTGTGTGTAAAGGCAAAAATGGTGTTAACAGCACAGCACTGACAATGAAAAAAAGCTGCATATTAGGGGTCCATCTGAAAATTAAAGTAGCTCTTTTGGGAAAGTTTACCTGTCAAAAGCATTGAAGGCTTGCTTGGAAAAGCACCTAAAGAATATATGTTTTCCAACAACCTAAGCTGACTGCAAACCCAGATTTTTGGGACTTCCTGATTCCAAGAGGGTTGAGCATACCTTTAGGACCAGCTCTGGCTTTATTTTGGCTCTGATCTTGTGTATTTTTCCAACACTAGAAAATACTGGAAATCAAATGGAAATTAAAAGCTGAAGGTGGGAGCTTTTTCAAAAATAGAACCTAAAACCAAAGCTCTTTCTTAGTTTTGAATGTCTCAAGCTTGGCTTTTGCCTGCTTTCGGTTTTTACCTCCCTTCCCTATGCTGCCACCCTGTATTGCTCTAATTATGGAATTAAGGTTTGCAAGGAGGTAGTTTGTGGATTTGGGGGCTGGGAGACATTTTTTCATGGGGTGAGGAAAATGGAGAAGAGCTGAGGAGGCAGATGGTGGAAGCACTGTTTCTGGCAGCAGTCAGGAACAGGTATTAGTGGATGTGGGGAAATTCTCTAGGAAAGACATGATAAAAACCAATGTATGGTGATGGTTTGCACAATCAGTCTTTGCTTATTTGGAAATACCCGGGTAGGGATTATGCAAGTCTTTTATTGCTGTCTCAGTATTACTTCTCAGGGGGCACATAAGGAATGACAGAACTTAGAAAGCTAAGTGCCCATCTGTGGTTTAGACATGGTATCGAGTCCTTCCACGCTGCCTGGTTCTGGAATGCCACTCATAAGGGAACTTGGTGAACATGAAGGACAAGGAGATTCCTTCTGTAACATTGTGACGTGGATGCTGTGTCACAGAAGTCCCTCATACCTACAGCATCATTCCCAGGCTAGATGGGCACCAACATGGACAGCTCAGTGCCTTGGCATTGCCTGACTCCTTACCAAACGTTAGCCTGACTTTGTCTGTTGTAAATGAGGGACCCCATAAAACTACCAGATTCTTCTCCAGCATATCCTATAGCATAGCACAGAAAACTCTGAGCTGCACAGCCTGGGCCTTGCTGTTTGCCTGGGTACAGGACTACCCTTGAGCTTAGAGGATATGGCTGCAGGAACAGAAAGGCAGAGCCTGTGTGTTAACATGTAAATCATGATTGCAGATGGCGCAGGGGCAGAACGTTTCTGAAAAGGAGGGATGACTCTGCTTTCTCTGCCCTTTCTTTGTCAAATAAATAAGGATTTCTCTGTCCTCTGATTTCCAAACTAGATCTTACCCAACACTGGGAAAGGTTTACTGTTCTAACTATACTGCCAAAATGTTCTGATGTGGGTGCAGATTTATCAGCCAAGGGAGATTGCTTATACTGCTTATACCAATTCCCTGAAGAAAATAACACTGGCAACCTATCCTGTACCCGTGTTTTTGTTACTATAATTAAGAGTGTGCTTAGATTTTTATTTGGCATAGGAATGAGCACAAAATAACACAGCTTTAACTGATAATCTATACTGACATTTAAGTTTTGCCTTGGAGGAAAGTACCTCCTTGCCCTCCCATCTTGACTTCTTAATCTGAATTTCTTACAAATGTAGTGAGAGCTTCCACTGTTTTCTTGGCACTATTTTTGGTGATGGGCGTTGACTTTAATCATTTTAACCTTCAGTAAATGAGAACAGAAGTTAGGTCTGTAGGAACAGGGACTTATTCCCCTGTACTAGCAGTTCTAACATTTTCTCCCTTTCTGCTGCTTATATCAATTGAGATCAGGAACAGAAACAAGATTATTTAAATGTTTGTGAAGCAGCAGAGGAGGTATAGGTAAAGATAGAAATATCTCTGAATAAAGGAAAAGATTTAAAGAGACTTACTTCAACCTGACAGTAATTTTTATTTGAGTAAATAACTTCTCAGCTGTTTGTTACCAAGTTCATGTTTATCCCAGGGTACAGTTATTGCCTCAAAATGAACTATACATCTATCTTTCAAATCATGTTTACTATATCACTTCTAGGATCTTGCAATAAGGAGACTGTTAAAGAAAGTAGAAGGACTCCATCTAGCACAACCAGGACAGCTTGTTCTGTCCTTTAAGATCCTAGACTAGTTTCCTGCATTTGCTTCACCCCTCTGTGTCAATATGTAAAAACACAGACTGGATTATTAAGTTTACCTTGCTCAGTCACTCTGGTGACACTGATCCATATGTCAGCCTCCTAGAGTTCTGGAAAAGATAAGATTAGTAAGTAAATAAAGTTCAAGGGTCGGAGCTTTGGTAAACAATCAAAGACAGAGAAGTCCATTGAGGTGAAATTGCTTAAAAGAGACATGTCAGGTAGCCATTTGAATTTCAGAACCTGGACTGAGAGTGCAGATAGGCAGAGAGGAAAAACAAGCCAGTCGATGTGTCCCTAATTCAGATACCCCAATGAAAGGAAGAGCAGAACTTCTACGAGATTTCTCCTAAGCTTTGCAACTGCTGTGCTCTTGAGACATTGGTCTGTCCTTCAGCTGGGCTCTTTATCACTCAGACAATGTCTTTACCTTGCAGGAGGCTGGTTTGGGCTGGGTGCTTGCTCCTGTCCTTATTGATAGTCCTCTTTAAAAGATTATGCTAATGCTATTTCATTGAGGAGAATGGAGATTGCATTCTTCCCAAGGGAGAAGCAGGTGGCCTTGCAGCCTTTTGCTCATGCATGACCTTTTGCAGAAGTAGGAGGAGTTGCAGGGACATTGTCCGTGACTGCAGCAGCCGTGGGAGCAGTGTGGCCTGTAGCTGAGTCCCTGGAATTGAGGGGAGCCACAGGGTTTGGGAGAAACAAAAGTAATCTGGCACCCTGACTGGGATTACGCTCGGCAGATGCTATGCTCCACCCTTCCCTTCATTCCTAGTTACTGACCCCATGTAAGCTGCTCTTCTCTTGAATAACTGAGTGAAGTGCCTTGCCCATTGAGTAGGTTTAGCTTTAAGAACATAGTGAATATACCTGATTCTGAGGATTGTGTAGATTTTGAACTTGGAGAGTGGTTTCTATTTGAAGATCAGGAGCAGAGACAGAACAAGCTCTTGTTGCTGGCAAGAGTCTCCTGGAATTCCTGCTGGTTTAAAGGGAATTTGGGATCACAGACGGCAAAGAGGAAAGAAATTTGGTGTTTCTTTCAGAGCTATACATCTCTAATTCCCTTTGATCTTTTACTCAGCATTTGATTAAATGTTTGGATGTAGACTGGACTACCTAATCAGAGGTGGTTTGAAATAACTTTGTGCTGGTGCTATGCACTTCAGTCTGTCACTGTAATCTTGTAGCCCAGGATACAAAGACATGGTGGTGTTATCATTCATAAGCAAGAAGCTCTTTAAGGTCAGTTTCACCCCTCTTTCAAGATTTTCAGAGGCAGTTCTCCAGGTACAATAAACCCTATATCAGTTCATTGTACCAAAGAAACTCTGAAAATAGTCTCTTAACATTAATACCTCCAGTTGTGGTTACAGGGGGAAAGCACCTTATACTCATCACTCAAGACTGATGTCAGCAGGGTGTTTCAGTCAGAGATGTACTTTGGCCATAATCTCAGACCCAGACAACCTAGATCTGAGCATCTCTTGAATGTCAGGATGTTTAATCCTACTGTGAATTTCACAGTGAGTCTCTTTCATAATGAGTCAGACACTTGGTTTGAAGATACTTCCAGAGATAAAAGTCCTAGATCTCCCTCCCTGCCTTGCTGTTATTTCTACAAATTTCAATCTGATAATGGAGACCTAGGCCACATCTATGCTGCGGAGGTAAACGGCACAGCGTTCCCAGGCACTTGCTGATAGAGTCCCTGCACTCTTTCCACCCAGAATAACGAGCATTTTATCAGCTTCCAGGCTTAGTGTGGGGCTTAGCACACGCCAGGGGCTGTGCTTGCTGTGGTAGTTTGGATGGCCCTGTTTTGGACGCTAAGAGCACCTAGTAACAGAGACATGGCCACGTTGTGCCAGCTGATCTCAGAGCCAGAACACAGGCCCTGGCATGTTTCCTTACTGGTAGAGATACAGATACAGCCTCAGGGGTTTCATCTTTGCATCTGTGATTTGTTAGGAAATGTTTTCCTTTAGATAAGACAACAAGATGAATCACTTTATCTTCTTATTTGTGGCTTGCAGCTGGGTAGAAGCTAAAAATCTCATGATACTTTTCAGTAGAAAACCAGGGAGAGCACACCCAAGTCCCCAGTTATGTTTTCTGTCTCGACTGCTAGCATCTAAAATGTGAACTACTTTTCTGAAATCATAGTGCTGTTACTGTTTGCTTCTCTACATTTCAGGGCAGTTTGCCATATTAGAGGGATGGCAAGCCAATGAAAAACTATTGTATTATCTCTTGTTCAATTCTGTGGCCACTCTTTGATGTTTTCAGAGGATATTTAATTTCAAAATGAATATAATCCTTTTTTTTTACTACCATGCTCATCACTGTGGAAGGAGCTTTTAGACATGTTTGTGATTTCAGTCTTGTATCCCCGTTGCCTTTATGTAGGCTCATCTGCACAGATGAAAAGGTGCTTGTTTGGTTGGTTGGTTTTTTTAACCTGCACTTGAGGTAAAGATCCAGGTAAAAATCCAACACAAACCAGGCCCTTTGCTCTCGTGTTCAGGACAAGCATGTAAGGTTACTGTTGTATTTCAGGGAGTTCCTCACAGCCTGTATTTCCAGCTAGGTTTCAGGCACCTGCAATTCCTCATTTCTGAAACACCATGGTATTTGACCATCATCCTTCTGCATACAGAGCCATTGTCACTTGGCAGTAGAGAAAAGCAATACGGAAAGGTTTTGGAAACAGGCACGTGAGTATTTTGTCTAATCTAATCTCACGCCTCACTGAGAGCAGAGCTAGATAAGCTGCCCTCACGCAGCAGAGCAGAACCCCTGCTTGAATTGGCTTTGGTGCTGCTAGTGCCAGAATGAAGAGTATGAGAGGCTTCCCCTTTTTACACTAGGCTCTGCTAAATAAGCCCCATATGGCTGGTGATTACGGGGTGTCTTCCCCCACCATCCCTTCTGCACCTCTGACCGAGCTGTCTCCCACTGCTGAAGCTGTGGGTTGTTACAGAGGGAGGCTGGACATTCAGGAAGGTGTCCAAGGTGGGGCAGAAAGCTCTGAGCTGAGTGTTACACAAGACACACCTACAGTTTGGAAACCATACGCTGCCGGGGCGGGCGGCTCTGAACTCCACTCACCTTGTTTTGTGAAGTTAGACACCCAGGGTCTTCCTTAAATCATGTCCCTGGCTGTAACGAGAGACAAATTGGTTCATCTTTTCATCTGTCTCCTTCTGTTTGTTTGGTTTTCCTCCTTCAGTGACATAAATTGATGGTCTCTGGCAGAAAGGCAAGAGACTCAGGTAGCAGTAGTATCATCTGATGCTCCCCAATCCTTTGATTGCCTGACAGTAGTTTAAAGTGCAGCTCTGTGCTGAAAAATGATTCTAAAAATGGCACTGCGGGGTTCTGTGCCTATCATCTCTAAATTATTTCCATATCAAATATCTTATGTGAGCAATGAGAGACACACTTAATTTTGTTACTGTCTGTCAGCCCCCGTGAACATAACCTGGCCTGGAAGCTCTTTTCTTCTCCCCTGTAATTGCCAGTAATGGAGCACTTGATGGTCCAAAGGAAGACTTCGGTTATACTACGACAACTCTGCTGTCCTTGAACTGGGCTCCTCTGCCCCCTGGAAAGTCGGGTGTTTTCTGCAGTTTTGCTCAAGTAACTGAACCTGCTAAACACCTCTGCTGATGAATGACAGCAGGAAACACAAATTGCCTCCCCGTGTCTTTGCCACTTTTGGTGTGTGAGCAGAGGTGGAAAGCAGAAATGTTCTTTTTTTCCCCTCTAAAGCAGAATGCACAGGATGAAAGTCTGTGGGGAGAAATATCATCATTTTCTTGTGTAGTATTTTTCATATCAAAATTGCACTCTGCAGAAGAATAACACTTCCCATATGACACAGTCTTAACTAATTTGCTTTGCTTTTTTCCCCCATATTTTCATGTCGTTCTTGCTCAGTATGAACTACTCAGTCTTGTTTTTTCTGTTTTTCTTGTTGTTTCCTACATTTTTGGTACTCTTTTATAGTCCCCTCTAATCTTGCCACAGAATATACACCCCATTTGATGAATACACCCTCCCATCTCTCTGTAGGTTGAAGTACATTTGCTGTTCCAACTGTTCTGCACTTTATTTCCTTATTTTAAGTACTAAAATATGTATAAATATATAGCAACACATATATTATAGCTGTAACAAAAGAGTGCATGCTGCAAGATCTTTTTCTAATAGCTGTTTTCCCAAACCAAACCCCCAATATTCAGAAATGGTAAAACTGGTAGCAAATCCCAGCAGTCAATCTCCAGCAGTCAAAAAGAGTGATTTGAAAGAAAGTGCATGCAACAAATAGTAGTCTTTCTTTGTAGGTGGATAGTTTGAGCAGATTGTGGAGAAGAAAGAATACAAAACTCCTAAAGATCAAGTAAACTCCATTTTTGAATGAAAGGTCTGGTAGACCTTGACTGGCTGCTGACTTTCCCCATTCAGGGTGGCCAGCTAGACCACTAGCTGCTGACTGGTTCTTTGCCAGATTGCCTGCACTTAAGGATGAGTGCAAGAAACAGCAAAACTCATCCTGAATTCCGGCTCCTAAAGAAGGCCACACACAAGAAAATAAACACAACATACTAGCATAAAAGAATAACCAACCAACCAGAAAAAAACAACCCAACAAAACCAAAACCAACCCCAAAACAAAGTAAAAGGGAAACCGAAAGGGTCCGTCACCAAGTTACTGCATGAGATGGTGTGGAGTGCTATGACAGTGTTTAGGTTCCATGCCACTCCTCTGACAAACACTTACATAACCCTCTGTGACTCCACCACTCGTGAGCAAAGCACTCATCCCAAATGCATGGCCATAACATTTTGATCGTGCCTTGCAAAGCGTGGTGTGCTGTAAAGTTTTTATAACCAGGCACTTGGGAAGACCACATTGCATCATCACATATTTTCCCCATAAAGTTTTTGTCTCTAAGCCAAACCAGCTAACCTTTACAGGCAACTAACCTTTACAGATGGTTCCTAGAAGAGATAAAAGATCCCTGCTTAGGGTTTTTTTTTGTTGTCAGCATGAATTTAATATACTCCTTTTGTTTCATTAAGTCCCAGAGTTAGGCTGCAGGGAAAGTGGACCAGTGCAGTCAATACACGACTGGATTTGCTTTCTGGTTATATCAATCACATCGTCTCACTCCGTTATTAAACATTCATGCTGTGGTAATGTTTGCACAGTGCAGCTGATACACAAGCCCAGGCACAGCAGCAGTGTGCTGGAGTGTGTATGCTGCTGGCCCTCGAGGAATCTTTCTCTCTTAGAGATTGCATTGCAGAAAGCACTAATATATATTAAAAGATACTTCCCATCTCAATTTGTGTTTACTCCCAGTTCTTTTCTTGGCCACTTTTCTGCCAGATGTTAGTGAGTCTGCCCCTCGGTGACCCTCTGAGCCCAGAAATGTGCAACCTGGACTGAAAAAAGACATGAAGATGCCCCATGTCCATGGGCAGTGTGAATTTAGGTTGGCTTACTCGGTTATGTCACTGCACCCTCTGACCATAACTTTACAACAAAACTGATGAAAAAACCCAAACAATTTGCAGATTCAAGGCACGTTATATCAAAACAGGAATAAACCAAAAAATATTTGACCCAGCCTTCTGGTCCAAATAATGAGTATTCCTCTGCTTTTACCCACAGCTTAGTGAGTGACATCAGTTTAAATACTAGTGCTGACTGCAGAGACAGGACTGAAACCAGTGTGAAAATGCATTGACTAAACAGAGTAGAATAAGGTTCCGATCCAGAGTTCTCCTATATTTTTTTTTAAATATTGTTTAAAACATTTTCTCTTATTGAGCCTCAGTTTTGGTTCCCTGTTTTTAGGTAATTGTGTCTACAAAGAGTTGGTTAGTCCTTGTCTCTTGACCACTCATTTATTTAATGACCCATTAAATGATCATCAATCACTTTCTCATGAGGATAAGCTGCAGTCATCAAGCAGGTAAGGTTTGGTTGTAATTCATTGAGCTACAGAAGCAACAAGTTGTGACTTCACTGATTTTATGCAGGAGACTTACAAAATTTCACAGAATTAATAAGATGGAAGGAAAAGCATCCTTTGCTGTATGTCTAGTGCTGCCTGGTGCTTAGGACTACCTGTAATTGATGCTTGAGTCTTAATGAGTAACCCCTCTGTATATTTATTTATGCTTTCAAGCTACAGTTTATAAGTGTCTGGTAATGGTGAAGAATATCTTCCAGGTGCAGCATAATGTAAGTGTGGAAGACAAAGCTCGGAGGGACAGAAGAGAGTTTTGCAGCTGACAGCTGCACGTGTGATGTCCCCTGCTGGAGTAGTTTAATACAGTCCACAAGCAATTAATTACATTTATAGTTTGTGGAGAGCACTGCAAAAATTGTCAGAAGCAGTAAAAAAAAGTAATTTTGGAAAGGCATAGATGGAAAAGTGTGTATTCCAGTCTTAAAATAGCTGCTACCTGTATCATTAGTATCTTACACCATCAAAATGAAAAAATATATATATGACCTCGTACTCTTCTCCATCTTCCTTCTTTTGACATTTACATTGGCCCAAACTGTAAAAATCATTTGAGTGAGCTCTTCTCTGAACCACGTCTGCATGAAAAGAGCATTTTAGAGTTTACTGCTTGTGTCAGTGAATTCCAGATCAAATCTGATCCAATCTACACCGAAAATGTAAAGACCACTTAATCTCATATGGGTTTACGTGACATGACATGGCACTACACATCACTCTAACTGAAGGACCTGAATTCTGAGCCTGTAAAGTGATAGTCGTTCCTCTACCCACCATATTAGTTTTTGCTTATCAATCAACACACTTTAATAAGGAATTTTGCCAACAAAATGCCAGCTGGTTTTGCTTTGAGTCGGCTCATGCCTTGAAAGGAAGGGGACACTCCTTCTCCCCCAGACAGCTAGTTCAAATTCGAGAAGACATTTAAGTATGAACAGCAGCCAATCTGCAGCCTTTGCACCCATCCAGCTAAGCATCTATCTGTCCAAACACATGGAGATTTATGACTCCTCTTGAAACAATCTCCAGCTATGCAGCTTGATCTACCCGTAGATGTTATCTCTAAAACCATTCCAGTGTCAACCTGTGTATAAGAATGATGGGCTTGAGGTTCACTTTGGGACTTCCCAATACAGTGAAAGCAGCCCCAGCGTGATCCATTTCCAGCATCAGGGGGGTTGTGTAGCCAGTGTGCAAGGAAGCAGCGCTGGGAACCGCTGCACCACAGGGAGACCTGGGATTTCGCTGTTCCATCCTGAGCAAGGCAGAGAGCAGGGTGTGCCAGAGACTGCCTCAAGCAGCTGATTCAGACATTGGCTGCTTTGTCAACAGTCGTTTTGGCCAAACTCTCTCCAATAGAGATCTGGCCTTGAGCAGCTATTGTGGAACCGTTTCTTTCAATTAGCTCTCCGAAGGGATGCTTCATCTCACACCGAGAGCCCATTTGTGTGGTTTTAGAGCCATCTAAACTGTCACTCCCCCAACACTCAGTGTAGCAAAAAAACAGACATAGCCTGGAGAAGGTGTTGTGCCTATAATTCACACCTAGGCTTATTTCACTCTCACTTCCAGCCTTGACAGTCTTCCAGCTTAATTGGATGAAAGATGGAACAAAGGAAATCCAAGTTCAAGTGTTCATACTATTCTTATGGGTTTAGAGGGCTCCATACAAAACACAGTTTGAATCAACAGCAAACCGAAGAACAAATAACTGAATCTCCAGTCCTGCAAACCCCTCTGCATCTCCATTTTGCACTAACTTGTGGACAGACTCCAGGCTTTTTGTGGACTGCAGAGTCCAAGCCCCCTTGCTTTAAGCCAATTGATCATTTTCCTCATTCCTATGTTACGTTTTCTCTTATTTGTGCTCCTTCCTGTGCCACAGCTTCTACTTTTGCTTTCTAAGGCATTCGCCTTGGTACGCAGCAATAGTCAGGGAAATGCCAATACTTCTCATCCACTGGGATCTATGGAGAACAGGAAGGAAAAATTGCCCACTAGCAACCCGCTGCAGTTTTCCACTTACTGTGCACTGCAATAGTATTCCTGCCACTCTGTAGCATTCTGGAAGACTTTAAATTAAACTAATTAATGTGATTTAGTGTGCTGTCTGTTTGTCAAGCAGCAGGCACAGTTTACTTCTCTCATCTGTCTGCAGGAGGCTTTCTGCCAGGTAAGAGCCTCTCTGTTGCATGGAGGGCTTTTTGTGCTGTTTGGAGTTGAGGTTTGGTGAGAGGCAGGCAGTTTATTGTTCTTAGTGTGTCTGCTATGAACCTGCATTAAGAATCTGGGGGTCCCTGGATGTAAAAGCAGTGTGTAATCAAACCCCCTCTCTTAGTGGTTGCTGGGACTCCAAGAAAGCTAGTTTCTTGGGGTTAATAGCCTAATAAATTACACAGGCCAGTTCAGTTCCTTGAGAGCTGAAAGGCCTCCATACATGTTTTATTTTCATCTGTTTAGTTGTGGGTTTGTTGTTTTTTTTCAGGTATTTTTAGAAAACCTAAGAGTTGAAATTTCCTTTCAGTTTTCTCTCATTTCCCCAAATGAAAGCTGTGTTTTTATTAACAATTACATTTCCTCGACTCAGACCTGTTGATAACAATTCCTCCTGATTCTTCCCTGGAGCTCTTTGCTCACTTTCTTGTGTTGCCTTGAATATTCGTTTTGCTTAATCTTTTCACAGTCTCCCTACTTTGCTTATTCTTTCCCCCAGGGGAGTTCACTCTGTTTATTTCTACAGTTTGGGATGCACAACAAAGCGTACTAGAAAGTCAGGAGGCATTGCCATGCACTAGGTTATTCTGCTTCATATGGACTGTCTTCCTTTTCCACACTCTTTTGAAGGTCTGCAGGGTAAGGAATTAGCTTGTCTGCAAAGTACTGTACTCACCAATGCTTCCCCATAAATCCATTTGGTTTCCTGCATTAAGTAGAAGCTTGTTATATACAGATTTCTGAGCATCATGCAAAATAATATTTCAGTTGGAAACCACTCCGACACTGCTACACAGGTGACAAGCCAAGAAACTGCTTTCTGTAGCCCTTTAAAAGTGGAAATGGATGCAAGAACCATCTTAGTTTGAGCAGCAAGGTGCAGAGAGTGTAAGAGAAGAACAAGCACAGCATGATAGCTTCCTGGATTATGCTCTAACATATTCCAGCTCACAGTCCTCCTGAACCACATCTTTGTCATTTTCTCCTTTGTCCAATCCTTCTCTAAACTCATGTGAACTTTTAGCTTTGTGCATTCTGCTGCAAGCAATTCCTCAGCCTCCTTCTCTTTCCAGGGGGTGTTTCTGCCATGGTTACTTTTAACTTGCCATCAGTTCACCAGGGTGAGCCGGTGATCTCAGAGCATTTGTCCCTCGTACGCTGCTTTGCAGTTTCACAGCTCTCTGTTGAAATGCACCCTCCTCTGGACTCTGGATAGAAGATTAGTAACTTCAGTTGTTCCTTGTAATGGGAACCATTCTGAAACTGGCTTCAGACAGTTATCTTTTCAGAGCTCCTTTTTGGTACGGGGAGGGGGACAAGAATGGGGAGCTATATATGGTGACATGTCAGGGTTAACCCTGGTAGGCAGCTCAGCTTCACACAGCCACTGACTCACTTCCCTCTGGTGGGACGGAGGAGAGAATCAGGAGGGTCAAACTGAGAATCCTCATGGGTTCCAATAAAGACAGCTTAATGGGTGGAGCAAAAGCCACACGCACAAGCAAAGCAAAACAAGGAATTCATTCCCTAGTGCCCATCAGCAGGCAGGTGTTCAGCCATCTCCAGGAAAGCAGGGCTCCATCCCACGTAACCATTACCTGGGAAGACAAATGCCATCACTCCAAATGTCCCCCCTTCCTCCTTCTTCCTTTATTACTGAGCACAATGCCACATTGAGAGGACACGGAGAGGGATGTCATTACAAACGAGGATTCCACAATGTAAGGAGGAGATGACCTTGCAGGCCTAAGCACAAATTCATCATCCCACTAAAAACAATTAGGACTGCAAATGTCAGCATGGCTTGGCTGAAACCAGCGGAGACCCCAGAAGTTAAAGGAGTTGCTAACTGGTGAACTTTGAGAGTGTGCAGGCTTAATAGACTTACAGGTATTTAATTCTCCTCCGGAGAACTCTCCCAGTACAGTTCTCTATTACTTTTCTCATAATTCTGAGCATTTGTTTTGTTTCTATGGCTTCTGCTCAGTATTATGCTGATATTTTCTTTAAATGCTGTATTATAAACGGAAGATCTCAGTCTGGTTGGGAGTCAGCTCTGTGCTCTCTGATGCTGATGTAGAGCTTAGATTGTTTTTCCCTACTTGCATCCTTCTCCATTTATCTATACTGAATTTCATCGCCAGTGTTCACTAAACAACACAAACAGCTGTTAACTCTTAAACCTGTCTGTGTGTGCACCTTTCCATATCAGAACCTATCTTTCATGGTGGAATCTGCTTAATATCAGACTGAATAAAGACACCTGGAAATGGAGGGGTACTTAGATGAATTGTTTGACATGTGTAATAGTAATAGTGGCCTCTATGGGATTAAGGTGAGACAAACTGTGGAAAAGAAGAATATAGCTACAAAAACCATTACAGGAGAGTTGTGAGGCTATGAATGTGGAGTGTGGAGTATATGGGCATGCAGTTTTCTGGACATCTGGATGCTTTCTACCTTATTAGAAGAAAACATAGCACTGCATTTCTGTTGAGGGTTCGTTTGTTTGTTTTCTCCTTCTAAATCCTGTCTGTTCACACTCCTTTATTCTATGAATCATTGTAGATGTGTGGGTGGCTCATTGCCCATAGATGGGGGGCATTGCCACGAGGTTCTGACCTGAGTGCATTGAGGTACTTTTGCAGGCTGTGCTAGTTCAGCCAAGGGAACTCTCGAGAAGCAGGCATACCTTGGGGATTAGTGTCCTCCCACTTCATTGGACAACAGCTTCTATAAACATTAAGATATCAAAAACTGTGTGTATGTGGCTCAACTTTCCTGATTGCCTGAGGAAACCTCTGGTCATAGCAGAGTAACTTTTGGCTTTGTAAATGTGCTGAATAAAATGGAATTTGTGTTACTGACGTGGTAACAGCTTGTCACTGTAGAGACTGACATGAGTCGTTGGTAAGTTCTCAGATGGAAACGCTGTAGATGTTATGATCAGACCTGTGTTTCTCATTGACATGATGCATGGTAAGCAGTTACAACATCTCATCTTGGCACCTCTGGTGCCATGTGTGTTTCCATCTCCATCCACTCTCCAGTGAGTTGGGAGTGCGGGGGGATGAAACAAAATCTGCAGTGCTGTGGTGAATCTTCAAGCATGAGAACCAGTGAGCCTGAATGGGGGTGAGTATGGTGGTGTAGCACATACTCTGACTTACATGTAGTGCTGCTGATGTGCCTGCTTTCACAGGACTTGCCAGGTAAAAATGATAAATAATTTGGTTTAAAAATGTTAGATTGCCTTACACTGACAGAAGAGAAGCAGTCAGAGCTGTCAGAATAGTCTCTAATACTCTCCTGTCTAGCCACTGCTGCAGAAGACAAATCATAAAAGCATGTCATAAAGAGAATAAAAACTGGCCACCTGTGGGTGCCATCTGGTGGTGAATGCTCTGATCCAGATCCAGCAAACCTTCTGAATGTGAGCTTTTTTCTAAAGCATGAACACTTCTCCTAAGCCTGTGGGTGTGTTACTACATCCCACTCGACAAGATGAGCAATTGGAAGAATGAAACCTAATGTAGGTCCTCCAATGGGGATTCTCTGAATATTTGCCTATTTTCATTCCAGAGGCTCAACAAAGCAGAGGGCTGGGTCCTGCACTTGGGTCACAACAACCCCAGGCAACTCCATAGGTCTGGGGAAGAGTGGCTGGAGAGCTGCCTGGTGGAGAAGGATGTGGGAGTGTTGATCTGCAGCTGGCTGAACAGAAGCCAGCAGTGTGCCCAGGTAGCCAAGGCCACCAGCACCCTGGCTTGTGACAGCAATAGTGTGGCCAGCAGGATGAGAGAAGTGACTGTGCCCCTGCACTCGGCACTGGTGAGGCCACACCTCAAGTACTCTGTTCATTTTGGGGCCCCTCAATATGACAAGGACACTGGGCTGCTGCAGTGAGTCCAAAGAAGGGCAACAAAGCTGGTGAAGGGTCTAGAGCACAAGTCTCATGAGGAGCAGCTGAGGGAATTGGGGATTTTAGACTGGAAAAAAAAGGATGGTCAGGGGAGACCTTCTCACTCTCTACAACCACCTGAAAGGATGTTGTAGAGAGGAAGAGGTTGGTGTCTTCTCTGAAGTAATATGCAGTAGGACAAGAGAAAATGGCCTCAAGTTGCATCAGGAGGGGTTTAGATTGTATATTAGGAAAAAAATCTTCACCCACAGGGTTGTTAAGCAATGGAACAGGCTGCCCAGGGAAGTGGTGGAGTCACCACCCCTGGAGAGCTTCAGAAGACATGTAGATGTGGCACTTACTATGGGTCATTGTTGAACCTGAAGATCTTAAAAGGTCCCTTCCAGCCTAAACTGTTCTATAATTCTATGATTCCACTAGCAGGGACTCCTGCTTTCTGTCATAGGTAGAAGCTGGCACAGAAATCTGGGAAGGGACCCTCTGTCCAGAGTGCACTGCAGGATCCTCCCAGCCTCCCTCATCCACTGCCTGCAAGCTCAAAGGCTGCTGTAAAGTGCTCCCACAGAACCTCTAATGGAGGCTTTGCAGCAAGGCATGAGATTTTTTACCTGGTATAAAAACCAAGCAGAAAACAGTGGGATGAGATTAAAGCTGAGGAAAAGACTCAGAATTTCATTTCTTTACCAATAAACCAAAGTTTTATCTTAATTTCAGCCCTCCATGCATGAGTTTAGTATTCAGACAAACAGCTCTCCTGAACTATATTATCTCGGTGCTGTTCAAAATCCCATAAACCAGGAAGTGCTAGATATCATTCCCCCACAGAAAGCACAGGGGGGAATAAGCAAATAAAGTTGAAACAGATAAAGATCCGAGTATTGATCTCTGCTTGTGTTGCCTAATAGAGCGTAACTCCAGAGGAATACTGCAGTCACTGAGGGAGGAGAAATCGAAATAATCTGGCTATCACTTTACATGCCTTTGTATTAAAGGGTCACGTAGGCTAAAGAGTGCAAGGATTAACCCAAAGTAACAACAGATTTCCATGAGGTGTCTAGATTTCCAGCAGCCTCCAGGAGTGGGCCATACGAAGCACTGCAGTCCCCTCAGCAGGGCCTTTAAGCGGGCGAGCACAGCTCTGCTTGTGTTGTGAACCTCTGGCAGCTCCCCCAGACTTCTCTTTCAACCTGAACTGTTCTCTCACAGCTGCCAGGTGTGAGGTGTCCCCCCAGATGATGGTGCTGAATTAACACCAGGATTTTTCTGCTTGTTTTCAGTGTGCAAACAGTACCAGAGGCCACGTGTGAAAGGCGGTATTTTTCTAACACGACCATTTCACTCTATTTTCAAAAGGTTATTTGAAATCGTTTGCTCAGACCACCTTCCTTATGCAGTTAATTCATGGTAGTTCCTGGAGCTGCAGCTGTAGCTGAGCAATGAGGAGAGAAATGACATTTTTCTGACTCAGCAGCGATGGTTATCACTCTTGTGGGTAAAAGGGTTTTATCACAGCTTTACTTCTGCTCAAATCACAGAATCTGGAGGAAAGCAAAATGGTTTCCATCTGGCTCATACATTCTCAACAATTGGTAACGGGGCTTCAGTTACAAGGACAAACTGCCAAGGCAGGAATTAAGACCTTAAGGACAAACGCAGTTTCATACCTGCAGTTTAGAGTGCAGTTTGTCTCACAAAACCTTTGCCATGTGCAATAAATAGGAGCTTTGCCTGACTTTCAGATCAACTTTTCTGTTGAATCTAGGGGGAAAAAAAATTTGTGCTTGTAAATGGAAAGAAAAAAAATCTTTTCTGAAAACCCTCTGGACACTTTGAATACATGGTAGCATGATCCAGTTACTTTTCACTGTGCACAAACCCTCACGGTTTACATTATTCATGCAAACAAGATGCTGTAAATTCTCCTCTGGAGCCTCGTAGAGAGGCTTCAGTTACCTCTTGGCAACCCTGCAGGCTCTCCTCTTGGACTGATTTGCCAGAACATCCCAAGAGGCTGCCTCGATGTTTTGTTGAGTGTAGACAGATTCCTGCAGCCAGTTGTAGGAGCCTGGTGGAAGGCACAGGAAATCTGTGTGGGCATGGAGCCTTTTAGCATCTACCTCCATGGGCTGGAGCAGCAGTGAATGTCTTCTCAGCTTGGAGGCTTATGAGAAAAACTCACATGTTTTATAAGCTGAAATACATAACAAGGGCAGCATGTTGAAGGCAGAGGTGGCTGGTGTGCTACAAGATGATCATACTGAATTGCCATCTATTTATTAATCTGTAATTCACTTAGGGCACCGAAGAAACATGGGTGGGGAAGGAGGTGGAACAAACAGGCAGAGGATAAGGATGTTCAGGTTGGTAGGCAGGAATAAATTCCAGTTCCAAATCTCAGGAAAATCTTTCTTTCCTCCCCTCTCACTTCTTTTTTATTCATTTTTTTTTTTGTTCCATGTCAATAGCAACTCTACAATCCTGCCACTTGCTGTAGACTTTAGCAGCCCTGTAATCCTGAAACAGCTTCATACCAAGAACTGTGGTGGTGGTACCTCCATTTTAGTGGTTTTTAAAGTGGGAGAAAGCAGTGGGCTTTAAAGATGAAGTGATTAAAGATGAAGTTAGTCCTGCTGACTGGCCAGGGACCTGAGGAAACACTTTACCAAAAACTTAACCGTAAAGTTCTGCTTAAACCCCATTCTTTTAACATGCTTTCAACTCAGAGTGCCCTGAATGCTTCCCTGCTCCTGGCCCTGGGGAAGTCTGTTGCTCCAGTAGCCCTTCTCTCACTTCTTGCAGTTGAAGTGCACTGTGAGAATGTGAAGTCTATTTTTATCCTAAACTGATATTGAAACATAGGTTATGGAATAACCAACTTTTAAATTGTATTTCATACACCATTGACTAGAAATTCTCATGGCTTCATTGCAATGCAGATCTCTTTTATTAAAAGGCATTCTTTCAGTCCCAGTGTGAGATCCTTCTATACTGTGAGTTATTATACATTAAATATATGTGCTAATCCAAATGAAACTAACTTCCCTTGAGTATTTTTATAGCCTACAGGCAGTTGAATCTCAGCAGAGGCTGCAGAACCTGGATTAATGTACCACTCTGTTTTGACTGACACAATAATTTACTTATTCTGCTGCAAAACAAAAAGTGTTTATCCTTAAAGACAGCCTGGCAATGATTGCTTTTAATGAAGCTGATACTTTTTCTTCTAGTTTTCATTAAAAAAAAGAAAATACTTTCTGTGGCCATTCACTTATGTTCTGTGAAGTCATGGTACACTTCTGTCCCTTACACACTGCAGTGAGCTTTCTCTACCTAATCAAAGCCACTAAAATCTTATGGCCATTAAATTTGTGTTAATGAGGAGTTCGTGAACGCAAGGAAGAGCAATAGCCTGTCACTTCTTCATGAAGTGATCTGACAGCTTTGCTGTGGTTCAGGTATGAAACAAAAAAGCTGTAGAGATGTTGTCAGTAGTAAGATTTATAGCAGCAAGGACTATGGTGACATGGGCCTGTTAGGATTACAATTAGATGTAGAAGATCATCCAGAAGAGTATAATTGCAGGCAATTTATCTAATAAAATACGTGGAGGTGACACTTCTCAGATAGACACACGGGGGAAAAGAAATCCTGTTCTCTTGTGGTCTCATTTGCATGTAGTCCTAGTGCTCTTGGTGCTGCTTCCGTAGATAGAAATATACTTTGTCCCTCTGCAGCATATTATTTCTCCCCCATGATTATCTTTTCACCTTTACCCCATAAATAAATTTACTGTGTATATGTCAAGTGTGTGAGGATGTTTCTGCTGCCACATATTCCAGGACGTTTTAATCTCATGCTGGTCTTTTAGCAAATAAGAAAGTTCTTATTCAGCAAAATATATTTTTTAAGTAGTTCTGAAGAGTATTTCTCTTCTTGCTTTTGTTAAAAAATTATGGATTGGCCTAGTGTCTTTTAGCAAATCAGAAAGTTCTTATTCAGCAAAATATATTTTTTAAAGTAGTTCTGAAGAGTATTTCTCTTCTTGCTTTTGTTCATAAGGGATGCTTTATGACCAAAATTAATGGATTCTAGCCTGCTGAGTGACAGCCCACTTCCCTGGGAGCTTTTCAGAAAGCAAATACCATTTATACCTTAGATGTAGCCCAGTCTGAGCATCTACTGGTCACTGACTATTGAATGTTGCAATAGCTATTGTAATCCAAGAAGATTAATTGGTTCTGTGAGTAAACAACTAACATAACTAACCTAGTGTTAGAAAAAACCCATGGGGATGATCTTCTTTGTGCTTCAGGGCAAAGACTAACTGCTTGGAGAAAGATACTGATTCACAACTGGTTGCACTTTAGGTAGTTTATTTTTTTCCTTGGAATCACATTTCCTTGGAATCACATGGCCAATGCAGAAACAGAGTTCTGCTTCAACTACTGGTTCATTCTGGTGCATTTATGTATTTTTTTACAGGAACTTTATTTAAGGGGACAGTTTTTCATCATGATGATGTTGCACAAAGGCTGGTTTTGTGTCCTTTGGTGCAAGGATGCATATTCTATGGTGCACGTGTGTCTGAAAGCTTTACAAATACTCTTTTTGAAATAGCTTTTCTAATAAAAAGTCCTATGGATTTATGAAGGAAGAAAAAAATGCAGGCATTCCCTACCAAAATCCAAAGACTCGTGTTGTGACTGGGAAGTGTAACACCAGATCATGATCTAACCCATTCATTGCCATTACCTTCAGTGGCAAGGAAAGAATAAGCAGGTACTGAAGATGTTTCTGAGGGAAGTACTTCAGCCTGTGTCAAATGGGACACCATGCTTCTTTTGCATTTTTACACTATGAAACTGTGAAAAACAAATTCCCATTCCACTCAAAACTGGGAAAATGAAGATGTGCAGGCCTGTTTTCTCACCCAGCAATAAAATCTTGAGCACATCATCTGTATCCTTTAGTCAAAGTGCTGTATAAGACTGTGCATAAAACTACTTCCCTTGAGGGTAGAGATTGCCCATAATGAAGAAGCCTTTTGAGGCACCTGCTAGGAGTTTTAGTCTTTGAGAGCTGAAATTTGTCTTAGAAAATGAGTGCAAATGTGATAAAGTGTCATTCATCTCCTTGGAGCTGATCTGTAATTCCTCCCATCTTTTCTTTAGACCTATTTTTTTTTTCCAAAGAGTTACGACAATATCTTTTGGTTCCTTGTGTGGATGCCCATGCTTTTCCATCAGAGTGTCTTTTTTTTTGTTTGTTTATTTCATTTAAACCTCTTTCCAAGCTGCAGAAATTGTGAATAAAACCAGTTGGTGTTATGTTTGAGAAACTGCCTGTAAATGTCATACTGCTCCAACTGGCCTACGGTCGCCTTTTAGATCTTCTGGATTATGAGCACACTTCCCCAAATAAGAAAAATATTGGAAACTTTAGCTGCTGGGAAATCTTTTATTCACAGAGCATCATATTTCAGATTTTAAGTCATAACTGCAACTCTGTGGACCCCCCGGACCATGAGGGTAAGTTTGTTCTCATCTGGCATTAGCCCCTGAAACGTCTGGAGAGGAATGTTTCTTTTTTCACGTTAACGCTGCAGGGGTTGTCTTGAGCTTTTGGATTTATTTTTTTTTTGTAGGCAGTGGAGAAAGACCGGGCACTTTCAGAGGCATGTTTATCCCACTTGTGTTCTGATTAAATGAATCACCCTTGGGAACAGAGCAGCTTTCCCTTTCTAAATTATCCAGGGAGCATTAGTGTCAGCCGTGTGCCTACATTTCAGAGTGCAGAAGCCAGATGAGCGAATCTCACACACAGAGTTTATGGACTCCCTAAGGCACTCAGGCATACTGACTAGATCTTATTTACCTTAGGGTTAACACTACTTCAAGTCTGTAATTTTAAACCAGGGGTTTGGATTGCATAGAAGAAAAGTCAATGCAGTTAAAATTGTTCTCTTAAGGTGCAAAATGCCCTCAGTGGAAATATATGGGAATGGCAAGCAAGATAAACTAATACAGATCCTGGTAGTTCATCTCAAAATCTAGCTGGGACATCTTGCTTTTACCCTTGTGTAGTAGCATCCTTTTGAAAAATTACTTTCTATTATGTGCAAGTACCTCTCTTGACAGGGATGATCGAGAGTGACCAACAACATAAGTATCCTTCTTCCTTCTGCATTATTTTATGCTTCATATTGCTATGTGTAATATTTAGAAGTGCTAGGAAGAAGTGATGAGAGAGGAATTCTTCACCATTTTCTGGCACCCCCTCCTTTTCTTGTGTTCTTTACTCCACTTTTCCATTGCCTGTATCCCATACATTATCGTGATCAGGTATATCCTAAATTTCTGCTGAACTGTTTGCAGTCTTAGGGGTTTCTCTGTGGAAAGGTCTGTTTGCAGGATAGGAAATGAGGACTCAGACTGCTGGGTACTGTTTGATTTAGCAGGCGATGCCTGAACCCACTGTTATTAAATGTGACAGGGCCTGACAGAGTCTTAATCAGTCCCCTTCTTGTCTTTTTCCATAGTGATCAGTGAAAGAGGAAAAAAATTAATTGAAAACTGTGGTCATAAAACTTGTGGAAAGTGGCAAGATGAAATACAGACTATTAGCAGTATATTAAATTTAAATCCTGCTTTTTTTGTGTTGGAATGATCAAACTTCAGGTCAACAGTGGTCCTTTAGTATTATTTCTGCTGCATGAGTAAAAAATAACATCAAAGTGATGGCCTTTAAATGTTTTGTATTGTGAAATGTAACCCTTTTGATACACAGATAATTCAGTAAGTAATTATCCACATAACAGTGTTGTCCTTTGTAGCACAGTTCTTCATCTGTCCAAGTTATTTACCTTATGAAACAAAGTGTTTGAATCTGGTAATAAATATTTTCTGTAAGTTATCAATAGCTTCCTGCACTGATTAGGCTCATGTGAGAATTTTGAGTGGTGGGTGGGATTGTTTTTAACGTAATCTCGTATATAAGGGACACAGGCTGTGTATTTGCCAAGTGCTCAGCAGTGAGACTGAGTGCTGAAACACCATCCCATGTGAAGGTTGTAGGAGAGGTGGTAGGTGCTGATTTTCTCATCTTTGGCCACCATGCAGGTCAGGGTTGCTTCCTGATGGACTAGCTCATGAACTTGTACCATTTTGTTCTAAGGGGGTACTTGCTAATCCCTAGCTGTCTGTCAGAGGAGGAAGTTTATAGCTCTCAGAAAAGGTTCCTTGCTTTCTCTTGTTGCCTTTTCTGCACACTTCCCTCCCAGAAATGGGCACAGGTTGCTCTTTTTCTACCTGGAGTATCCTAATTTATGTTCTTTAATTCATTGTTACAGCTTCTTCTTGGAGTACCTGAGTTGTAGGCAGTGAATGATTGGAGTAGATGATCTTTCTGGCTGAATGGCATTTGGTTATATGTACAGGATATGAAAGGGATAGTGATATTTATGTGCTTAACCTTAATTCTCATTCTGCATTTGACTGGTGCCTCTCTGCCCACAAATGCTTCCCTGCCAGATTTATTGGCACACTCCCTCAGCAGCTCCCAGCACCTGTGGGAAGACAGGACCATTAACAACGCAGGGGTTGGGATGCGTGGCCGTGAGCTGGCAGTACTGAGCCTCAATAATGAACTGAACTGCAGGAAAAATGCTTAAAGTAGACAGTAACACTCAGCACGAGAAGGGGTAGTTTTAAGAGTGCTATAAACCCACTTTTTGCCTGGTGCTCCAAATTTATGGGGGCCAGAGGATCACCAGCTAGGTGAGATTCCCAGGGTATGTTGCTTCCAGAATGAAATGGAGCTTGACTGGAGTTTGGTTCTGTTTTAGGAGGTACAGTTCATTTTCTTCTGAGTCTTTGTTAGACCTGTGACACTAAGGAAATGGAGCAATACAGATGGAGAGATGCAAAAGGTATTTGAGTCTTGGGTCGTGGCAGCCTGATTGACACCTAGGGTGACCTGTGAAATCCTCTTGAGATTTCATCACACATGAGTAATGTAAGCCATTTGGAAACCAAGCCTCCCAATTCTTTTATATTCATCATGGGTCTTTATTTTCTATGCTTAGCTTCTCTCATTTCACTGAGTAATTGGCATCTTCTTCTCCTGGAAGGGTTTTGATGCAGCTCATTGAGCAGTTGTGTGTAAGGGAACTGAAAATAAGCATTTGTAATAGAAATTTTCAAAGATCTTAGTTTTATTGTCTTTACTCATTCTAAGCTAACAAGTTTTCATCTCAAACATAATATCAAATTCTTTTTCTTTTTTATACTGGCATGTCAGCAAGTACAGTCCATTTCTGTAGTGGGTGCATTTTAATCTCTCCTCCAGGTGGAACTTGGATATTTAGTATCCTATGAATGTTTATGTCAGATTGTTTTAGCAGCAGCAGCTCGTCTCACCTCAGATGTGAAAGGCTCCTCCATGGGAATGTGAAAAGGCTGGGAGGCTGAGGCTTAAACTAAAGAAGATAGAACAATCTTTTTCTAATGACTGCAGTGCCCGTCAGTGCTGAGGGAATGAGAGTGGCATTACTAACAGCAGCACTGAAGGTTTGATCTAGGAACACAGCTCGTGGCAGGCAGCTGAGTGACTCTGCAGATGGATAATGCAAGGTTAGGTGCACTTGTTTGGGTGCTTCTCCCCTTGCCTCTTTTTTTTCATCATGGGGATAATCTTCTCCATAGCTTTCCTGAGAATAATTCAGCTGAACTGCCATGCCTGAGGCAGAAAGGAGCTGACGGGTAATTCATGAGTAATGCAATGGAGAAATCAAGTCATTTCCCTTTTATGCCATCATAAAAGTTAGGCAACTGGGCAGGAAACAGGCAAAGAAATTTTGATGGTGATTAGGGCTATTTTTCCCAATTTTAATTCTGGGGAGGGAGATGGATGCTATTTATGACTCAGCAGTGCAGACATTCCTGTCTGTACTGATCATAGCTGCTAACTGTAACCATTGCAGCACGAAAAAGCCCTTCTTTAACTGCAACACCTCAGCAAACTTGCTTAGCTGTAGCTGGGCTATATTATAAAGCATCAGTGTCAGCTTCCAAAAATCTGATCTCTCTGAAATGCCTGCTTCCATTGTTTGAGGAAGGTGGTCAGAGCTGTGTGTCAGCAGTTTGCCTTTTGTTTAGAGCCTAGCTGTGCAAAACAAAGCTTAAGTCAGGTACAGCCTCAGTGATAGAAGAATATTATACTGTCCCTGATTAAGCTTTATAAATCTTAGTTTTAAAAGACATAATAATAATGACAGCAACAACAGTGTCCCTAGCTAATGTTGGAGACAAACCCCATGTCTGTGCACTTTCAAATGAAACAGAGTAAAACAGCTGAGCTACTTCAGCAGGTGCTTAAAGAGAAACAAAGTCTGCAATGTCCCATCAGTTTTTATGTAGTCACTTGTATTTTCTCCTGATCTTGTTTTGCATCATCCATCCTCTATACGGGTACAGTAATCAGTGGTAGGAGTGTGAGTGCCAGCTAGAAACTGGAGAGTGGTGAAGAACATGCACATGTTCAAAACAACCCCTGTTCTAGCAATCTTGAGTGTGAACAGTTTGGGATTCACGAGTGTGTGGTCTGTGCCATCCAGATGGCCTTAGCTCACCTGGGTGCCCATGGACGAGGCCCTGACGGCAGCGACTGAGTGCAGGAGGAAGTGCAAAGCTGTGGAGATTTAATTGAAAACTGTAGCAGCTAAGAAGAGAGGGGTGCTCTTCTACCTAAAACCTGTCCTTCTCTTGCCAGCCACATAACTCTGGATTAATAGAACTTGCTTGTGACAGTTGTAACAATTGCTTACAAGGAAAATAAACATTGGGAAGATGAGAGTGATAATGAGATGATCTGTGCTCGCATATTTGTGTGCTTACAGGTATGAGCCAGTGTTTAGGGTTGTAGTCCTTTGATTTATTGAGCATAGCTTTTAAGAGGACACAGTTAATGCTATGATGTATGCAAGCAGTGGGAGCACAGTTTCATCTGATTGAATTTATCATGTTATGTAAAGAAATTTCCTGTTCTTCCAAAGATCTTATTGTCTACATCAGCATGAAGTGTGTGTAACATTATTGCTTAATGCTTGTGGTGTTTGTGGCCCACAAGCCTCACTCAAGATTGGGACCCCTGCTGCACTAAGTACTATATAAATTTACACAATTTAAGGGAAGATGTGACCTGAAAAGAGAGACAAAGTAAACAATATAATAAATCTGATGTGATACACACTGTTTAACTATTGTCATAAGTTGCTAGATGGCCTCATTTTGTGCCTCAAGCCATTATTAATTAGCTGTCTCTTCTTTTTATAGGCAAAATAGCAAAGATGGATTTTGAGCAGTGATTTGGATTGAGAAAGGGTGTATGTGTTTATCTTGATTAGGGAGTTGAGTGTTGAAGTAGCTTATGGGCATGCTTAAAATCATAGAGCTGTCTGGGCTGGAAGGGAGCTCCAGAGGCCATCCAGTCCAACCCCTGCTGAGAGCAGGGACATCCTCAGCTAGAGCAGCTTCTGGGAGCCTCATCTGCTGGTGGAACAGGAGAGCAAGAGCAAGGCATGATGAGACACAAGAGTCAGGCATTCAGTGGAAATACTGATTGGATTTACAGAAACACTGGAACTCAGTGGATGACTTAGGGGATAAATTCCAGTGTGCTGGGATGGTTTGGGTTGGAAGGATCCTTTAAAAGCCATCTAATCCAACATCAAATCCGACATCTTCAACTAGATCAGGTTGCTCAGAGCCCTGCCCATCCAACCTGACCTTGAATGTTTCCAGGAATGGGGCACCTACAACTTCAGTTCCAAAACTGACTTTGAAAGCTGCTGTTTTCCCTTGGTTAGAGCGACATCACACCATACACACAGATCTCTCCCAGAGCAGTGGATAAGGATGCAGGGCTCCCAGGTCTCCTATCAGTGTGTCACTCACTGCCTGTCTGGTAGGAGCGAAGACCCAGAGATGCAGCCTGCAGCAGCAGCAGCAGCAGTGGCAGTGACAGGGGGTGCTGTGTTGAATTTTTAGCAGCATCAGATAATGTGGGAGCACTGAGGTTTCTGCTTTGGCTGCTTGTGGCTGATGCTGAGTCATCCAAGGGAAGGTGTGCAGCAGGTAGGTAGATACAAAAAGGCATGAAAAGGAAAAATAAAATTACTGACAGCTCAGCTGCAGACAAAACCACCAGATCAGCAATACCATTGCAGATTAGTTTGGGGTTTTTTTCTTCTACTACACCAAGTGCAAGCAAGCTAATCAAGTCTGGGAGGTCATTTTGTTGCTTTACCCTTTTAAATGCTTCATTTGGTTAGAATCTGGATATGAATGTACTTGCAGAACCACACTGACTAAAGACGCGAGTGCAGAGTTTGGGAAGTATTTGCAGGAGTGCCTGTCACTACAACAGCTGTACTAGCCCAAAACCACAGCGGCTGGTTTGGCAGTGGGACTTGATTTTCAGTGCTAACACACCCTGCCAGTTAATTTCACTGTTTTCTGCCAGCAGCAGAGACTAGTGAATTTTTTATATCGTTGCATGTTTTCTTCTGGCTACAAATACATCTCCGAGGGGCTGCCAAAGTTTGAATGATCACGGTGTTGATCAGTGATTTCTTATTTATGGATGGGTTTTCTTTTCCATTTCTCAATTCATTTTATTTAACAAATTTGGTTTTGTGACTCATTTGTTCATTTGTCTCGGAGACAGGAGCATAAATAAGGAGAGAAAGCAAAACTCAGCTCTTTGAGACAGAAATCTGTGGAGCATCTCTCTGGAAATTTGGGAGAGAGGCTGAGATACAAGGACAGCAAATCTCGTAGAATTATAGAATATGAGGTTGGAAAGGACCACGAGGATCATCTGGTCCAGCTAGAAAACTAAGGCTGATATACAGAGCTTTAAGAGAAGACTGTTTATGTTAACATTTAATAAGGGTGCCTCAGTCTGAGACAGGATAAAGAAGAATGTTGCTGTGAAATCTACAGTATTGCTGAAAACTGAGGGTAGAAGGAGCAATTCAAAGAGCCACTGCTGGCACGAGTCCTGCTACAACTAAAGTACCAATTCTTCCTTTACCTGAGTTGTACCTGGCAGAGCTGATAATTGGTGTTCTGTACAGAAATTATAACTCTCTGGGGAAAATTTAGGCATGTCATCTTCTGTTGGTTTAGTTGAGGAAGCAAAGAACATTCCTCTGACAGTGATGGCATGTGTGTTAGAAATATGAATAATGAACAATGGACAAGTGTAGTACTCAGTGCCAGCTCACACTGATAGCACCGAGTTACCTTTAGGAGTTTAATGCATGGGAAGGAATTTGAAAAGGAAAGAATTTTTTGGTATTTTGAAAATACTACTTGAAGCGTTATCTGAATTTTTCTTAGGAAAATTAGATTCATATATTTCAAGACAGAATGAGCTTTGAGACCTTGTTTTCAGAAAAGCCATTTAATCTGCCCTTAGCTGCAGGTTTTGCCCATCTGATCTCAACAAGTTCTGAGGCACTGGCCCATGCAGGTGGTTTTGTTTCTCTTAAGTATCTGGTATTGGCCACAGCTGGGGCTGAGACCACTGCTTCCCAGGCTCAGCTGTGTTGCATTTCCAGCTCAAAAGGGTGGTGGAGCAGGGGGCTTGGGTGCTTTCTGAGTCAGTAGTCAGCAAGAAGTTGGTTGTTTCTGGCTTAGCAGCATCTCACCTTTTTCAGGCCCCAGAGCTGAGGTGGGGATGTGTGTGGAGCAGCCAGCCCTTGCAACACCTTTGCCAAGCACTGATGGACGTGGACATGGACAGCAGGGCTGACCCAGTTCTACAGAAGGATCAAAATCTGTGGAGTGGGGACACAGGAGGACAGACGAGCAGAGCTCCGCATGTTCATGGTAAGCAATTAAGTTTCCTCTAACACTCTCCAGTTTCCTAGGGCTCGCCGACTGAGTGTTTTGAATGCAGATTTGTGTCAAGTGAGGAGATGAAATAGCACCTAAGCTGCTGTTCAGATATACTTAAGAAATGTTTACAGCATTGTCAGCTGGGCCTGTGTTTATTTCATCAATAACTTGTGGCTGATGCTTAGTTCAGTAAGGATCAAAGTTCAGGGTGTAAATTTGAGATAATCTGGTCCTGAGACTAGTTCATGAACAGTTGTACTCTGTTTTGTCTGTTACTCCAGAAGCCCCAAGCTCTAGCTTTTCTGAACAGAGCCCTAAATGCCACCAGGCTGTTTTTGAAATGACATGTAAAAGTCTTACCTGCCTACCTGTATGGTGGGGCTGGTAGATAACTGTTCATCTTGTGGGTGTCAGTGAATACCTGGCCTGGTGTGTGTTGTCTCTGAGCAGTTTGTCTTGCACTGTTACTCAGTTTGTAGACGTGGCAACTTAAGGAGCTCAGGACTTGCAGGTTGCTGCATTGTGTGCACCTCTCCAGGTGGCAGAGAAGGCACCAGCAGCAGTGTTTAATGTACACAGATACCATGGAGACATTAGACTGGAATACTCACTGTGTTTCTCATACTGTGAGGAGGTGTTTCTTGTTTAACCGGGTGTCTCCAAGCACTTGATGTTGTTGTTGTATTTTGGTGTTGGGTGGTAGAGAGATCTGCCTTGAGTGAGAGGAACAGACTTCCCTTATAGCTCATGGGATAAGTGAATAATTATTGAAGGTTGTCTTTCCATTTCTTCAGAATGATGCTGAATCTTCCTCTGAAAGGCCATAGAACAAGAACCTGCTAGGTAAATTACAAGTTTACCCTATTAAAATTGAAGGGGACTGTGGAAGTCTTTTCCCATGTCCATTAAACTTTGTATAATCCCCAATATCCTGAGCAAAGGCTTCATCTCTTTGTGTTGACTTTTGTTATAGGAAAAAACAGTGCAGGGAAAGAAATTTCTCTGCTATAAAGACCCATAAAAATGCAGGCAGATGCATTGACTTGTGCAGCAGGAATGGAGTGCTAGCACAAGCTGTGTCCTCACCTGTGGAGAAACAAGGAAGGCTATAAACTGTCTGCCTAATTAAATGCAGCAAGTTCCTTGTGGTGCCTACAGTTCACAAGCAGTTTGTTCACTGCCACGTCAGTGCTAGATCAATTTTAGAGCTAGCATAGATTATATGTGCTGTAGAATTGCAGCTCTGATTGTGGGGTAAGCCCTTCTGTTTATCAAGACAACTTCAAAGTCGTGTAATTGCTTTTCAGAATTGTTCTTTTCACATTGATGGTGTCCTTCCAAATGATCAACCTCACTTCAGAGTATTGTGTTCTGGGGCTAAATGAACTGCATCCATTTGATACAAGAGTTTTCTTCATGAACTCAGCGCAGCGTGTCAATACCTGGGTTTTAATGTCTTGAAATGTGTCCTCTCACTGTGTTCCTCAGTCATAAAGAATCACTTTGCATTGTTTTACATTATGATAAAGGGTGTGAAAAGTTTGAGTGCTCTGTATTTCTGTAGCATTAGTAGAAAGGAAGTTTTGGACTGTTTCACCAACAGACTGATCAAGTGCAGTCTGCTGCTGGTTGTGTCCCTGTTACTCTGGGTGTTGGGTCACCAGTGGTTCACTTGTAAGAAATTTCCTGTGAAGGAATACTGACTAAACAGCTGGAGTTAGTCATAATTTACAAGAACAACTTAAAGGTAGAGGGAGAATCTTAAATAGTTATAATAGGAAAAAAAAATGGGAAACACCCCTCAACAATAAATATCTGCAAGTAATTCCCAACAGTAATTTCCAAAGGTTACAGATAGCTCTAAGGGAGGCAGCTTGAAGTAGACTGGACAAGTAATTAATGAGAGGCAATACCAGAAGAACAGGCAAGATAGACCACTTCTGTCTTGATTTGGATCAATTGTAAGAACATACTGCTGGTTGGAACATAATGTGCATTTTCTGGTTTGGAATTGCCTTTTCTGTCTGGGCATTGGTGTCTTCTTTAGGTAACTTAGGTTAGAAATGTTGTTTATTGCATGAAGGCAAATCCAAGTATCTGGCTGTTAGAACTGTTCAAAGAGTTACCTGTTGTTATGCTATCATACAGGAATCTTTTGTGAAGTTTTGATCTGTTAAAAGTAGATAACTTGCACAATTAATGACTGATTGCTGTCACAGCACTTTGGTGAAATGCTGTTTTTGAACTGATGGATTACTGTAGGAAGGAGTGAGATGATTTTGAGGACATTATATACTGTAACAAGAACAAACTGGAATATTTTTATAGGTCACTACAAGAGCTATCCTTGCAAAAGGCAATGTGACTCCTTTGGAAAAGGTGTTTCTTCAAAGGTTAAAACTGTATTGACGGCTTCTATGATTCAATGAGATGTTTTTCAAGATAAAGCCTACATAATTTAAGATACTGCATGATTTCCTCCAGATAAATGAATGTCAGAAAATGGAAAAGGCTCATTTTCTAAGCCTGAGTGGCAATTTTCTTATTACCCTGTCATATGGATAAAGTACTTGCCTTTCTGAATCGTGCTGGCTCTTAGGGAGCAAAACTTGGGCCAAGATTAATGAAATCAACCCAAATAATGTTTGTTTTCTTGGACATTCTATTGACATTACTAAATGGCCTGTCAGATCTCTTTCCTAAGATCATTAGCTTGCTGGTATAGTTCGATCTCCCTTTTGAAGGGTCCAAACTTCAGAGCTGCCCTCCTGCTGGCTGCATCTTGCAGCACCTTCTGCAGGACCAGAGCCTTGTCATCAGTGTCTGCTCTCTCAGGAGCACTCCTTTCAGATGATGAACAGGCCTGGGCACAGAAAAACCCTTTGGAGTCAGTAAAGTGTATTCATAACATCAGGAGTTGTGGCTGATCGGGCTGGTGAGGCTGGGGCTCCAACCAGGACAAGATGAAGACGTGTGAAAGGTGGGTCTGTCTTGGCAGCTGGATGAAGACCTGACCCCAGTGTGCTGCCCAGATGTGCAGAAGAATAGAAACTGTGTTCAGAAACCATCAGTGCCTACCAGGTGACTTAACCAGTAAATCCAAGGGGAATTTAGTATTTAATTAATTAATTGAATTACCCTAATGTCTTTAGGGGCCCGAGACAGGCCAGGGTCTGCCTGGCCTCAGCAGCAAGTAATAGCTGGGATTACATCAACCTAGACTGTTTGCCTGGATTTCACTGTATTTCTGCATGCGTGATGCAGAAATACAGTAACTTCTGTTACTTAGCTGCTCTGAGAAAAGTGTGTGTTTGGTTGGGGTTTTTTTTTCAGTAACTCAGAAGATGAGGAAAGGTTGGAAGGAAGGAAGCTATCTAGCTCTTGCTTTCTTTATGTATTTTCTCCTAAGTTGCATTTGTAGGTGAAGCCCAAGTGATGCTTTAGGAGGAGAAAGCTCATTCTTTTCCATCTTTGTACCACATTACAAAGTCTCTGACAGACAGAAGAGGTGTGTAGCCCTACACACATGTAGGGCACGTGCATGACAGCTCTAGATGGGGAGTAAGAACATTCATGTCAGGAATAAACACCTGTTTCATAACAAATAAGTCGGAAGCTTGAGATGGTGGTCATGTGGCATTTACTTACCAAAGGCAGTAGAACAGCAGGAAACCAGACTCTCATCTGGTTGGAAGTGGCAGGGCTGTGTGCACACAAGGACCCCCAGAGGTGTGCTGCCCCTCTGTAACGTGATGCAGGGCCTGGCTTCTCACAGTGGAGTTCAGTAAAGAGAGGGCTGCAGCCTCATGTCTTGTGCCAGGCTTCCCAGGGCGTGCAGAGGGGCCCCGTGACCGCTCTCACTGCTGCTCTCACTGGCATCCCCTCCAGCTTTACCATGCTTTTTATCAAGCTCTCTTCTTGTACCAGTAACTGGAACATATAAGGGCATCCTGGCTGTAGTGCAGATATTATAACCATCAAAACTTGGCTGTTAAGTCCAAGTGTCCTGGGTGGAGGGAGAACAGAACTCATTCTGTTCAGTGATTTTACTTTCCAGCTCGTTCTTCCTACTGCCTCCACTGCCTGAAATGAGCAGTGTGTTCTCCCAGGCAGGGGCTGCTCCCAGCGGTGGCAGCACCCCATGGGCAGTGGATTAACTCCATATTAAAATGAGGTCTTTGTCTAGCAAGTTTCCTTTCTCTATTCCTCTCTTTCCTCATCTTCTTTCCTTGCTCGCCACCTCTTCCTGTTGTTTGGTTTGTATTGTTTGTTTTGTTTGTTTGGGTTTGGGTTTTGTTTTGGGTTTTCTCTTAGTGTTTTGTTTGTTTTTTTTTTCCAAACCGAAAATTCAGTGTGCACCCTGGTCAGGAGCTCTTGCTCTCTCTAGGTAGTTGTCATCCAGTGACCAGGGAGGCAGAGGATGCACTGGACATCAAAGGCAGTGTCTGGATGCATTAAAATGCAACTTCCTAAGAAGCCCACCAAGGTTAATGCATTTTCCTCTGGCAACTGCAAATTCATTTTGCTTTCCTCTTCCCTCTCCTTCCAACTTGTGTCATTTTAATCAAGTTTCTGTACAATGCTGTTATCGTTGGATGTTGTGAGACTATTGGTGATGTTTAGAATGTGATGAAGGAGAAAGGAAGCTGGTTTTTGCTATTGCCACGGGATAGACTATCCACTTTGCCTTAATCCTTGACACACAGGTCACTAAGCAGAGTTATCCCAAGTAGGTACAATATTACCTTGGAAATGGCTCAGTGCCTGGAAGCTAAAGCACAGCCCTCTTCTAACCAGGCTGGCCTCAAAGGTGTTGTGTTTTAGGGGAGGGGGCAACCCTTGTCTTTACTGGTCTGGGTATGAATTTTGCTACAACTTACACTCTGCTATTTTTGGATGCCAGGATGTCTTGCTGAGCACACTTATTGAAGCTGTGTTGCTGGCTCAGTCAGCCCCAGGTACCCTCGACCATCCTAGCAATCCTACTTCTGCAGAGCCTCCGCTTGCTGGCGTGCTGGTATGAGACTCTAGCTGTCCTTTGGAGGGAGGTTTGAATATTAGTCACTACCCAGCTCACAAATAGTGAGAGAGAATCCTTCATGTCAAACCTTCCTTCCACATAACCAAGATAATTTAATCTTTCTCATTATATATTTGTTGTTCATTGCTTTAGCGCTCTCTAAATCTTTATCCTGATTTTAAAAGCATCTTAACATGCATTTGTAACAAATTTCTATTGATCTCACTTGTGAGTAATTTCTTTCACCACGGCACGGGTAATAATGATATTTATTTTGGCACATGCATTCAGTATTTACTCTCCCTGCTGTGTAAACACACAGAGCTGCTATTAGGAAGATTCTGTTTTTCCTGACAAATATCAGGTTGAAACACCATTAAGAATGTTCACAGAAGTAATTGACAGGGACAGAAACTCTCCCTGCTGGGTGTAATCCTGTAGGTCTGGTACAAACCACACACCCCCCCCAAATGGCAGAGCCCATCAGCAGTTTGACTCCTGTGTTTTCTTGCCCCAGTGCGGGAAAGGTTGTGAAAAGCTGTGAGCTGTGGTCTCTCAGTACACACAGACCTTTCAGACTCCCTAATGAGCAGATTACCTGACCAAAGGTTCCTCTTCAGAGCTCTGGGATTTGGTGGGGGTCTGCCCAGTGACCCTGAGCATCAGCAGTTTCAGTCCTCGTGAATCCTAATTAAGAGGGTTCAGGCCACAGGCGAGGGGTTGAGGAGACACACTTGCTAATGCAGCAAACCCCCAGAGCTTTCAAGCTGCTGCTTTTGTGCAGTTTTGCAGGGAAATGTTTGTGTTGATGGCAAGACAGTCCAGGTTTTTAAGAACTAGGCACAGAACCAAAGGAGTCCTGGCTTTAAATTCGCTCTCTGGTGTTTTCTCTGTAAATACAGGCAGCCCATTTAGTTTTTTCTGCTCCTGGCCCTCCGTGCAGCACAGGGGTAGTATCTGGTTGGTATCCTTACAGGGTGTGCTGGCTAGCATGGGTGGAGATGAGAAAAGCCAAGGAATAGTAGCTTAATTTCATTAAGCTGTCCTGCTTCCTTCTCTATCCCCCTGAGATTTGTTTCACGTGCACCTACATGGATGCTTTTTCATGCATACAGTTCATACAACAGAAACTTGCAGTCTATTAAAGAACAAAGAAAAACATCTTGGTGTAAATTTTCCATGCTGTTGTAGCAGTTTGTTTGCACAGATACACATCAGAAAAAAAAACCCAAAAGCCAACAAACCTTTGGTTTCTATATAGTGTTTTGTAGTGTTCTAAGTAACAAGTGGTTCCTGCTTATACTTTCTGCTAGAGAAACCAAGGCTAAATCTTGTGCACTACATTATTATGGTACATAAGAGGTTGCACCTTCAGGGTGCAGGTGACCCTAAACTGGCCAGTGAGGTATTTCATCCCATATACCTGTTATTTGGTATAAACACCTATAGTTTTATCAATCTTTGCCTATTAATATTTTTTCCTGAATAACCTATTAATAAATTTTCCTCATGACATGTCAGTTTTTGTCTCTTCTCTACCAGCATGCAATCCTGATTTTCGTTGTGGTTTCCAGAAACTCCCGTCTGACATCTCTGTGGCATTGCTGTTGCCCCTGTGAATGGCCTACTGGTATTTTCTGGTACTGGTGCTGTCACCTGCCCTGCTAAGCCTTCCACCACCCTTACCAGCTCTTGTTGTGCTGGTTTTGTTCCTAGCACACGTCTACTTCTGAACAGCCTTACTATCTGCCCTCCTGTGACCAGGTCACAACCTGCTGAAATGCCAGGGTGACAGTAAGAGCAGAGGTGATCATTAGAAGCACCAGGGCAATAAAGTTGCTTTATGTATTGGGTAATGTGGAATTCCAGACCTCTGTGGAATGCCAACTTTGTTGTTTAATAAGATTTTATTTTGCTTTGGCTACTTCTTTCTAAAAGCTTGAGCCATAGCTCACTGGAATAAATCTTTTTTTCCTTTTACTCCAGCATACTTTGGAAACCAGTCCTAAGTGAGGCTGTGAGTTGGACCTGGCCAAGGGAAGTGATGATATTTTAGAGCTTTAGTGGAAGGAAAGGGAAGTCCTCAGTGGCATTTCCTATCAGTCTCAGCAACAGGTGGCTGAAGAAAATTGTTCAGATTTGCTGTGCATTAACTCACACTTTTGTGAGGCTAGCAGGCAGGTCACTAAGGCACAAATCCTGGCTGAGAACAGACTGCAAAGCACAGACTGCAAAGCACCTGGTATTTCTTGGAGGAAGAATTATTTTTTGTACTTCCCCAATTCCACAGTGCTGTTGACTTCCTTACATGGGATTCCTTGACTTTCAGTGATTGTTTTCTATACAGGTGAGGGCACATTATTAGTTGTAATTTCTTTTCAGCTATTTTAAATCTATTTTTACTTGCAATCATCTTGGATGACTTTCATGATACGTTTTCTTGCTTGTATATCTTAGATTGTAAATTATAGATGAAATATGACATAACACTGGAAAATGTTTGTCTCTGCTCAGAATTCTCTGTGGCTGCCCATGGAAATTGGAAGAGTTTACCTTATAAGAAAAGTTCAAGATGGGTGAATGCCTGAGGACAGATAAAAACATACTTTTCTCTTCTTCTTTTTTTCTTTGTGTTGTTACATAAGACTAAATGAGTGACACGTTATGTTAGGCACAAACAGCTGAAAAGTACTGTTTGGAGTTCTTTATCATGTAGTAGTGTAATAACACTCTGGAGAGGTGATGTTGCAGTGATAAAAGGTGAAGGAACAAATTCTGCAAGCTACTCTGGTGAAAAAGGAACTACACGTTTCATTTTACTAGTCATCCTGGCATCTGCTCAGCTAGGGTAAAATGAGTCATTTGAGTCTTTGATTAAAAGTGAAGATAAACCTGAAATGTTTAGGCTTGAGGGAAGCACATGAAGTCTGAATATGTGGATTTAGAAGACTACACCACAAGAATGACATCACTCTTTTTCCTTAGGATTTAGATCCTGGATGAGAAACCACTGTTTTCTGATATTTCAAGAGCAAAAGTATAAACTTCCAGGGTAAGATCTGAATAGGCTTCCCCTTAACTGAATTTGTACAGGTTTTCCTTGTAAGCAGTGCTGAATTTCCTAAGTGGATGTGTGAAGAAGGGCAGACAGGTATGAGCATGCTTAATAGCCCAAATGGCAGAGACCAAAATGAAGGGATTTGTGTTACTTGATGTGAGATGCTCTGAAGGAATGGTGAATCCATCACATGGATTCACCAGGAGGGTGGTGAGGCACTGGAACAGGGTGCCCAGAGAGGTGGGGGAAGCCCCATCCTTGGAAGTTGTTAAGCCCAGGCTGGATGGGGCTCTGAGCACCCTGCTCTAGTGGGAGGTGTCCCTGCCATGGCAGAGGGGTTGGAACTGGATCATCTTTAAGGTCCCTTCCAGCCCTGACAATTCTATGCGTACAGTCAGTTGTGTAGTGCCCATCCTTCTTAACTTCTACATGCAACCACTTGGTACCTTGAGGCTTGAAATTCAATTAACTGTCTTATTTGGTACTGCTTAAAAGATTTTGATGTCTTAAGATTATTGATCCTTGCTTTCTGTTCTCTGATGAATACATTCCAAATGAAATACAGTTGTGCAGAGGGGTTTAGGTGTCTATCACACGTGGCCATGAGTTTTGAAAGTGTATAATCATCAGCACTTGTGAGATGGATCTGTCCAGTTGCAAGACAGGCATCGACTTGATGTTTCCCTCTGACAAAGCATAGGAAAGCTCATGGCAGTCCCTAGCCACATGGATACTGATGCATTTGTGAAGCCAGAGTCAGATTTTTCACTGCTGCCATTTCAGATTATGCCTTCAGGTGAGTTTGGGACAGTTGTCCTTCAGACAAGACTCGAGCTACCTCTGTATTACCATTAACAGTGTCATTATGGCAATATCTAACTTAGGGGGGCTGCCAGAGCTGGTCAAGTGTATGTTAAGTTTCCCAGACGTGTTTTATGACCTGCATTGAGAAACACGGTGCTGTATCTCTGCTGGCAGCTATGTGAGCAAGTGATGCAGGAGATTCTGCTTACAGGGGATGGTAACTGCAGTGTAGACACATCCTCAGGTCTCAGGAAAGCAATGTCTCCTAACACAGATCCCTAGCTAGGGGGAGAAATAGATCTTTTTTTTTTCATTGTGTCTTGGATAGGAATCTGTTTTAAAATATTCAATACATTTCTGTTCCTTTATGGAGAAGTGACTGGAAAGGAACAGGGTTTGGTTTTTTAAGCTCTGTTCAACTCATTGCTGCTGGTGCCTGGAGATGATGATGTGTGAGCTCACCCAGGCAGGCCTAATACCCGACAGCTTGCTTGGGCATGTCCGTGCTGTCCAAAGTTTCCGTTACCTTCATGAGAAGGCTGATTAATGTTGTAAGGAAGACTAAGGTTGTCCTCAAGGAGCTTGTCCACAATCAATGTCCCCGTTGCTGATCACGTTAGCAGAGAGCTGCAGACCGTGGCAGGCTCGATGGCCAGATCTCCCCTCTCGGCCTGGTGATTTGCAGTTCGTTTCCGAGCATGCCAGGTGAGGTGGTTGGCCCTCGAGGGCTGTTTCACCTCCACAGAAAAAAGTTACTCAGCAAATTAGTGCAATACATTGATTTTTTTTTTTCCCCCCAGGTGAGGTGTTAGGAATAAAATAAATGTTTTTCATTTCACCTGTGTAGGATGGTCATTACAGCTCTAGATAAAAACAGTATTAATAAAAAGAGACAGTTATTGCCACCCCAACTGCCAACAGTGGGGAGGAGTCAATATGGGCCTTTTTAGATCACCCCAGGCTGTTTCTCCAGGGCGTCAGTGCAAAGGAAAATGAAATTGTATTTAGAATTACAAAGTGGCTTTCCCACAGTTTTTATCTATGATTTTGTGCCTTATCCATGAAGGGCCACTGCATACATGTGAACTGGGTAGTCTTTAACTGGGATTCTTTACAGTATTGTCTCCTGGAAACCTGGGGTTTAGTGTGTTAGTTTTCTCGTTTATTTTGGTTGGTTTGTACCAGCTGCTCAAGTAGTAAATGTTTTTCCTCTCGTGCTTATGCTGTTAAGGATGCTAAAAAGCTCTGTGTGAGGGTTTTCATGGTAGCCCGGGGAGTTGGGGGAACAAGTATCAATGTCATCGGAAGAGAAAACAAATTCTGTTAAAATTGTCACTGTCGACTTGATGAAAGAACCAAAGAAAAGTGAAGTACACCTTCTAAACTGCTGAGGTGGTCACTCTTCACCTGAAACAATCCCCAGAGAGGCACACCTCTCATACATGCCAGTGGTGACCTCATCCTGTTTATCTCCAGCTTTTCCAGTTTCGTGGAGTGTTCAGCATTGTCAGTAACTGAGAGAGGAGCAGATGTGCTGGAGAGTATGTGATGAAAAAGAGAGGCTTTCTCTTGAGGTTATTGGACTTACTGTAGTTCTTCTGGCTAGTCACAAGAGGTTAACATCTGGTGAGGATTTGCCTCTCTGAAAACAGCTGGGAGGTGTAGCCCTGTTCATTGGAGAAGTGTTCTTGCTTCAGAAACTTCATTTGGCACTTTGTAGGGAAATAAAGGAGTCACCCTATATGGTATCAGGAAAATATGGTAAACCACTGGCCTGGTGAGGCTGGGGGTGTCTGAGCCAGAGGAAAATTACCCCTGCAGGATAGAAGTTGGAGGGATTTACTTGTTTCCATTTGTTACCAGCCCAAAGCTTTGCCCCATGCATCGTGCTTGCAAGAGGAGGGGAAATACTCCCAGATGTCAGCACCTCACCAGGAATCTCCTCTATGAGGAACTGGTTGTGGGTTCCCAGCTGCAGTGTATGCTTTCATGTGGATTGCCCTTTGGCAATGGGAGAGCTGAGAGCCTTGGGTGTTCTACCAGTAAAACTTAAAGCTTCCACCCCAAACTTTATTCCGTTTGTTCTTATTTTGCTGCAGCTCTCCCAGAAGCATTGAGCAGAGACTTTTACCCACTATCTGACAATTCCTGCTCTCTCAATAAGCCCTATCATGACAGAGCTCAAACCATTTAGCATATAATCAATAAACTATGCTCCTAAATGCTTTTATACAATAACACATGACTACCTTGATATCCTTTTCTTCAGGAAATTACACTGGGAGGATTGTTCTCTGCTGAGGGTGTCTGTGCTTCATCCAGCGTAGCAAATAATTTTACTGCACTTGTTTTCTGTGTGTGCAGGCAGAGGTGTAGTGATAAGCTGTGTATATAATACTGTGAGTTCTTATTCCATATCTTCTGAAATTACTCTTGCAAATAGTGACTCTTATGGGGGACTCAAAGGATGGTGATTCCTGTTATACAGCCCAATCTCTTCTATGGTGATCTGTCAGACCTTTTAAACTCTGTCAATGTGTGGCAAAATCCCCATTCAAGTTGTTAGTTTTTCTTCCGTGTTCCTGTGGGAAAACTGTTCTTGGACCTCATCTCTTAAGGAATGAGAATCCTTCATCTAACTTCCAGTCTTAAATTCCTGGCTAACTCCTATTTTTGTCTTAGCAGTTGGCCTTCATTTTATGTGGTTCTTTTGCACTCATCCTTGTATAGCTCTGAGATATTTGCAGAAGATGGAGATGATCTGTTGTACACTGGAGTAAGAATAGACAAGAACATAATTTTTCAAGACTAGATCAAAACCATGGAAAATATTTTGTGTAACTTCTTGTTTGATTTGACTCAGAAGAAAAGGGGCTCTGTTGTTTTAGTTAAAACTATTTTAGAGAAACTTTCAGGTTTGCAAAACAAAAAGTATAAAATTTGGTATTTGAAAACAAAATATTCTACTATTTCAGAAAACATTAATTTTAAGTGGCACAATACTCCATTTTTTACAGAGTGGTTAATTTATAATTAGTTAATTTAGCACAAGTTGTAAAATGCCCATATGCTTCAAAATCTACCACAGCCAGAAGTTCCCCCTTCAGTGCATGCTGCCAGTGCATCTGAAGGTTAATTCACTGGTGTTTCACAAGACACTTGTAGATACTCCACCAGTACCTGCAAATGCTAAGTTATCAGCTGAGAAAATCCAGCCTGCACCAGGCAGCTGGGCAGGTTATCTGAGCTTCGTTTTGATAGAGTTCACTGAGCAGAGAACTGCTGAAAATGTCATCTTGGAGTCGTCTTTTCTATTTTTTTTGGAGTAAGCAGCTCTTGGTGTTTTTCTGGTACACATGTGGACTTTCAAGCTGAAGGGATGAAGGGAGGGAAGGAAGCTCTGTGCTGTAGCCTGCTCCAGGTCTGAGCCAGAGCATGAGTGTCATGTGCTAGGGGAGATAGTGCTGCGCAAGCCTTTGTCGGAGTACTGCACACTTCAGGGATTTCAATATATGCATATGTATAAAGAGATGACTCTGGAGCTTTGCTTCAGCAAATGGCTTTGTAGTGCTTGCTGATATTTTATAATGTTCCAATTTTTCCTAACATCTGTGGACTCCAATTTATTCTGACAGTTCTAATGTGAGGAGTTTCACGTGCTTGTAAGCAGGCTGTGGAATAGATTGCTCTGCGTGGGTCAAAGGTGGAGTTGAATGGTTTTATCTGGCATGCAGTGCTTGTGCCATCATCCATCTCCTTTTGGGTCATGTGTTATTGGATGTGGTGCTGAAAAGATGGGCATTACCTTGGTGTATAGAGGACTTTGGTGATTTAAAAACAAGACATTAATACCTTGAATACAAAACAGCTGATGTGGAAAATGAGGACTTCTGGAGTTTCATGTTTTCCTTTGGAAATGCTTGTTACTGCAAAGCCTGTGTGTATAGAGACTAACGTGACAATTAACCTTGCTTGGGTCAAGTGCAATCTGCGGGAGTGATGTCACCACTCCTGAGTACTTGCTGGTAATTAGTTTCTTTGGAATGGGCTGGATTGTAGAGGCACTGGGGAAGCCTCACTGTGATTATAGGACTCTCCAGTCTAGTGTAGGCAAGACCTTGGCCCTTGGTGCAGTGCCAGTGGCAGCTCCTACTCCCTGAACTGAAGAAAACAGGACCAAACACAGGAAATTAATATGCATCTGCACATGACTACATCTGCTTCTCCACTACTGGAAGCCTGGCTTTTGTATTGTGTAATACTTGTGACAGCAGGGAGATCAAACTTGCAGAGGAGATGTTGGTTAGCACTGGTCTGAAGCAGGCACTTAGTACTGACTGGAAGGCAGTACAGATAAAGATGCTGAATTTAAAAGCCCCTGATAAAACCAGCTCTGAACAGTAGGAAGCATTTAACAATCCCTGTGCTTAACTGCCCTGTCATCATTTACATGGAGGGATGCTCAAAAGAGGATAGAAATACCATGGAGGAACCTGGCAAAGTCCTGAAAGCTACTCTTCTCTTAGCTTCCAAGCAGAAATGCATCTGGAATGTTCTCTATAAGGCTTTAATTCTGAATTCACATATTGTACTTAATTTGCATTTTTCATACAGTCATTAATGCTTGGTGAACTTGAAAGGTCTAGAAAAGTATTCAAAAGCTTGGAGACTTACCAGAAATGTGTTCATGCTGTACTGGCCTGGAAATCTGGCATGAAATCTGCAGCTCGAATGCTGACCTGGGATTTCAATACTTTCTTTGTGAGGTATTTTAATAACAGCAGGCTTCTCCTCCATACTCTGTGTTAGGCTAGCTCTCATACCTGTGCATCCTCCTGCTGTTGTACTGTTTTGATCACCTTTCTAGCAAAGGCCAAATCCAATGTGAAGAACAGGGGTCTGCAGGCAACTAGGGATCAATGTACCTTGAAGGGAAGGCAGCAGATTTAGGGCGTGAAACTACCCTTGGAAAACAAACAATAAAACCAAACAACTGCTCTCTTGATTCTTAATCTAAGCCAGAAGCAGGAGGTCCTGGCCATGGTAAGGTTGACAGCAGGCTCCCATCCACATGCAGGAACTGCAGTGGTGGCCACAAGACTTGCAAGGAGGAAAGTACAAGAGCTAAAATGCTCCAGTGAAAACTGCTGGAGTATTTTCAGATGGGATTTATTGTTAACTGGCCAGCGTTCTGGTACTAGGCACAATGCAGCTGCCTTGACCAGCAGCAGGAAAATGCTAGATAGCATGGGAAATGGCCTCTGCCAGGGGAAGGCAGCCAGCTGCTAGGAAGAGATGACTGGCTAAAAGCAAGTCTTGTGGTCTGTATCCCTCAGAGATAGGATGTAATCTTAGTTTCAGAAACCAAAACAAATCAGAAAATTTCATGAGGAAGCTCATTCTTTTTCTTCCCTTTGATGAAGTAATAAATGATTTCAGATGAGAGGAACTGTGTGATAGCTGATGGCAAATGCAGCAAGACTTCCTCCCCTCCTCCCAGCACACTCCCCATCCAGGGGCATTGAAGTGCAGAGATTCCATTGTTCTGCTGCTTTTCTCTCCTTTTATCCGTGCAGCTGTTCTCCATCAGATACCATCACGCTGCCAGAGCTACTCTTCAGAGTGGGGGTAGATGATTTGTTAACTGCTTGTCTGGGAGTAAACTACTTGGTCATGCAAGTTAGCCTGACAAAAGAACAAAAGACAGACAGTAATTGGTAATTATTCCCTCTCTGCCTTCCCTCCGCTGGCTTGTAAAAAAGGGATACTTCCACAGCAGCCTTGTGTACCTATTTAATCACTTACACCAGCTGACGAAATAAAAGCTCTCGTCCCTCGGCCCCTTGCAAATTATTCTTGTTAATTATTTTTTAATTATCCTTCTAGCGTTGCTCCTGGTGCCACTTTCATAATTTCGACATCAATGGGTGCAGACGTGGCAAGTCTAAACTTACCAGAGAAGCCTTGCTGCTGCTGGGCTGGCTCCAGAGGAGCAACAAAAGGTGGAGCATGACCCAGGAGTAGTCCCTTCTGTCCTCCCTCTCTTGCCAGTGGCTCCTCTGCTTTGCTGTGGGTGAGAATCCCTCGCGGCCTCGGGTGTACGGATGGGCCTCGGGTGTACGGATGGGCCTCGGGTGTACGGATGGNGGGCCTCGGGTGTCCGGATGGGCCTCGGGTGTCCGGATGGGCCTCCCGAGCGTGGACACGCGCTCGTTAATTAGCTGAGGTTCTCCAGGAGCGAGTTAACACCCCGGTGTGTCCAGGGTGGCTGACAGCACATCAGTCAGACCCACATTAAACAGATGGGTACAGTGTGTCTTTCCCTAATCGAGGCGGGGAAGGAAAGATTCCCTAATGTGGAAGAGGAGATTACAGCTGGCAATGCTTCATGGGAAGTTTCTAAGGGATAAAAAGATGGATTCATTTTTGTTGTTGGAAAGGTGTGGTGAAGATGCCAAGGTTTTGGTGTGTTACACACCTGCAAGTTTGTAGAACCTGTGTTCACAGAACATGGATTCTGACACTTTCTCTGTTCACTACATAAAGTGCCAGAACTTGCTGGAAGACAATGATGAAGCAGAAGCAAAACCCCAAGTCTGGATGTACATTTGAGGGAGAGGGAAGGAAATGGAAAATAAGTGTCTTTCCCCAGGGGTTAGGGATATTAAAACCCAAGTGTTTTCAACGTGTGTGACAAAAAGCAAGTCATGAGGCAAAGAAATAACTAGGCACAGTATTTGCATCATAGTACTTATTAATTCCCTGAACTGCAGTTTCCCCTAGGCAAATGACTTAGAAACAGATGTTATCTTTTACTGGTGTTCCTCAGAATTACATTACGTGGCAGGTGGCTTACGCAAGGAAGCTCAACCTCTGGCCTGCCTGCAGTGATTGCCCACTCCTCTACCTGAGGACTGGGCTGGCTGGAACTGAGCCATGCTTTATGCAGCTTCATGGGTTTGCAGTGTAAAGCAATTCCCCATTTAGCTCGTGATGACCACGAGGTGCTGTCCCCCTTCTATTTGCATGGAGATTGTCTAAACCAGAAAACTTTACATCAGTATATTTCCTGTGTAGCCTTTTAGCAAATAGTTTTCCCTTCAACATCTTTGTAGCCTCTGTGGGACTCTCTCCAGTATTTCCCTGTCCCTCTTGAACTGGGGGGACCAACCAGTACTGGACACAATGCTCTAGATAGGGTCTCACAATGAAGAGGAATGGGCAAGGTTTAGCCTTTCAGGTGGAAGCTCGTTTGAAGATTCAGAGTTGAGCAGAGTCATGGCTAGTTTCCAGGAAGGAAAAGAGAACAGTGATTATGAAGAGTGGACAGGAGATGATAAAAAGGTGAAGAGGTGAACACAACACATGAGTTAGAGGAAAACCTATTACTTAATTCTGAAATGGAGTAATAAACCAGCCTCTCATGGTTCGGATGCAGTAAGGGGAGGTGATAAGAGCACACACAGTACAAAAGAAAGAGTGAAATGTGTGATTGGGTAGGTATAGAAAGAAAGACTGTAATTACAAATGACTTCAGATTTCTATGCTTTTCTTGCCCTTGTAACAATAAGCAAGGAATGAAATGCAGATGAGGGACTTAGCTAACAAATGTTTCTTGAGTAGCTACTGTGCCAGCAATTCAGGCTACCTGTGATTCAAAACCAGATCTGATCTGATTCATGATCAGAATATTTTAAATCAAATTAACTAACTCTCAGATCCTGATGTAATTACTGTTGATGTCTCCTGATACTAAAGGATGGGTACAAGACCAAGATTCATGGCTCAATACAAACCTTAGCTCTCTGGAGGAGAAACAAGAGCTATGGAAACAATTCAGTAATTTTGGAATTCATTATTTATTGTGAACGTACACAGGCAATCTTTTTTTCTTGGGATAAAGCCACTGCTGTCAGTTTAATTACACTGTGAGTAAATGTGACCCCCTCCCAAGCCTTCTGTAAGTGAACAGTTTCCAATAAAGTTGTAACAGATCAATCATGAAAAAGTCTTGGCAGAAAAATCGGTAGGTAGGTAATAAAAAAGCTAAAGGACACTAAAATGAATAGAGTGACATGCTGTGGGATATTAGCTTTATGAAGACAACTTTGTTCAATAAGAGAAGTTAGGTGGTGGCATGAGCCAGGAACAAGTGGAGGACTCCTACCACTGCCAGAAATGCTTCATGCTGTTGCTGAGCACAAAACGCTGCGGTGGGAAGGACAAAAGCTTCCAGTGAGAGATGCTCTCGTAGCTCTATAGTCACTTAAACCAGATTACATGGACATGTTGATTATGCAAATTCTAAGGACTATCCATCCATCAGGAAGG
>VWZY01012126.1:8884-19141 GCA_013399075.1 Chloroceryle aenea
AGTCCGGTGTGGTGAGTCCCGGGCGGTCTCGGTGAGGGGTCCGGTGTAACCGGGTCTCAGCCCGCGGCCTGCGACTTGTACAACTGGCAGTTTTCCCGCTTCCAGGGAGGAGCGAGCGTCAGTTTCCCTCCTCTGCGGGGTCCCAGAGCCCCGAGGACATGGATCTGGCCTATGTCTGCGAGTGGGAGAAGAAGCCAAAGAGCAACCACTGCCCATCTATTCCCTTGGTGTGTGCCTGGTCCTGCCGCAACCTGATCGCCTTCACCACAGACCTCAAAAATGAGGAGGAAAAAGGTACGCTGTGTTTCTGGAAAGTTGGGGAGCATCTCCTGGACACTCACAGCATGTTTAGGCAGGTCCTGCTGTCAGGAACCGCTGGGCTTTGTGGCCTGGACTTTGTTGCCTGGGCTCTGCTGGGAGCCCAGAATCGCTCACCTGCAGTAACCAACACAGGAAACATGGGCTCTTTCTTTTCTTTATGTTCAGCGGGTGTTTTCTTCTCTGGGGAAAGCTCTCAGGTACTTCACCTGAGTTGCCCAGTACAGTTGTTCTCCTTCCCAAAACTGCTGGATGCAGAATAGTTTCTGTCTTCCCCCCGGCCAGCTGAGGCTCTGGGTTTAGAAACGCCATCTGGGTAGCGAGGGGACAGTGACCCGCTCTCTTTTCGGGCAGATCTCACCCACATGGTCCATATCATCGACACTGAGCACCCGTGGGACGTCTACTCCGTTAACTCCGGCCACACCGAGGTCATCACTTGTCTGGAGTGGGATCAGTCGGGTGAGCTGGGATCCCTCCTTCTCCCCCCTCTGTCCCCCTTTTCACATGCATTTCCTCGATGATGGTTTGCGATTCCTCACGGAGAGGGGTTTTCTCTGTCGCTTCGGAGACAGAGCTTGGCTGCTATTTCTGTTCGAGCCATGGTGGGGTGGTTTGATTTCTGGCTTGATATTTGTTTTCTGTCTGGCTGTTGTGAGGTGCTGTTGTTCGTAGGTTCCAGGCTGCTCTCGGCAGACGCCGACGGTCACATCAAGTGCTGGAGCATGACCGACCACTTGGCCAACAGCTGGGAGAACACCATGGGCAGTCTGGTGGAGGGTGACCCGGTTGTGGCCCTGTCCTGGCTGCACAACGGCGTGAAGTTGGCTCTGCATGTGGAGAAGGTTTGTCCCGGCTCCACAGGGGATCTGGGAGGGAAGGCCAATCTCAGCTGTTAGTGGAGGGCTTGGGGAGCTCCTGCCCGCGCTCCCTTCTCTCTTTGCTTGTGTTCCTCTCCACTCTGCACTTCCTCCCTGGCCTTGGCCAAGTCGAGGAGGTGAATTCCTCCCGACAAAACGAAAACTCGGATTCCTGTAAATTTCCGCGGCAGTTGGATGTCTCATTTCTCTCCCCACTTTGAATGCAGCTTGCTTAGTTTGGTGCTTCACTTACCTTGGTTATGAAACAGAGATAAAAGTGTATTTTTTTTTCTGACTAGTAGTAATTGAGAAGAAGCTCATCCAAGGTGCTGAGGTTTGCTCCAGGGATTTGGGAATGGGAACCATATGTGTGCGGAGATAAGAAACGTGTCTAATTCTCTCAGACTCAAAAAGAGCAAGTCTGCCAAGCAGAGTTTACCTACTTGGATTATCTTTTAAACATTAACTCTTTGGGTGTCCCACAGAGAGAAGCTTTTCCCTCTCTTTAGCCCCAGAGGCCCCGAGGCATAGGGAAGTAGTGGGTCAGAGCTGGATTTGCATGGAAAGGATGCTCGGAGCTCTGTGACTGGGCTGCTCCGAGGGCTTTGCTGCAGGGCTGGTGTGTTCCTGCTGCCGCCCGCATGGCTGGGGCTGCTCTGGCCTCGCTGGGATGATGAAGCAGAGCTGGGTGCCCGAGCTGGGTGCCCGAGCTGGGTGCCCGAGCTGGGTGCTCTGGTCTGACTCCATCTGGCTCCACAGACCATGCCGCGGTGACTCCCCAGGGAGAGCTCCGCAGGCGTCGGGGGCAAACATCTCATTGCTGTTGGCTTTTGTTTGCAGTCTGGGGCGTCGAACTTCGGCGAGAAGTTTTCCAGGGTGAAGTTCTCTCCGTCGCTGACGCTGTTTGGCGGGAAGCCCATGGAAGGCTGGATCGCTGTCACCATCAGCGGGCTGGTGACCGTCTCTCTCCTCAAGCCCAACGGGCAAGTGCTGACCTCCACAGAGAGCCTGTGCCGCCTCCGCTGTCGTGTGGCCTTGGCCGACGTCGCCTTCACCGGCGGGGGGAACATCGTGGTAGCCACGTCGGACGGCAGCAGCACCTCCCCCGTCCAGTTCTACAAAGTCTGCGTCAGCGTGGTAAACGAGAAGTGCAAGATAGACACCGAAATCCTGCCTTCCCTCTTCATGCGCTGCACCACTGACCCTGCCCGCAAGGACAAGTACCCGGCCATCACTCACCTCAAGTTCCTGGCTCGGGACATGTCGGAGCAGGTGAGCATCTGCTGTTAGAGTGAGGAGGAGTTCAGTGAGTGGCGGGGAAATCTCTGCTTGCTCCTCTTTTAGCTTCCCCCCATGGCTCTGGAGGGGAACAGTCTCATCCTGCGATGCCCTTTGCGCTTCTAACTGGTGTTTCTGGGAGTGTTGCTGGTTTGAACAGGCAGCACTTAAACAGTCTGAAGGTGTAGTGGCCAAGCCCTCCCGTTGGTGGAGGAGCCCTGTCCCAGAGCACAATTAGCCTGACTGTGCTTTTCTCTGCTTGTTTTCTGGATCTGTCTCTGCCCAGGACAGCCTGGGACGTGAAATGTTTAATCTTCAGATCGCAGCTTCCAAGCAGCCCCTCTCCAGAGCACTCAGAGCTCTTGATCTGCTGACTTAATGTAGCAGCTTAACTCAATTTGCCAGGGATTGATAAAACAATTCTGGAACACAAAGTGATTCTGTGAAGCTTGAACCTCTCCTCTGGTCAAGCCAAAGGACACGGTGTCTGCTGTGGCTCAAACTCAGTCCAGCTCCTGCCCTCCCTTTTACGTTTAGTGCATGGTGGGCACGAGTGACGTCGGCAGGTCGCTGGCACACGGGATGTGAGGCCGGTTCTGACGGAGAGAGGTCCCAGCCCCTGGTAGAATGTGGCAGAGTTCTGCCTCTGTTCCCTTTTAGCTGGGATTAGGGAGTTCACTGCCACGTATTGCTCGTACTGCCCTCTGCTTTTCACTGGTGGAGGATAAGTTCATTAGAAGGAGCCTCAAAATGGAGAAGAGAGGAAGGGGCAGCAAACAGTTTGACAGCATCTTTGCCTGCTGGGAACTTCGTGCCTGTGGTCACAGTGGGAGTTTCTGTTCTGCAGGTGTTGCTTTGTGCTTCCAACCAGAACAGCAGCATCGTGGAGTGCTGGTCTCTGCGGAAGGAGGGTTTGCCTGTCAACAACATCTTCCAGCAGATCTCCCCCGTGGGTGAGTTTCTGCAACGGGCGCTCGTCAAAACAACAGCGTGGTGCAGGTGAAAACACAAGATGGGTTCTCAGCCCCATTATTGCATAGAATCATTAGGGTTGGCAAGGACCTCTAGCATTGTCAAGTCCAGCCTTCATCCTAACATCTCTCTGTCCACTAGACCATGGCCTCAAGTGCTACGTCCACTGTTTTTTTTAAACCCCTCCAGGGATGATGACTCCACTGCCTCCCTAGGCAGCCTGTTCCAGTGCCCAGCCACTCTCTGAACAATATCTTCCTAATCTCTGATCTAAACCTCCCCAGATGCAACTTGAGGCCATTTCCTCTCGGTTTATCATTAGTAATTTGGGAGAAGAGGCCAACACCAGCCTCGCTACAACCTCCTTTTAGGTAGCTGTAGAGAGCAGTAAGGTCTCCCCTTGGTCTCCTCTCTAGACTAAACAAGCCCAGTTCCCTCAGCCTCCTCATCAGGCAGGCTTTCCAGACCCCTCACCATCCCCACTGCCCTTCTCTGGACCTGCTCCAGCCCCTCAATGTCCTTGTGCTGTGGAGCCCAAAACTGGGCATGGTCTCAGAAGTGCTGCGTACAGGGGCACGATCACCTCCCTACTCCTGCTCACACCGTTTCTGATCCAGGCCAGGATGCCCTTGGCCTTCTTGGCCACCTGGGCACATGGCTGGCTCATGTTGAGCTGGCTGCCCACCAGCACCCCCAGGTCCCATAGATGGGAACATCCAGAGTCCCACAGTACCTTTTCAGGTGTTCACTCACATGCTCCACTTGCTCAAATTGCTGCTTTCCAGGACGGGGTTTGATCCTTACTTCCACTTAATGAAAGACATTTTCTGTGTTTTGCTGCAAAGCTGCTCCTCCTGCTGAGAACTGGGCGAGCCGAGGGCTGGAAAGGGAAGAGATTGTGCAGCAGAGGTGGTTTAATCAGCTGCTCCAGTCTGCCTGCTTTCTGCCTATTCTCCACCTGCTTTCAGATAGAACAAAATCAAATCTCTGCAGTTTGTTCCCATGAAATAAAGGATTATTGTACATAGGAATTTTTTTTCATTATTTAATCACCAGCAGCAGAAATATGAGGGAAATAGTAGAAGGAGCAAATACTCAGGGCTTGATCTGTAATCCCACCTAGCTGGGGAGTGTGGGCAGAAACTGGGGGGGTAGTTTCTGGTCTCTCTGTGGAGAGGTGTCTCACTTACTTATTTTTCCAAGTGGGAGACAAGCAGCCCATGATCCTCAAATGGCGGATCCTTTCTGCCACCAACGACTTGGACCGAGTGTCAGCCGTGGCCCTGCCCAAGCTGCCCATCTCCCTGACCAACACCGATCTGAAGGTGGCAAATGACACCAAGTTCTTCCCTGGACTGGGTAAGGAGCTGCTCTTGTCTGTCTCCTACTTAATCTGCTTTTGCCTGAAGCTTCTCCATCTCCTGAACTGTAGCTGAAGTGAGAATGTGGAACCATTCCCACTGCTGGGAAAACCTTCACAGACACTTCCCAGTCATCCCATTTCATTCCATGAGAAAAGACATCTCTGAAATGCTGAGGTGGCCTGAGCCACAGAGTCCTGCGAGCCCACAGCCTTGTGGGTGCTGTCTCATTGCCACGTGGGCTGTTGGTGGCCGCTTCTCTTGGTGAGGTCTGGGCTGTACCGGGAGGAGTCTCTTGCTCAGCTTCAGTTGTCTTGTCTCCACAGGCCTGGCTTTGGCTTTCCACGATGGCAGCGTCCACATTGTCCACCGCCTGTCCTTGCAGACGATGGCCGTTTTCTATGGCTCCTCCTCCCAGCGCCCGGTGGACGAGCAGACGATCAAGAGGCAGCGAACCGCTGGCCCCCTGGTGCACTTCAAAGCCATGCAGCTCTCCTGGACCTCCCTGGCCTTGGCTGGCATCGACAGTCATGGGAAGGTACCGTGCTCTGTTGTGGGCCACAGGGAAGCTGTTCTCAGCCAGGCTTTCCCCGGGTCTCGATAGATCTCTCAGAAAAACACTGAGAGTCACAGAATCGTTATAGTTGGAAAAGACATTGAAGCTCATCTGGTCCAACCACTGCCCAGCACTGCCAGGGCATCACTGACCCCTGGCCCNTAGACGATTACTTCCAGTGGTGTGATCCCTGCTAAACAAGATCCCAGTTCACGTATCACCCTTCTTGCAGGAGTTCTGCTGTTGGGTCAGGAATGAGCTGCAGTTGTCCCTGGGGGGTGGTGTAGCTTTGTGGAATGTTTTCAAGCCAGCTCTTGGTGCAGGCTTTCCTTTGCCTCCTCTGTCTAGCTGAGCATGCTTCGCATCTCCCCCTCCATGGGCCATGTACTGGACATGAACATGTCCCTCCGGCACTTGCTGTTCCTGTTGGAGTACTGCATGGTGACTGGCTACGACTGGTGGGACATCCTGCTCCACGTCCAGCCCAACATGGTCCAAAACCTGGTGGAGAAACTGCACGAGGAGTACATGCGCCAGAACGCGGCCCTGCAGCAGGTCAGTGGGAGCCCGCGCAGAGGGAGGGCACGGGGAGGGCTTCGGGTGGGTGACTGGGAGGAGGGAGCCTGTGCTCGAAGGAGGGACAGCTCTCAACGACCGGGCAGTGCTGTCTCTGGATGCTCTGCTCAAGCAGTACCTGAGGTGTGGAGAAGCCCCACTCGTTGTCACTCTTCTGGTGAGATGCAGTCTGGTTTTTGGCAGAGGTTCTGGGAGCAGTGGTGCCGTTTGTAACGCATCCGACGGTGCTCACGCGCCCGGAAATGTCACTCATTCCCGTGGCAGAGACAGAGCAGAGAATAAAGCAGCTTCTTTTAATGAGCTTATTCTAATTCTGCCTTCAGTGCTGCATTTTTCTTGCCTCGTCTCTGTCAATCAGGTCCTCTCCACGCGCATCGTCGCCATGAAGGCGTCTCTGTGCAAGCTCTCCTCCAGCACCATCGCCCGGGTGTGCGACTACCACGCCAAGCTCTTCCTCATCGCCATCAGCTGCACCCTGAAGTCGCTGCTGCGCCCGCACTTCCTCAACACCCCGGACAAGAGTCCTGGCGACCGGCTCACCGAGATCTGCTCCAAGATCACAGACATAGGTACCGGCTGCCCCGAGCGGCTGCCGTCGTGTTCCGAGTGGTTTCCGACAGACCTCTGCCCTTTGGCAGTCGATACAAAGTGTCCCCTTTTCACAGTAACTCCCTGCTTTGAGGAGGAGGAGGGCAGACACCTCTTGGCACCACAGGGACAGGGGGAGAAGTTTGGATCCATCTTCCTGAGCCAGGAGATGGATGTCCTTTTTTTTTTTTTCCCCCCTTTTCAGACATTGCCAAAGTGATGATTAACCTGAAGACAGAAGAATTTGTCCTGGAGATGACCACATTGCAGTCCCTGCAGCAGCTCATCCAGTGGGTGGGAGATTTTGTGCTCTATCTGCTGGCCAGTCTTCCCAACCAGGTGAGAGCCTGGGTCTGAGAACACACCGAGAGGGGAAAAAAACATCAGTGGGCAGCTTTAGCTGCCCAGGTGCTCCTGTCGAAACAGGCGTGTGGGAGGAGTGCAAGAAACAGCAGAAATAGCAAATGGTCTTTCTGTGCCCGTCTGGGTGAAATTTTTTCACAGAAAGTGTTGTCCAGGGCTGTCCCAGGCTGCCAGGCGAGGGGGGGAGTCCCCGTGACCCCTGGAGGGGTTTCCAAGCCCCCCGTGGAGCTGTGGTGCTGAGGGCCAGGGGTCAGAGGTGCCCTGGCAGTGCTGGGGCAGCAGTTGGACTCGGTGATCTCAAAGGTCTCTCCCAACCTTAACGATTGACAAGAGCAGGGTGGTTCCAGCAGCCTGTGTGTCGGCCCAGCCTCAGCTGGTTTTCCCTCCAGGGTTCCCCAGTCCGGCCGGGCCACAGCTTCCTGCGGGACGGAGCCTCCCTGGGCATGTTCAGGGAGCTGATGGTCGTGATCCGCATCTGGGGCCTGCTGAAGCCGAGCTGCCTCCCCGTCTACACGGCCACCTCCGACACCCAGGACAGCATGTCCCTCCTCTTCAGGCTCCTGACGAAACTCTGGCTGTGCTGTAAGCGCTCGCCTGTTGCCCCGAACAAAAGAGTCCGTTCTTAGCGGGGGTTGTGCCTGAAAGGGATAATTGTGGGGAGTCGCTTCGGAGCGGGGCTGGAGCGTCAGGAAGGGGCAGGTGCAGCTGCCGAGCTCATTGTTCTCCGAGCTGCGTTGGCGGGTGGAGGAGGAAGCCACATGTGGTTCTCTCCGTCTCTGAGCGGGGAATTGAAGGCTCATGCTGGTTCTCCGCTTCCTTTTGTGTGCAGGTCGTGAGGAAAACCACATCACGGAGCCAGATGATACCCTGATAGATGAGTGTTGCCTCCTGCCCAGCCAGTTGCTCATTCCCAGTGTTGACTGGCTGCCCATCAACGATGGCATTATCAGCAAGCTGCAGAACAAGCAGCTGGTCCGGCTCCAGTTCGGGAAGGCTCCCGGCCTTGTTGGTCACACCGTCTCTTCCCAGTTTGATGCCTTTGTCAGGTACAGAGACCTAAAACGAACAGGTTGAGAGGTGAGAAGAGGGTGTCGGGGGGGTCCTGGGGTCTCTTTGGAGCTTCAAGGTCAGTGGTTTGGAACACTTGTGGTTTTTGTCTCGTCCAGTTGCTGGTGTGACCCAAGAGCAGCTTGTTCTCTCCGCTTGAATTCCCTTCTTAACTTGCACTCGGCTGGGAATTTGAAGTGTTGAAAAGAGATTGCAAAGGGGGGTGGGGGGTGGAGAAACGAAACACTGGAATGAGATTCCTGCCCACACAGCCTCGCATCCCATGGGGCTTGGTGGCCGGGCTGTTGAGGCCTGTGTCATGTTGGCCACCAAAACACAGCTCACTGTCCTGGAGACAGCTTTTAGACAACGATGTTCTAGAGAAGTTCCCTTTTCCTTCCCCCCTGCACAGGGCACCCGGGCAGTCCAAAATCGACCACCTGAGGCGGCTCCATTTGGGAGCGTACCCCACGGAGGAGTGCAAGTCCTGCACCAGGTGAGCTGCGTGGGCTGGGGCTCAGGGGCTCAGAGAGGCTCCTGCTGCTCGCCTTGTCCTTCTAAAGCTCCTCCGGTCTCCACTCACTGTCCCGAGAGCTGGTGGGGGTAAGGAAATAATCCCAGTATCCACGGTGCTGGGCTTGGGCTGCCTCTAAACCAGGCGTGCATTCTGAGCCCATTGTGCTGTCCTCCCCTTTCACACGCTCTCCTCACACTCAGGAAACCGCCTGGATTTCAGGATAATGGTGCAGGGAGCAAACATCCATCCAGTCATGTGATTGAATTAGCTTTAATTACCGATTACAGTGGAAAATCTCTGTAGCAGATCATTCTCACAAGATCCCTGTCTCTCCTTTCATGTCTAAACAGCAGCTGGGGGCTGTTGTCTTGAGGCAGCCCCTGTTCCAGGATGACCTCTTTGTTCCAGATAAGCACTCACGTGGCTTCAGCTGTTTTTAGCTCACAAAAATCACCTGCAGATGACAAAAACAAACAAAAAACCCCAAACAGTTTCCTCCTGAGATCCCCTGAGGGATCTGTGTGGGTGCCCCAGCAGTGCTGGCTCTTTTCTGTCTTTCTGGGGCCCCGCTTGCAGCCTCTGTGTTCCCCCCAGGTGCGGCTGCGTCACAATGCTGAAGTCGCCCAACAAGGTGACGGCGGTGAAGCAGTGGGAGCAGCGCTGGATCAAGAACTGCCTCTGTGGGGGGCTCTGGAGGAGGATGCCCCTCAGCTACTCCTGAGTTCTGCTTGGGGTGGGCTTCCCAGGAGGCATCTGGGACACGGGGACGGCGCTGAGCAGCTGCCCCCTGCGCTGCCGCTTTTGCTGCGATTGAGGAGGAGGGAGAATGCCCCCTCCTGGATGGGGATTCCAGAGCTGTCCCTGTCAGCGTGGGCCGAGGTCGGGGAGGAGGGAGCCTGGCTGCCTTGGTGGCTCTGGGTGGAGCGTGGGGCCAGGCCCCACTGTGAGCCCTGATCTGGGTGGAGCGCGGTGCCGTGGGGTGAGCGAAGGCCCTGGTGAATGGGGAACAAGCACCCACTGCCACAGGGTCACCCTTTGCTGCTGGTGAGCTTGTTACTCCCCTTTTCCTCACATCCTTGGAGAGAGATCTTGTGCTGGTGGGAGACTCCACCGTTGTCCTGCCTGCCTTTAAGGGAGAGCTGCCCTCCCCCTCGGTAGGAGAGCACCCCCCACCCCCCGGGCTCTCACCCGCCCAGCAGCGCTTTTGTAAATAAAAATGCTCTTAATTTTGTACAAAATGTTTGGGGTGGTTTTGAAGCATTTTTGGTGTGACTGCCCTGGGGCAGCGCCTGGCCAGGGCTCTCCGGGGGACAGAAGTGAAGCTGTGGAAGCTCCTTGTGGAGGTTGCTCGGGGGAAAGGACTCACTCGGTGGCCCCTGGACACAAACGGGGGGAGCAGCAGCCTCCTGGGAAGACCCGACCTCTGCTGGGTTCAGACCGGTGCCTCCAGGACTGCGCCTGAACACGACAAAGCTCAGGGGACAGGCTGGGAGCTCAGCTGGGGCTTGGCCAAATTCCTGCCCAGCCCAGCAACAACTGAGTGGCCCCAGAGGCTTTAAGGGGGAGAAGCAGCCGCGGTTTTACGTTCCTTTCCCTCGAACTGCACTTTAATTTAGTAGTGAAAAAATGGAGTTTGTCTTTCAGCTCTGCTATCCAGAGCTGGTCTCTTCCTCACTTTCACTGGTAATTAAGGAAAAACGAACGGCTGATTAGGAAACCACACCTTCTCCTAAAGGCTCTTTTGCCCCATAAGCAGAACTCGTGGCCCTGTCCTGGGAGAAGAGGTTGGGGGTTATTTACTGTTTCCTTGCCGGGAGGTGG
>VWZY01012128.1:16341-34806 GCA_013399075.1 Chloroceryle aenea
TTCTGTAACTGCTGGTTTATCTGTTGTAAGGTGACGTGACTATTTGATTGGTTTATTTACTGAAACTTCTTACTTTAGAAAGTGAGTGGCTTGCTGTGACATATTTGATGTGTAAATTTGGTTCTTACTGAAGGCAAACTTATGATTGAAGACATTCAGGTAGAAAGTCACCTTAAAACAGGTGTTGTGAGTAGGATGATAAATGTAACATTTTCCAGTGAATGTTGACGTTTCATTTCTTAGGTTAAGGGACTGTATATCTGAATTTGTTCACCAACTATATCATACTGGACAAAATATGATCTGTAGTATGAATTAGGTTAAATATAGTTGTTTGTTTTTAGCTTTTGAGAATGTGGCTGCTGCATATTTCTGAAAATTAGCTAAATTATCTAGCCATTGACAGGAGGTATGTTGGTCTGGTTTTGATTGTTGGTGAATAATAGGTGCTTCTCTGTAGAGTTGTGCACAGGGGCACAGTAAAGAAAGATACTGGTGTTTAAATGCATTGTCTCTTGGTATTTTCCTTTTGTATGTCTTATGTAGTTGGTGAGGTTACATACGTGGAGCTGTTTAAGGATGCTGAAGGAAAATCAAGGGTAAGTGCCGTGGGCAACAATCTGCTAGAGGTTTAAAAGTTCCTCAGCAGTTTTATTTTTGTATAATAACTGTACCAGTTATTGGAAAGTAAGTTTCATTTTTACACTGATTTTCATTAAGATAGCCTTGAGGATTTTGTATTAGAAGTAGTCTGAAACTGTCACGCAACTCAAGCTAGCTGGCTGTAAAGGACAGAATATTTCTGTAAATGTTAACAAATGGCATTTACTTAATTCTTCTTTTTAGTCAACATCTTTGTTTTGCTACAAATCTGTTTCATATACAGGATATTTCATAAACCACTGATTTAATTTAAATTTTGTTAGCATAGTATTCTCTTCTTGGGGCCAATGAGTATAAAATGTTAGCTAAGAATATACTATTTGATGTGCCTGATTTGACAGCTTTGCAGGGTTGGTGCTCTAAACACTGGATTAATTTATTTGCTTTCTTAAAACTAAATGGATGGAGATGGTTGGTAGCCAACAGAGTGCCAGCAATGAGGCACTAAGAGTGAAGATTGTTAAACCTTCTTTGTCTTCTTAAAAATAGTCAAAAGCTTGGCCAATAGTAGCTCTGAACCTGCAGTGAGAACATGAGAACTGCAGGTTTGAGTCTTAACTGAGGTTGTATCAATTGTTGTAAATTATTTTCTTTAACTCTTGTTAAAACTAAAACATGCTGTCAGCTGTGCTTTACTTAAAGCAATCCTCAACTCTTGGCTTTATTAGAAGGATTCTGGTGCAGTCAGTAAGGTTATTTTCTTACAAAGTAATTCCTCAATTATGCTAGTAATACTGAAGAGGTATGCAGACTCCTTGTTCATTGTATTGGTATACTTGATGTAGGTAGATTGAATTTTGTAGTCAGTGGGCAGCTTTTAATGATATGATGAGTGTCTTCATTGTTTTTTGGCTGTTTTTGGTTGTTGGTTTGTGTTTGTTTTTTGGGGTTTTGGTTTGTTGTTTTGTTGGAATTTTTTTCTTTTTTTTTTTTTTTTTCTCCTTTCCATCCTTTCCTGCCCCATCCCAACCTCCTCTCCCCAGTTGTCCTTAACATGGATCTGTGTGGCATTTTTCCAATTCTGGTTTGGCTCAAAGAGAGTAAAAGATAATATATTCTCTTGCATTTGAAAGGTATGTATGTTGAAAAAGTAAAAGAAATTCAGCTTGGCTACCAGTAAAGAGCATGAATTATGGACTTTGAAGCTGAAAATAACTTGAATAGTTATTTAACAGTGAGCTGGGATCTTACATACTCTATGACTTGTGTTGACTGACTTTTTTTGTCTTCTTCCTCTTTACATATGATGACAAATCATCATGGATGTAGGGTTGTGGGTAAGTTTCTTTTTCTATGTGTGTATAAACACACTACTGTTAAGACATTCTGTTCATTTTAACATTTTAAACTTTGTTTTAATACTCTTAAATGTCTTGTTCCTTCTAAGTGTGGTTGAATTCAAAGATGAAGAATTTGTTAAGAAAGCATTAGAAACCATGAACAAATACGATCTTAGTGGAAGACCCCTGAATATTAAAGAGGTATGGTTGTTGCTGCTGTTTTTAATTTGCAGTAGTGAAGATCCTATACTGATATGACAATACAGTGTTGAGCATCTTAGCTGTGTAATTGCCAGTTTTAATTTCTTTGACATTTTCTTAATGGGCTAATGTGGCTGTTGACTTGCAGAAAGTACTATGGCAAGTGAACTAACAAAAAATGTGTCCGAAAGTCAAAATAATCTTAATAATGTTTTATTTAAAACAACATTTTTCTTTAACATCCTGTTCTTACCTTGGTGTTTCCAGGTCTTTTCCAACCTAAGTGATTTTATATTTACATTGCATCATATTTTGAAGCAGGTATGCAGAATGAACTGAGTATCAGACTACTACATATTTGGAAAACTGAGGCTGGAAGTAGAGAACTTGTACTGGAAAGTGAAATGAATGTTTTAACTTTTCTGTTGTAGTGTTGCGGTATATGATGGTGTCTGATACAGTTCTTTCTGTCCTGTTACAACTTTAATAATAATATGAATAAATAAATAAAAAAACTAATTACATTAATTCAGTTCTTGGAAGAAGGTGCTAGACTGACAGTCCTTTAGATTGAAATCTTTTCTACTTGTCCATAGGCTAGGTACAGCATGTGAAGTGGCAGTGCACGCTTCCTCAACAAGTGCTTTGCCAATATGCCTCAGCCCTCATCTGAAAGGACCCACCTCTAGAGGTGAGGGAATTAGGTCTCCATGCTAATTCAGTTCTTGATCCCTCTGACATGGACAAGGATATTAGTTGATAATTTTCATGGGTTTATGTAGAGTTTCAAATTTTTGTTTGTTGCCAGTCCTCTTGTTGATGATTAAGTTGGCTTTATTTTTGCCCATGTTTCAGGATCCTGAAGGTGAACATGCTCGTAGGGCATTACAACGTGTAGGAGGACAATTTCCAGGCGGACATGGACCTGATATGGCACCTGGAATAATGAATTTGCCACCATCTATTCTTAATAATCCAAACATTCCTCCTGAGGTTATCAGTAACTTGCAGGCAGGCAGGCTGGGGTCAACTATTTTTGTTGCTAATGTAAGTTAAAAACTGTACTTTATAACTAATATTTGATCTTTGTAAAACATCATCTATTTCTCCATAATTCAGTTTTAATGCAAAGAGGAAATTGTAAGTTTTAGTTCACAATTAATGTATTCAACTAAAAATGCTGGATGTGTGTTTAGATTTTGGACATGAAATTTACTTTAAATTCTCGAGGCTGACATGCATTCTTAATTATTGTGCAGTCATCTGTTGATACAAAAAAATATTTGTACATCTTTTTGTTACCTATTTACAGTTAATTACTGTAGGCTAACTTATACTGTTATATTTGTTGGAGGTGTTTACTTCTTAAGTTCTTTATTTGTACAAAAGACTTCTATGTCTGCAAGAGTACTTCTGGAAGTGCAGCTGCTCTTGACAAGACCTCTTCTATTAGTATGTTCTGTTAGTATGTTAACTAAAGTAAATATCAATATGTAGTATAAATGTTGCTTTCAGTTGACATTTTTGTACTCAGTTCCAGTGTGTATATTACAGAATCCTGGCTATTTACATATATTAAGCATTTTGTGAAACTGAATTGGTAGACAATGCTGAAAATCTCTTCAGAATTAATGGCAGAGCAGAAACATGCACTGAAATCACTAATGTATTTCTGTATATAAGCTTGACTTTAAAGTTGGCTGGAAGAAGCTCAAGGAGGTATTCAGCATTGCTGGAACTGTAAAGCGTGCAGACATCAAAGAAGATAAAGATGGCAAGAGTCGAGGAATGGGAACAGTTACCTTTGAGCAAGCAATCGAAGCGGTTCAAGCAATATGTATCCTTGGTTTTGAAAAATAATTAATCCAATACAGTTTAATCTTTAAAGGATTCTAATAGTATAGTTTTGCAAAATGGTGCTTATTTGCCTTGTAGCTAGCATATAGGAACTAGAGTGTTATACTGTGCAGATTACATTGTTAATGCTGACCGGATATACTGTATACTTGTATCATCTCTCCTTTGACTTGGCATTCTAGAGCTAGAGTAAGGAAATACAAGACTCATAAAAATGGTATGCCAATAAAGTAATTTATTACAGTGATTCTTCTGAAATAGTTGAATTGTATTCTGTAGTTACAGTCCTTGACTTGCATTTCTTCAGCGATGTTCAATGGACAGTTCCTGTTTGATAGACCCATGCATGTAAAAATGGTAGGTTGCTTACATTTCTTTCTACTTGACATGTCTCTGCCAAGACAGTGAAAGGATCATAGCATAACGTCCTTGTTTTTTATCAGGATGACAAATCGATTCCTCATGAAGATTTCCGTGTGGCAGACAGCAAAACCTCACAATTACCTCGTGAGTGCATGCTCTGTTTTCTATTCCTTGCATTTAATATATAGCAATACAGACTCTTGGAACAATTTAGTAGTACTTTTGCTTACTGTGATCTCTTTCCGGTAACAGAAGACAGTCATTCTTCTGGTGATAGTTATTTTTGTTTTCAAGGTGGTCTTGGTGGCATTGGTATGGGACTTGGACCAGGTGGACAGCCCATCAGTGCCACACAGTTGAGCATGGGTGGTGGAATGGGGAGCATGGGTCCAGGAGGTAAATGTGTTCTTCATTTTTAAGTTTAGAATTGTCATTTCTGTGTTTGGAAGAATGATGTACAGTTGACAAAGCAAGCTTTGTGTGTTATGCTTTTTGAGGTGTTAACTGTCTCTGCATTTATTTTTTTTTAAGTCCATTAGGGTCTTATCTGTCTCTTATATGTTTTTTTGTCTTTTTGTTTTAAAGGCATGGGAATAGATGGTCCAGGATTTGGCGGGATGAATAGAATGGCAGGCGGTACGTGCAGTGAAGTTCTTTGCATTAAGTATTTTTTTAATATTGCAAAGAAAACACTCTTCCTTATTTTACAGGACTTGCTGGATTTCGTGGGATGGAAGGAATGCCTAATATGGGAGGATTTGGAGTCAACCGAATGGGAGGTAGGTGAAGACTGTTTCCATACACATGCTAAGTTAGCTAATATTTATTTAGTAAAAGCTCTTCCTTTAGGGATGGGCAATGTAGATGAGTTGAGACGAAATAGAGTCAGTGTCATGAATGGAAGGCATAGGAACTGGTGTGGGAGTTAAATATTAAGGTGCCTCTGATTTGTGTGTTAAACTTAATTATATTTAAAAAAGATATTTTTATCTGTGAAAAAGTGTTGTATGAACATCGGCTTAAATGTATGTAACAGAATATTTGTGGTCTTCTCCCCCCTCTCCCCCTTTGTTCTTTACAGAAATGTTCCGTGGTGGAATGGGAGGAAATATGGACAGAGACTTTGGTCGTAGTGACATGGCATTGAACCGTGGTTTTGGAGATTCTTTTGGAAGGATGGGTATGGTCACTGTTAAATTTCCTGTGGAAGAGTTATACTAGACAAAGAGGAGACCTGGTTTCACTTGGCTGTCTTCCTCTGTCCCCTCTCCCCAAGTCATTACTTGTGAGTGTTTATTGTTTATTGCCATTGTTAGGACAGAGGCTAAATTGTGGGTTTCTTTTTTTTCCTATCTGTTTAATATAAACAAAATAGTGATTTGAGGAATGCATTTAGCTTTATATTGTTAACTTTGTGAGGCATTTTAAGTTTTTGGGGTATTAAAGCCTGTGCTTCTGGTTAATCCTGAACAAGTTGCCCACCTTTGTAACTTCAGGAGACTGCTTTTCCAAATGCATGCTGGAAAACTTTTTGGTGCAAATCAGGAAGAACTGGATAGTTCATAAGTTCAAGTGAGATGAACCCTTCAGTTTTGAGGCTGTCCTTCCCAGTATGGGAAATGGCTCATTTAGTTTTAAGTTGGCTTTGCTGCCGGAGAGAAAAGCTAGAAAGAAATGAGTTAACTTAAATCACATAATGGAGGAGGCACTAATGGTACTTAAAGGGATGTTTCCTTTTTAGTTTGAATAATAAAGACAGGCACAGGTTAAAATGTTCTAGAGAAAAGAATTACCAGGTAACAATGACATCAATGCACTTCATCAGTGTGTGTTTGGTTGCTGCCACTAATTAGTGGTTTCAGAGTATGTCACTTTACTATTTTTAACTTTTTTTTCCTGTTTAGGTGGTGCAATGATTGGTGTTTTTGCAGGAGGAATGGGAGCACCTAGCATGGGCCCAGTAAGACCTGGAATGAGTAGGTTAACTTGTTTCAGTAGAGCAATGCATAGGCAATATAATTATATGGTGTACATTCAATTGTATCAAAGGATTTTGTTGTACTGTACTGTCTTGCCAGTGTTGGAAGAAGTAGAATTATGTTGCATGTGACTGCAAGTCTTAATAGTTTTTAAAGCTGTTTTGTTGAGGTAAAAGTTCAGAGGAAAACTTGTTAATCCTGTCTTTCTATTAATCTTAGTTTTGAAATGGTTTTAATTTCTGTTTTGGAGGGAGAAGTGATTCAAGTAAACTTAGAAAAAAGACAAAGAGATGGAATTCTTTGCAAACTTCATGAAGCTGAACTTCATTAATCTCTCATTTAAATAAAATTAGCCTTGAATTTCAGATTATCACTCAGTGTTATTTTGTGTAGAGCAGCTTGAATACTGCATTTGGTCTGAGTTCTTCAGGCTAGAGTATATGAGAAACTAAAATCTTGCTAGTAGCAGCTTTGAGAGAGATAATGCTTAGAGAGAAGATGAGTATTCTTGATAGTTTTGCTTTACATTATTTTTTAATTATGAATCCAGGAAGTATATTTATATATATATATAAGTATATAATAGTATATTTGAATGCCATTGATCTTAGTTCTTTATATAATATACATTCATGTATTTCATTGTATGTATCATAAATATCCATGCTCTTCACAGTACTGGCAGTACATTTGTCCTCTACAAAATATGCTTTCTCTAGAAGGTTGTGTCACTAAGTGTGGCTGCATGAAGTAAAACTGAATGTGAATTCAGGAAGTAAAATAAACAATAGTGTATACAGTCAGATTATTTGTATGTTAACATTGCCACAGCTATTTACTTGGATCTCTTTCTGGTACAGAGTATCAGATTTTTATTACTTAATCTGGATAGCCTTTAAATCTTAGTTCTTCACTTGTGTTCAGCATTTTATGGCATTAGATGGTGTGACTAATAGCTTGATGCATTTTTTTTTACTTTTATTTTAGAACTGACACATTGTATCTTCTAATACTTTTGAGTTAAAATATTAACTGTGCTTCTAGATAAATCACTGCACATCTATGAAGTTCTTTTGTATCACTGCAGTTTGATTGTGGGTTTTTTTTTTCCTTGCACAAAAAAATTTATATTTAACAATGTACTTGTGCATTTATTACTAAAAAGATTATCATATTACCCTTCTTTTCTTTCTCTGTGTAGGTGGAGGAATGGGTGGTATGAACAGCATGGCTGGAGGAATGGGCATGGGGATGGATCGGATGAGTTCTGGTTTTGATCGAATGGGACCAGCTATGGGTGGAGGTCTGGACAGGAACATTGATATCGATCGAGGATTTGTGCCTGGCCCAATGGGAAGTGGCATGAGAGAGAGATTAGGCTCTAAAGGCAACCAGATATTTGTGAGAAATGTAAGCATTTGAATATATAGAAACCATGAGTTTATTTTGTGTGTTTGATATGCCTTCTCTCTTTTTGTAATATTTTGTAACTAATAATCCTTTTTTTATATATATTATAGCTTCCTTTTGACTTGACCTGGCAGAAGCTAAAGGAGAAATTCAGTCAATGTGGTATGTATATGAATCCTATCCCTACTCAGCTCCATTGACTTAATGTTTTATATGGTGTTCATTAGATAAGGACAGGAAGAAGTGGTTGTTGCTTTCTCCTGAAGAAGAGTCTGGCTAGTGTAATCGTTCTTGTTCCTTCACTTTTTCTGAGTTATATAAATAGCTTTTAGGCATCACATAAGACCAAGGTACAGTATAGGCTGTAAATTTTAACTGACTCCATTAATAAAAATATTCTCTGCTGCTTTTATTTTTTGAAGCAGATAGTATGTATCCTCTGGCCACCACTGAGTAGTAGTATTTATTTTGAGAAAAATGCATACAGGGCCCTGGACCTGTCCAAATTATGCATTACTTCCAGAAACGGTGCTGCATCAAATCAGAGTTGGTAGTTTTGCCAAAGTGGCAGATTTGGGTTTTATGCAAATACATGATCCTGATTAGCATATCTGCAGGCTGTAATGCTTCCCCTTTTGTTAAGAAATAAAGGTCCTTTTTTAATTAGGATAAAGAATCTTTATAAATATCCAATAGTTCTTTCTTTTTAATTCATAAAAGTTGACTTTTCACAGAAGGAATGAAAAATAAAGCTTGGGTGTAGAAATATATGATGGATTTGTTTGAAATATATGATTGTTTTGTTTGAAAACACACTTTCAGAATGGAAAGGTTTAACTGAATTACAGGATGGCTTTTCTTATTTTGGAGACACAGAAAAGACAAATAATTTGGAACATATTACTGATACCTAAGACAGTTGTCATACAGGGTTGTTTTTTATATAAATTAGAATTCACAGGTGAACCTGCTGAACAGGTTGGAGTTTTGTTTTTGTTTTTGAGTCTTAACTGTCTGGGAAACTTGCAGATAGCTCAGATTCCAGCATCCTACCCTCCCATTATCTCCTCAGCAGCTAATAGGTGTAGTAATTGTTGAATTGTTTTTAAGAATTATAATCACAATTATAAGTAACAGGATGTATTTGCACCAGTATTGTAAGGAAATACAAAGACCATGTCTCCATACATTAAATTTCTTTCAGTGAAAGGCCAGTCTTCTATTATTTTTATTTAAAAATGAAAAAGCCCTGTATTTTAGGGAGAAGTTTCTTGTTCCTATTTGGGGGCTTAGGAGTGGTGTGCTACAACATACCATAAGCAAAGCTCATTAGCTCGAGGCATTAAACACTCTCTGAGGTACAATGACATCTACATAAAAATTTTGCCTCATGAATTGAGTGTCCAACCACAAGAAAACATTGCAGGCACTGAATAGTGTGTGCTACCTTTCTGCTACTCCCAAGCCTGGTACCTTTACCTTTCTAAAGGCTCTAATTTGGCTCTGCAGCTTCTTTACAAAATTGATTGTTGTGACTGCTTGATATGTTGCTCTGATGAACGTGGTGGACTGGATTGAACTAAAATTCAGTTAATGCCTGTCAGTAATCACACTTGTGGCAGTGTTGGTAAATGAAACGCAAAACTTTGCTTTAGCCTTATAGGGCACTTTGCCTGAAACTTGAGGTCAAATGCAAGTTTACTTCATCTAATGCTAGGGTGAAGGAAAGATATGTAATTGGATTCTTCGCTACTGTTTTCTACTGTCACCTTCCCTGAATAAGTGAATATACCATCAGTCTCAAAGTTGTAATTTCATATGTCCCCCTAGAACATATTTAAAAATGCTTTTTATTATCACTTCTGATGAGTTCTTTAAGTTCCTAGTTCACTGAAGACTTGAAATAACTGCTGTTTAACTTATTTATTCAGGTCATGTAATGTTTGCAGAAATAAAAATGGAGAATGGAAAATCAAAGGGCTGTGGAACAGTCAGATTTGACTCGCCAGAATCTGCTGAAAAGGCCTGTAGGATAATGAACGGCATAAAAATCAGTGGCAGAGAAATTGATGTACGCTTGGATCGCAATGCATAATTTAAAACTCTGTGTTCAGGAACATTCCTATGTCTGTTTAGCTTCTCTATCCCAGTAAGTCATTTTTAGTAACATTGTATGCTTACAAAAGCTGTAAAAAAGAACTTTTAAATCCCACCAGCCTTTAACAGTATAGTGTTTAATATACTGTGATACTTGTTAACTGAATCTTACTATGTTTGGTTTTTAAAGACAATTTGCCTGATTTTTGTTGTTTTTTTAGAGGCACTGAGCACCTGCAGGTCCCTGTAGACCGATGAAGCTTTGGATGCTCAGTGCCTTTGGAAAATTAGGCCAAGTGTCTCTAGTCATTCAGTTTAAATGAATGGTTATACTGTTTTTAATAAAATAAGCCATTTTCTCTGTTAATCTCAAGATTGCATAGTGGGATTTGTTTAGTGTTTTCTGTACTTTTTTTTTTTATGTTCACAACCCCCCCAATGTGTATCAACATTGTAATGTAAAAACTAGATTATTTTTTTTTTTCAGAATTTTGGTTTTATATATGTGTTTGTAGTCATACTGTAATTCTTGACTCTAAAAGAAAGGGCTCCAATTAGGCTGTGATGGTTTTGCTCTACTTAATATTACTTTAATGACATGACTTAGTTCTGTAAATAAGATTTAGAGCCCAGTGGAAGTTCTGATTTTTTTTTTATTATTATTATTTTGACTAAATGAAGAAACAGATCTTTTGTTCCTACTTTTATTTTTTTTTCATCAGTATAATCACTGATTAAAACTAGTTACCACAGACCCTTGTAGGATTGTTCCCTATGATGCCAAGTTCATATAGAATTGATAATACAGTAAATACTAAGTACAGTACAAGAGAAATTCCTCCCAGTTTTTTATCTATTTTCCAGCTATTCAAGTGAACTGCCAGAAAAATAAAAACTACAGAACAGATAAGAGAAATGGCTGTGTATGTCAAACCACTGCTGCTCACTTCTATGGGTCCTGATGTATTTACGAAGGCAGTTTTTATAAACCAGGGTATTCCCAAACAGAGCATATCAAATACGTTGGATCCTACAATGTTAGACATAGCCATATCTCCATTTCCTGTAAAAGAAGAAATACAAATAAGTCTGCTTAATTGTATTGTATGAAATTGCCAAACTGTTTTGGAGGAACAGACTGTCAGCGCTCAGTTTCTCATAGAGCTCCCCTTTCAGACTTTTACTTGAAAGAACTATAGTTATGATTCTACAGAACATGGTTTTGGGTACCACAAGCATACAAAAAAGTCTCCCTAAATCACCAGCATCTGCACAGTTGCACTTAAAATAAGCTAGACAGGCTATTACAAAATCCAGTTGTGTTTTGCAGTAAACTGTAACACTTGATCAACAACAAATGAAACCAATCTAAAACACTTCTCTGAGGTTTTAAATGTCTGAGCCACAGCTTCTTCAGGTAAGCTATTTATTACTAGTAAACAAGCTCTAGAATCTGGAGCAAAAGTTTTGAAGTTACTTCTTGAATTTCTGGAAATGCTGACTAGAATTCTTTTTTTCATAGTACCTTTTAAACACATTCATTGGAATGAACCTGAATACTAAAATCTTTACCTTTTCGAGCCACCAGCACACTTGCAACTGTATCTGGTACGCTTGTTCCTGCTGCTAGTAGTGTGAGACCCATTACTGACTCTGGAATTCCCAGTGTTTCACCTGCAGTTGATAAATAATGGTAGAAAATGCAAGTATGCTTTTAGTTCAAGTTTCATCTGAAGAAATTGCTTTGGACTTTGTTGGAGAAAGGATTTATAATTTCAAAAGGAATCTGTGAACTAATGTCTAAATATGAAGTGGCTGAGCCATGAAGTAGTTAAAAGCAAGAATAACAGTAAAGAAATATCATCTTGTCCTTGTTCTGCAATCAAACAAAAAAGGAACTGTAGTATAGTAACCATCTTACTTAAGCTTCTCAAAAACCTGAGTGGAATATCTTCAGTGGTCAAGACAATACCAATGCTGAACCCTCTTTTGGATACAGTAGAAGTTTAGGTATCTAACTGTACATTTTTTTTCTCTCAACTTTAGGAAAATGTAATAGTCTTTTATTGTTTTGAGCATCTCATTGTTAGTGCTAAAAAATCTTACGAAGCAATAACTTTTATCACCCACTCCTTAAAGGGGGAGGAAAAAAACCACATGAATTTTCTTGTGGAGGAAGGTCATTAAGATCAATACTACAATACTGTTACAGCTACATGGCTTTACCAGTTCTCTCCAATGAGAAAGTTATTTTGTTGGATTAGGAAGAATAAAAACGCAGAATTTTTATATGAATTTTAAGTGCAAGTAATTCTTTAGAAGTATGAGTTTCTTTAGGTAAATACTGTCTTAAATTAGAAAACTTAAACATTGTTAATAAAACAGCCAACTATTTTTCCCTACTTTTTTTTTCAGTGTGACATGTCCTGTAAGCATATTAATTTCTCACTTAAAATAAACAGATTCAGATCTTCAAACCTGTTACAGCAGTTACACCATTCACAAGCATCAATATACTGAAGTAGGTGATACCCTATTCAAACTATTAAGTAATTAGTTTTTCTTAAACTTTTTTGTTCACTAAAAAGTGTCTTAATGTTTTCTTAAATCTGAATTCTTACTCACAATATTTGGACACTAATAAGAATAGCTTTCTTAAAATAGGTAGTACTCTGTAAGCTAGGTCAGCAGTGCTTGCTTAGTACATACCAGCTTAGTCTTGATCAGCCCAGTAAATACATGTTTGAAACTATTTGTTGGTTCAGAGGGACTAACATGATCCTCTTGGAGAATGTACACTGAAATTTATTCCACCACTCCTAATGCAAGCAATTTGTAGGATGAGGGACCAACAAGATCATCTTTTATAAGCCATCCAGGCTGGAAAAGAATGGTTTGTGCTAAGCAGAACAAGGTGAAATAAGAATGAACCAGCCTTATATACCCACCAGTAGTTTCTAGCCCTCTGAAGGTTACAAGATAGAATCTAAACTCAGGTCAATCTAATTTTTCTTTTTTTATTAGATAGATTTATCTTCTTTTTAATGTGTAGCTGGGATTTTTTCTGTCAACTGAACATAGAGAAAATGGGTGTTATTTTTCTATATTTTGTTAATTTTATATATCAGTAGCAATATCTTGCTATAAGTAGGCAAATCTTCTAGCAACAAAAAGGTGTACCAAGTTAGGTTTGGTTTTGACCATCAAATTTAGTCCCCAGCTATGATACTTTTGTGATACTCTGATAGGCTGTTCATACAATGATAAAATCTTTTGAGTCGCCCTTCGTGAAAGAACCCAGACGTGTGTGTAATTTTTAGTGTTTTGACATGGAAATAGAACACATTTGAGCTGGAAGTAGTGGGCCAAGGACCCCAGTACTGCTTGTGATGACTCTTCAAAGTGGACTAACACTAATACACTGAATCTCCAGAGTACCTGCTTTCATATGAATTAGTGCTTTGTCTAGTAGAACAGCAGTAACTTTAATTTGAATCCTGTTTCAAAGGCTTCTAGCATTCACACAGTAAACACTTGCTCTTTAGATACAAGTGGAAAAGTATTTGAGCAAGGAGTGAACCTGGTGGGTGTTGGATTCAGTGATCTGCTAGTAATTTCTCAAAGGTTTGCCAAATGTGTAGGTCTGTTTCTGCACTAAACAAGGAGTTATTTATTGAACTTAAGATGAAACCAAGTTTGGGATACTGAACTAGCAGAATACTTAAGTAGGATCAGTGAGCTATAATGTGGAAATGGCAAACTTTCTAACATTTCTTTCTTGTTTAGAGATTTGTTTTCTACTTAAAATTAAAACCTGGATTTTTCCTAAGGTGACTGGAGAAACAGTGAAATGAGGAGACCATTCTCTTAAAAGTATCTTAAGATATTAAATAATGTTTTTACAGAGAAGTTCATAACCTTTCTCTCTCCTCAATGCAGTTCTTCTCTTGCTTCACTATATGATACAGTTTTGTAAGAGGTACGCACATACGCCCACCAAGAATGTTTAATAAACGCATAACGCTATGTTTGAAATAGTACAAAAATCTGGGAGGTTCTTTTTGGCAGTTAATGCCAAATCTCTTACAGTGTTCAGGAAAAAATACAAGTATAGAAAAAAAAAAATTTACAGAATCCTGAACCTTTAATTCTGGTCTTGGTGGATTCTGTTTTTGTCAGTCTTCAGCTTACCAAGTTTATTGCTGTGTACTTAATTATTTCACTTTGGAAAGTTTAATGCTACTGTCTCTTTTTAAAAAGATAGGCTGTTTTTTGTAGCTATGTAAACAAATTCTCATTCATGTAATAGTAAAACGTCTGAAGCAGCTAAATTCTGAAGTGGTTTTCATTGGATGGAAGAAGGTGGCAAACTAAGCAGTGAAATATAAGTTTCTGTTGGTTTTGTTTGTTGTGGGTTTTACAGCAAAGAGTATGTGTTGCTATACAGACTGTTATTTGTGGAAAGAAAAACTTCACAGGGAGAAAACATTTTTTTCAGTGTTTCTCGATTGGCTAATTCTGTATAGCAGCACTTCAGGTACCTTACCTGCTATTGTTACCATCCATACAAGAACATAAGTCATTGCAGAAATCCATGCTGCTGAAACTAAAAATGTTACCATGAACCAGTTCCTCCAAAACTCTCGTCTGCAATCTGGTATGGTCAAATAGAGTAGAGTAATAATAGGAAGGGATAACACCCACAAAATTCTTTTCATATCTGCTTCAGGCATGGTGAAGACACTTGGATGATCTGTTGAAGAAAAAATAACTATTTTAAATAATTTCATTAAGTTTGAATCCATAGCATGCAGAGATAGTACTGGCCTCTACTTGTGAGAGTACGAGAGAAAAGTAAAAGAAGTACTTCCTCAAGTTCTAGCAGTAGTCTTATGCAGTACCTACATCACACTGGACAAAACTCTGAAATCAAGTGTTCTTTTACCACATGACTAGGAAAGAATTAAGGTGGATGATAAATGAACTTTACTATAAATGTTTAGACAAAACATCTACCAAGCATAAACACCAACTGCTGTTTTTTGCCTGAGTGAAGAGGAAACTGATAATCTGTGGCCACATCATAGCTATTCCTTCTAATATGCATATTTTGGGCTTTGAACTTTCCATTGTCATAAAACCCAGTATCTATTGGTACAGTACCAGTGTGTCTTTCAGCTGATAATGCATTTTACAAGCAGTGGTGCTGGGAAGTTTCAAATGTGCACAGCAAAGACTGATGGAAGTCTGCTGTTCTGACATAAATGAGCAACTATCCTAGCATTCATCTAGCAACTAATGTCATATAAATACCACCACTCTGATTCTGCTTATATTCCAGGGAGGAACAGTGGTTTAGTTAAATACTGTGCTGAAGTTCTTCTGTAAAGAAAATCTTAATACTGTCTCAAAATCTACTCATTAGAACTAATTCAGACAGGTAGGCAAAGTGCTAGAGACAACTGTAATAATACTTGTACCTTCAGAGATTGCATCAAGCCCATGCAAGCTTGTTGAAAGTTGAGAGTAGTCCAGCTCATCTTGAAAAATTCCACTATCTGTTCTTGACTGTTGACGAATTAGAGGTCCACTCTCTTCCCTCCATCCAACTAGTGGCTGCTGCTCAGCATTCTCTTCCATAGCTTTTGTAAAACATGTACAGCAGGGACTGAACTTTTTCATGAGGTATTGGTTGATTTTGATGTCAAAACATAGCACCAGAATATAACACCCATATATCAATAATAAGGATGCACTTTCATACCTAGAATGACATAGATATTACAGAACATGTAATACAACAAAAAAAAAAACCAACCCAACTCTTTAACTTGTTAAAATGGCTAGTGTAAAGAGAGAGAGAAAATTTGCATGAGTAACAAAAGGACAACACCCACAAACATCTGTTTTCAGTTGTAGGGCCGGTGTGGAAGTTCATGAACATCCCCGTGTCTTTCAGCAGTTCGATTAATTCCCCTCCCCTGCAGAATCTTGTTTGTATATTGTGTAGCTGCATGTTTTCCAGGGGATCTTACTGATAAACATATTACTGATGTTTACAAATTTGAGTCTGTGTGATGGTTAGAGAGGGATAGCATGTGCTATTTTGAGTTAGAAACTTCAGAGACTTAATGCTGGACCTGACCGACTTGGGGAGGCAGCAGGAATTTCAGTGTTCATGGAAGAGAGTTAAAACATCAGAAACTCGTGATCTGCTTCTGGCAGACGAATATTTTTCCTAACAGTGATGCTATCAAAGGAAAGGCTCGAAAGGAGTAAACTATGAAGACTAATTGCTATGCCAAAACAGTTGCGGTAGAAATTGTGAAGTCTGTAGAGACAAACCTATGCAGATCAAACTTGATAAATATTAAGGGTTTGAATGCTTAGGTAATAATCTTTACAAGCATTAAGACTCTTGGTTTTTTAAAGCCAACAGGTTGTTTATTTCTGTTAATGAATGGTAGTTCAGCCTACATGAAGTTTGGGGTTTTGTTTGTTTTTTAAAACACTGTCTCCCTATTCTCCAGTCAACATGAATTAAACACTACTTGTGTTCTTACCAGTAAATTCTGTTGTCAGATATCATCGCAAGGACAGCTGCTACACTAATTGTATATGCCAGACAGTCTCTAAACAGCGGCCAACAGGATAGCCTCGAAACCTGCAGATCACAGATTGATTTACTTTTCTTAAACTTGTCTGTAATACTTTCACTAAGTGCTGTAAATGCTGCATCGATATGTTGTTTCTATATAATGTAAAAATTTAAGATTCTTAGGAATGACTTAAGTATGATATTTAACAAGTTAGTGTTTTTAAAAACTTTCCTAGCAAGTTATCTTAAAACTGATTACATGCTGGTTTTGCTACTAAATAATAAACTTGGCAGTTGTCATAGTAAGTCTCTCTTGGCTTTTGTTGGCAAATAAGAAAGGATAACCATTTGGCTCTTAGGAGCAGAGCTATCAAGGTTGATACATACCATGCTGGAAAACAGCCCACAAGCTGCCGAAATACCAAGCAGATTATAAATTGCTGATCCAAGGATGGTGCTGACGCCGATATCTCCCTTTGTCACAAAGACTCCTGTAAGGAAAATGACTCTCTGGTACATTTCAGTTTGGCATGCAAGTAACAGAATTCTAGGTTCTGAGGAGTCAAAACATAGGTCTCTTACCTAGAAAAGCGGTGACAAGCTCAGGAGCAGAGCTTCCAGCAGCCATAAAAGTTGCTCCAGCAACATCTTGAGAGAGGCCAAGGCCTGAGGGTAGAGCAAAAGAATTGCTTTAAAAAAAAGCCCAAAACTTCAGTAGGTGGTAGCCTTTCCTTGCATTAACATATGATGGTAGAAGCTACTACAGTTTAATAGAATGAACTTTGCTTACTTTAATACAGTTAATGCATTTGTTTGAAATTGGTAAAATAATGTGTTGAGAACATAGCCCCATTTATTGGGCTAATTTGTTTCTACCTTTATTACAGAAGTTAGTTTAAATAGCAGAAAAGTAGTACTGATAATACAGCAGCATATTTCTACGTGATCCATGCCAAGTCTGTCTATCTTCCAGGGAAATACATGCTACTGTGTCTTCACATATCAGAAATACTAGTTAAAATTCAAACTACTGCTGTGATCCTAAAATCAAATTTTCATTTCATATGGCCTGTGTTTTGCTTGAATGAAATGAGATTTCTGTTCTGGTAAGTTGACTGTTTCTGAAATGTAACTCACTCTGTAGATCAAGTTCTGCACACTAAGAACAGGGACGTATGGCTAACTATGGAAAAAGTCTGACAAGTGCTTATTTATCATCAATAAAAATAATTAGCTCTACAGCGATGTTTAAGCTTACATTTTCTGTAAGTGTTCTGGTCCAGAGATGTTTTCCAGTGTTCAGGGATGAATTTCCCTGGGGATTTTAATTCTTAGCAATTAAAAGCTGAACTTTAAGATGAGACCATCTCTTCAGTTCAGTGTTCTACTGAAGCCAGGGGAAATATTACAGGTTAATTAGATTTCTTAGAACAGTTGTAACCACAGTATTCCTTTCTCTCCTGTGTCATATATTAAATATGTGAAGAGTAGCTCCTCCTAATGCTTTTTCACTGCTTTGAGAGAAATACAGGAACTTGAGCAAGGTACTTAATTCCCATGTGTTGATAGAGGGAGAGTTTTGGGGTTTGGGTTTGGATTTTGTCTTTCCCACACTTTTTTGTTTGTTTTACTAGTAACCTGAACACCAGGTTATCTTGTCACTTCAGTTTATACTAAAGAAGTTTTAAAATTTTCCTCCAGGCCCAAGGACAGCATTTTAACTGAATGCCTGTGCAGAGTGTAATCAGAGTGTGCTTTTTCAATTATAATGTTGGTATCACGTGAAATACTGTACTGATAAGCAGGTGGCTCTGAAATTTCTTTAGTTTTGTCTCCAGAGCACTCTGAAGCTTTTTTTTTTTTATAGAGAATGTTCTACATCAAACTGCTTAGTTTTACAGGAAAAAGATCAGGATGTTCACTTACATTCACTGATGATCTCCAGAGAAGGTAGAAAGTAATCATCGCACACAATGGACACGGCCAAAAACATGTAAAGTATAATTATGAAATAGAT
>VWZY01012128.1:36366-73618 GCA_013399075.1 Chloroceryle aenea
CGGGGTGTCCCGGCCGCCGAGCGGGGCCCAGCAGAGGAGTTTTGCGCCTCAGGTTGCCAGGGCCGCCCGAGTCCGGCCCCCGCCCCGGGAGCTGCTCTTTGGCCGTCGCCATCTCCCGCTTCGAGCCTATGGAGAGCACGCGAGGCTCTGGTCGTCGCGAGCGCGCTGGTGGTGCAAGCCGGTGGCCGCCTTAGCCGGTGCCCTGTGAGTGTTGGGATCTAAGCTCGCTGCTCGGCATCTTTTTCTTTTTTCTCTTTTTCTGTTTCTTTTTCTTTTCCTTCTTTTCTTTCCCTTGCTGGGATAGTTTGTTCCCACCAATCTCCCAAAATTCACGTGTCTAGCTGTGGGAGCACTGGGCTCGCCCTTCTCTGAGGCAGGAGGTGCTCATGCTATGGAGGTGAATGATCCATCAAGGGTAAAGCTGAGACCTACCACACAATCTCTTCCTTCAGACCCACTTCACTGAACTGCTTTGTTTGGTGACCTTTCCACAATGAAGTCATGTGTATAATTGAGGATTAAATAGTAAAATACGGTCTTTTAGCAAGATGGCTTTGTAAAGTCGTTTCCCCCTGCTCCTCCCCAGTCACTGGTTTCTCAGAAAGAAAGGGAGTTGTGTTTCCATCATATCACTTACGGACATGTCTCCATAAACATTTTCAACTGTATTATGCCAAATGATATCTTGAGGTACCCATGTTACTATGAATCGTTTGTTAGGTGCTGGGCTGATGCTTTACACTCGTGAGAAAAAAAGTACAAACTGGAAAATACTCATCTGCTTCATTGCATTTAATCCTGAACCCTTCTTGTTCCTTGCGTCTGTGGTGTTTGGCTCATACATGATCAACCTCTCTCTAGGATACAGGAGATAAGGTGAAAAAGCAGGTATATTTCTTTTGGATTGAATCAAACGGAATCGTATGACCATCATTAAAACATGAACACTGGCTCTCAGAAAAAAAACCAAATTGGAACAACTAATTCTGCAGCAATTGCTGATGCCTGTTTCTGACCCCTCAGTGGTCCAGAAAGTTTTTTACCAGAGCAGGAATTATTCCAATGGTCAGGATTTTTAGGGGTAACAGCTAACTTTCAGAGAGGAGTTCTCCATGCTCTCTGAAAAGCAGACTGCAGTAGAATTATGGCAGCTGCTGCGTATCCTGCTTTACAGAAAAATACATAATTTTGCTCTTGAAAGATTTAAGAATTTTCTTCTGAATCCCACCTTCAAGAGTAAAACAGTATAAACTTCCCTAAGTTAGCAATGGCTTTCTCCGTACACAGGTCAACAGAAAGGGTTTTATTATCAAGCGGCTTTCTTGCCACTGCCTGTCTTCCTTCCTGCTTACTCTTGAAACCTTAGCAGTTTACCAAAATCATCTTCAGTTTAGATATTTTTTAATGGTGTGATTGTTTTTTATTGCTTTAAATTACTTATGAGCCTGCTATTCTGATGAGAAAGAGTTCTCTGGTACAGCAACGTCCTTACTGTGTAGCTAGGAAAGCTCAGTCATGCGATTTCAGGATTTGAAGGTTTTGCTATGGTCTGGTTTTGCTCTGTGTTCAAGCTCAAATTCCTTTCTAGAGGCACCCCCGCTCCATGCATAGCTGAAGCAAAGCCAGAGCTTTGATTTTACTGAGGACTGAAACCCACTTAGTTTTCTGAGAAGCTGTGCTCGAGGTTGCTGTGCTCACACCCTCCTTGCCAAGCACACCCCTGGAGAGAGCAACAAACAGGAAAAAAACCCATAGTCTCCCAGCATGAGGAACCACGCGCTACCTATCTGTGTGTTTGACCCAGCGCAAAAATACTGACTGCCAGAGTGTGTTTTGGCCTCACCATGGCTGGCTGCCTGCTCTGGGCTATTTCGGACTAAGAGAGCATTCTGTAATGCTGAGGAAGGTCAAATAATAGTACAGATTTAATGTGTGCTGTTGCATTTTTTTGTCTGCTGTTAAGATAAATCTCTACTCTCCTTAGTAGTAAAAATAATAGATAAATAAATTTTTCAGAGCTTCTGAAGAAGAGAGAAGGGCAGCTGTTTGCTAGTCAGATGGCTAACACTAATGCTCTGCCACCCACAGGGATGTGCTGGAAGTCTCCTATGGCTGCGCAAGAACAAACCTCTGAAAGGCAGAGGTAGCAGCAAGCTACAGCAGCTATAGCTCCTTTCCCAGTCTATTGTGGTGTGGATTGGCTACTACACATCTGAATTAAGCATTCAGATGAGGAGAAGATTCTGCTGCCCTTTAAAGCAAAAGGGACTGTCTAGAGGTCTGACTCCAGCTGTGTGCTATTTAGGGGACAGGTGGGACAAAATGTGCAAAACCAACCAGCTGTTGTGTGTCCACACAGCAAGTACTCATTTTCTTTTGAGTGGTAGAAGACTTTAGTACTTGTGTACAAGTCCAAGAATGAATTTTTCTATAAGCAGCAAATTTGCTTAGTATTGTTTGAGGTTTTTCTCTCCCACTTTCTTCATAACGTCAGCAGACAGGACATGGATAGTGAGGAAAAAAGCAGGTGAGTTTATCAGAAAGGGGGTGTGAATCCTTGTGGGTAGGATCCAGTCCTGAGGTATTGAAGATATGGGGATGGTATGATAAATCCATGACTAGCTTAAAACAACAAAAAGATATTTTGGCATGCTCTGGGCTACAGTCTTGCTGGGAAGAAGAAGGAGGTAGAGATCCTAGTAAGAGATCTGTAGCTCGCTTAGGTATAGGCGATTGTATGTACCTGTACAGGAATGCTGAGTTTCTCTGGCTTCCTTAATTATAAAGTTACTTGCAATTTTTCTTCTAACTCAAGTTGCAACTTACTGTTTCAATCACTGTTTAGTGTCTGTGTCATTCTTTCCTTGTGGTTTGGGGTTTTGGGGTTTGTTTGGGGTGCTTTAGTAGTGGCATGGAGAAAATTAGCTCAGTCTGGGTTTAAATGAATGCGCCTGGACAACCTCAGGGCTGATTTGAGTGCAGCTTGGTGTTAGCCATCCCAGTGTGGTGCAGCTTCTGTCCTGGTACATGGACCCTGTGCACGGCTGTGCTTTTCTTGTGTGATGCATGTGTACACTGTTTATGCTCCCAGTCACAAGGCCTAATGTGCTGGGAATCAAAATAAATGAATGTGCTGCCATCCTAAAAAAACCGCAAAAAAACCCCAAACCAAAAGACAAAAAAACCCAAACCCCAGCAGTTTTGTGATTGTTTGGTGTTATCCATATTTGGCAGAAAATAAGCTGAGGATGAAAAGGGAACTGACTACCTGGCCTACTGCTACGGCAGGAGGCTGTATGAGTGCTCTTCGGAAGGGCAGTTTCCATACTCCCTTCCTTCTGTTCATGATGCTCGTGTGGCTTCTTTGGAAGCTGGAGTAACTATCTGTGTAAAATGGTGATCTCTAAAAGACTGGATAGAATAAATTCACTTACCCTGAGGTGTTCAGATATCACCCTAAGGTGATGAGATAGATACTTTACTGTTACAAAGTTAAAATTAGTCTCTTCAGTGTAACTCCATTACTCTTCATTTAAAAGATAAATATACCATCATTTTCAGACCAGATATTCCCCTTTGTCAGCATTTCATGGCTCACTTCCTGGATCCAGATAGATTGATGATAGCTGTTTAATATTCTTTCCTCCATAACCAGTGATTTGAGAGTTGCCAACTCTCACGATGGCTGCTGTTTTTCTTAAAGCATCAGCTTGATGTACATTAGCCACACAAGAATCCTTAGCTTGCTTTCTGTTTCTTTCAAATAAATAGTTGTAGAGAAAGCTTGAAAGTGGCAATGTGAGCATCTAATGCTGGAGGCAAATAAACACATGACAATATTGTTTTCAAGCTAATCTCATGACTTGAGGAAGGGGCGATAGGTTAATTTATGGCTTTAGAACAAAGCCAAAGGGAAGGTTTGATTTCTGACCCTTAGCTCCCTGAAGTACACAAATGCTTTTGCTGTGAATACCTCTGAAGATCACTGGAAGATACAACTCAACTGCAATCCCTGTTGACAACCAGGAAAGCTGCTGAGCTGTCAAGGAATGGTATGTGGTAGCCTGCACAAGCTTGCGTGAGTCAAATTTATTCTAGGACTCTTGGCCTTGCATGCATGGTGAATGTGATTTATTAACTCTAAGCTGTGAACAGTGTATGTTTTTAGGTGGTCTGTAATTATACTTTGTTGTTAATTCATCTGTGAGCTAAATGCAGGAAGGTTCCAGTTTTTCTGTTATGCTGTCTGGCTGCCTCCAGCTGTATTTCAGTCACTAAAATTGAGTGACAAGGTTACTTTTGGCAGGCAGACCATGGAAGCATTCAGGTTACATAGTCAAGGGGAGGTAGACGAAGGTGGGAAGTTGTTGAGGCTACTCTCTTCTGTGGGAATTGTGATTGTGGGATATTTTTCCTGTAAGCTCTGGAGTAAAGTCATTCCTTGTGGTAGTGTGGATCGTAGCCTGATGAAGATGTAGGTTGACATAGGGCCACCCACAATGTCAAAACAAGCTAGAAACTCCTTGGCAGGACTTTTTGCTTGCTTATTCTCAAATGAATGCCTGCTGAAAGGAGAGTGTGCTATTGTTAGCTGGAGAAGACTGAATCTGTTCATTTTGTTGCCTGGGGTTTTCTGTCTTCCCAGTAATTCAAGCATACAAAATTGCACCTCCTACCTTTGGGCCCAAAGACCTCTCTCCCTTCATCTGCTGTCTCTTTGCTGAAGCTCTGCAATAGTTTTCGTGGTCTTAGCTTGCTTATTGAGTGGTTTGATCATCTGTTCAGGAAATTGAAGGAACCCCTCAAACTGAAAATGAAATATGTCCCAGGTTAAATCTTTTAAATTTTAAGTCAGTAAGAACTTCTCCAGCAGTATTGGAATGCCCCTTCATGTTAACTGCTTTCTTTTCGTTAAAAGTTCTCAGTAAGACAACTGGAATGTATTGTAAATGTCAGTGCTTATCGTATGATGAAACTGAATGTCTGATGATAGTTGACCATCTAAACTGATCACATCAGAAAATCTTGCTGTAAAAGTTAGATACACCTATATATGCTGCCTATATAGAAATACACATATATATATCAGAAAAGCAGGGCTGTTAGCCAGTAATAATGCTGTAGAGAAGCTTCTTTGTGTCGTTCTTGTTCGGTATCTCAATGTATGCAGTACCTTTAGAACATCTTCAGGCTGTGAAGCTCAGAAGGCTGCACATAGTCTAAAAAAGATAGAAAATTGTGGGTGCTCTGCAAATAGAGCCACTATGCTGCAAGCATGTAAATCAGGTGTTTGCATGCGGATGGCCATGGAATGGAACAAAATGTTGAGGTTTGTGAGTGGAGTCCTATGGATAATAGTAACATTGGGCCATGATCACTTGAGGTTGTTCTGTTCCATCCCTCCAACAGTTTGTGAGCAGAACACAGACACATCCACCTTTTCATTTCTAATACAATGATCTATCAGTGGGGCAGGTAAGTAACACCACAAGACATATGGAATGGGTCACAAAGTTCTTTGATAAAAGCTTGGTGCTTCTTTGGGGCTAGCTTCTTGCAACTATGCAAGGTCTTGTTTCTGTGGACAAGGGAGAACCAAAGAGCAGAAAACTGCTTCCTTGCCTGCAATTTCTGAGCTTGTCTTTTCCTGCTGCTTTTGTGCACCAAGTAGTGGTTCCTCTCAATGGTTCTTCTCAATGACTTTTGCTTCCACTTGTTTTCTTTCCTCTTCCTGTTGATAACAGACACTTCAACAGCAGTTGTGCTTGTACTTGAACTGGAGTATATGCTTGTTTTTTCCACTATTTCAAGTCTCTGTTTTCTATGTCTTTTTTGACTTTAGCTCTCACTTTGTCTGCCTTGAGGCTTGGCTTCATCTGCTGCCTGCCATCCTTTCAGGATACTTCTCTTGAACCAATTTGGAGATCAAGATGTGTGTTGAAGGCTGTGTGTCACAGCCTCTGCGGGTTCACTGAGTCTGCTGGGCTCGTTAAAGTTTTGCTGTTGTTTTCCATTGTGCTGCTAATGAAACAGTCTAGGTGCTCTGGCAACTTTCAGCTGACCTTGAGTTTGCAAGTACTTAGGAATTTACATTCTACATAAAAAAATGGAAATTAATATTCGTAAGATGATAGTATTATACTTATGGTTATTGCCTGCAAGTTTTTTAACCTCAGTGATATCTGAGAAGATAAAACAAACTCTCAGTTCACAAGTGTCTGTATATAAACAACATCAAATCATGTTTTCTCCAATGCAATTGCTTCTTTTCATGTATTCCTATAACTGAACAGGCATCTGAAAAATAATTATTTTTTGACATGCTAGAGAAGAGACACATTTAATTCTATTTTACATGCTACCAAGTTGTTTCTCCAGATAACATGAGCATGTAATAATGTTATTTACAATGTAATAGGAGATGTTAATTTGAGGATGTTTCTCTGTGCAGAGTTTAATTACAGTGTGGTGCAAAATATTGCTTGTGTATGTTGGGTCATGTTACTGTGTATCACTCTAGGGGAGAACTCCTTGCATTTTAAAGCACCTTCAGGTTTTGGAGCAGTGTCTGTGATGCTAACCTTTTGTTACTGTGCACATACTGTGATACAATTCTGGAATTCTTTCTTCCTCCCCTCACCCCTGAGTCTTAGGGGTGAGGCCAGCAGGGAAAAAAACAGCTTGATTTTTTTTTTGACTGTGCTTTGGCTGAGGGGGAGAGAAAGGGGGAGTGGAGAACAGTTTTCTCAGGAGCTGGAGTGGGGGCCTTTGTGTCAACCTGGCTAGACAGTGAAGAAGCATAAGCCTGTTGTGTCTTCTGCAATGAACAGGGGAACAATGAATTGAAGAGCAGAAATGTCTAGTAAGACACAGCTGAGTGGCTGCATGCCAAAAAGGTGGTCTAGATAGGTAGCTTTGTGGACTTCATGAAAACTGTCTCAAATTCATCTGGAACTTCATGATAAATTGGGTTTCCAATGTTTATACTTCATGTAGAGTTCATGTAAATTATATCCAAGCTAATACACACGTGTGCAGTCACCTGCCTTTCCCCTGGAAACACTGTAAGCTGTATATGATGATGAAGGAACAAAATCAGTTCTGTGCTTCTGTTGAGGGGATGTCAGAACTATTACTGCCAAATGGAGCAGTGCAAACATCTGAAACATAAAATTCTTGCAAACTCTGAGAATATCTCTCTAAAGAGAGCTTTGGTGCAGTCCCCCACTACTTCCTCATATCTCATCACTAGCAATGAAGTTTGTCTTTTGTCAGAAGACAACCTCTCCCAAGCTTGCGTAAGCTGCTGGTGAGTTACTACCAATTATTCCTTCATGCACTAACTTTAAAAGGTCCACTGTGAAAGAGAGAATATTTAAAACCTCATGCATTTACTAGTAATTCTATCATTGCTCTATATGCTGTAACATAACATTTTTAATACTCTAAGGCAACTTCTAAGTTTTTATCAGACCTTAAAAAAATGAACACATTGATGGCTTAATTGCTAGCACAGAATATGTAGTTAATACTGTATCTTCCACAGGAAGCATATGCTGACAGAAGTACTAATGTGATAGAGCTTAAACATTTTCCCCTCAGGACAGAACAATTATATCATTATGTCACAATTATTCTGTCTTATTTCAAATGCTTCTCATATTCTCACATATCATGAACTCTCTATAATTTAGGGGTTTTTAATCCAATTTAAAATCTCCTAGCTTATGCATCTGTTCCCCGGCCACTAAAAACATCATTCTGTTGTGGTCAGTTGTCACTAATAAACACAATGAGCAACCGTGGAGACAATGTGTGTAATATATGTAAGTTTACATGGCTTCTTCCATGGACCATTCTCCTTGTAAGCAGGAGATGGAAATGGCAGCCAGGTTTCCCACTGCTGTTCTGTCCCGCTTTCCAAGAAAGGTGTTTCAGCACTGACTGGTTTACTGATAAACATTTTTAACAAACAATTCCCATCTTACCTTGTCCTGCATCATTTTTAGATCTTCCCACCTGTTGCCAAAGATTTCTCAGCTAGAGCTTGACTGAACAAATAGCTGATTCAGCATAGTTGGCTGGAAACCACCATCAGGGATTAAAAAATAGTGGGGAAATAAGGAAGTGGGGCGGCTAGAAATCTAATAGACATTTGATGTTGATGACAACTGGTGAATTCAGTGGATCTGCTTTCAGATGCTCTGGTTCTGATCTGTTATGTCCACTTCTGACACTCTGTATCCTTGACTTGATTGAGAATAGCAAGTTCAGAGTTCATTATAGCTGTAAAGCTAGGATATTCCTTTCTTAAGTCTGTTGCTGAAAGTCATCTACCTTGCTGAAAAATTCATAGTTAAATGGACAGGATTTTTTCACCATTATTTTCCCATCTGCTTGAGAAGTAATGGTGACAGCTTCAGCTTTGTGAACTATCTCCACACTCTCCCCAACAATATAATTTCCACTAGCTGGAGATTTTGTTAGTTTTGAAGAGCTTTTGCTTGGCTGGACTAAGACTGTGTGGAGCCTCTCATTGTGCTTTTCTGGTGCCAAGGCAGCATCACTTGGAATCATGGAAAGACCTTTGACAGGTTCTTGTATTTTCCTGTGAAAATTAAGAGACACCACATACAGTCCTCTGGTCAACATGAAGGACAAAATGGTGCCTTTTAGAGAAGAGTTGAATGTGCATCTCTGTGCTGCCTTGGAATTTAGAGACACTGACCTGAATTCTGCTAATGAATGAAGTGTAGAAGAGTATTTAGTATTGTTTAGCTGAACTAGTCATTCTGTAGCTAGTGGAAAATGCTGCTATTTTTTTATTTTCTTTTTTTAATTCCCTACTATGGTTATTTGGATTCTCTGGGGGAGTGTTATATTTATGTCTGGTCTTCCCCCCCTGCCCCTTTTCTCTTGAAGTGACCACTGAGTGTGCCCACTCTGATTCTTCTATTCAGTTCCTACTTTTGAAGACCACCTCCTAATTCAAGATGAGAGTCACTGTCCTTACAGCACAAACTATGTATTCTTTGTTTCCTTTCTGGGATCTGTTTAAAGCTCTATTCCTGAAGGACTTCCTGAAACTTTATTTTTTTAGTTTAATCTCCTGCCTGTCTAATGCTCTTGCTATGATACCTTGCACAATCTCTAACTTTCAAGTTAGGACAACAATTGGCAGTATTAGACTCAAAGCTTTTAAAAGGCCTGTTTGGAAATGCTTTTATCATATGCTTTCTGAATTAAATATTTCTTTTAATTTTACAGAAGCTATAAAGAAAATTATGCAAATTTCAACAGGCATTAAAAGTACTCAATTTAATTTTCCTTGAGATACTGAATACTGGGTCTGCTTAATGGGATGTCTACTGTCCAAGAGTTTGAATGTATTATAGGCTGCAGTCCAGTTCCATAAATGTGGGTATTTGACATTTGGGCTCTTGAGGATATCCTACACGCTTTCCGTCTGCTGCCCTGAAAAAGTTCCTGCTATGTCTGCTAGCCTCACATGATTGTCTTGGGTACTCTAAGGTACCCAATTGCTAATCAAGTTAACTAATATTTAGGCACTGAAGTTACTGTCATTATTTGAGGTAGAGATTTGTTGGTTTTGTTTTGTGGGCGTTTTTTTGTTTGGTTGGTTGGTTGGTTTTTGTTTGTTTGTTTTTGAAGATAAACTGGGTTTACTCTCCTCTCTGCTCTGATGAGCAAAACAGCACTATGGATAGGACTTTGCAGCAAAAAATTGTTATCGTGAATTGCTAAGTCATCTGTTGGAACCATGAACCCATGTGCAAATCAGCTTACTGCTGTGAAGCTCTGCCAGCTCTCACCAAACCACAAAGGGATTATTGAATATTATAAAAGGTTTCAGTGAATTCCTGNTATCAGTGCAGGATTCATAGCACCGGGGGGGTGGGGGGGATAAAGAGAAATCATTGTTGTTTCCATGGTTTCTGAAAACTAATGGAAAATGCTGTGGAAAGAATTTTTTAAACCTCGGACAACGATTTTACAAAGGTATTTCCTGAATCTACAGTGAAACAAAATCGTTTAAAGTCTATCAGCTTTCTTGTTTTGGCAGGACAGTGAAGACAACAAAGTAAATCCATATGCTTAGTATTTAGAATCGACAAGCAGGGGTACAAAAAAAAAAGATGGGGTTACCACTCACTAACTTGCTATCTTGTAAGATTTGACTCTGATTTTAATAAGACCATGGTTACATCTTATGTCTTTGTTGTATCAGGAGGATATGTTACTCTGTTTCTATTTGCATAACCTATTGTGCCAAGACAGCACCATCTATTCACATGCTTACCTCTTGTTAGTGCTAGTGTTATATATTCTAAATGCAGCTCATGCATTTTAGTTATGTGGTTCTGTAGTGCTTTGCTTGGGCAGTATATTTAGCAAACTGTGTAGTCAAATGATTATGTTACACTGAATGGTTGACATCTAGTACACAAATAATTATGACACTAAACTTACTACGTACAAGCTGGAGCCATAGCTGATTTCAGTGACAGATGGAAAACTNGGGTCTGCTTAATGGGATGTCTACTGTCCAAGAGTTTGAATGTATTATAGGCTGCAGTCCAGTTCCATAAATGTGGGTATTTGACATTTGGGCTCTTGAGGATATCCTACACGCTTTCCGTCTGCTGCCCTGAAAAAGTTCCTGCTATGTCTGCTAGCCTCACATGATTGTCTTGGGTACTCTAAGGTACCCAATTGCTAATCAAGTTAACTAATATTTAGGCACTGAAGTTACTGTCATTATTTGAGGTAGAGATTTGTTGGTTTTGTTTTGTGGGCGTTTTTTTGTTTGGTTGGTTGGTTGGTTTTTGTTTGTTTGTTTTTGAAGATAAACTGGGTTTACTCTCCTCTCTGCTCTGATGAGCAAAACAGCACTATGGATAGGACTTTGCAGCAAAAAATTGTTATCGTGAATTGCTAAGTCATCTGTTGGAACCATGAACCCATGTGCAAATCAGCTTACTGCTGTGAAGCTCTGCCAGCTCTCACCAAACCACAAAGGGATTATTGAATATTATAAAAGGTTTCAGTGAATTCCTGCATCCCTCTTTACCATGCTCCCAGCTTCCCAGGTTCTGAATGTTAAAAGCCAGACACAGGTCATATCCAGTAGCTGTAAAGTACTTTGGCAGTTCTCTTGGAGCAGATGCAGAGCAGTGAGGCTTAGAGAAGAGGAGTACTCTTGCAGACTTACACAAGCAAAAAGGTTCTTGCTTTTGACTTCCAGCACAGTTTAGAACACTACCCCCACCCCCACCCCCCCCCTTTGTTAAAGTTCTGCATTTGGGAATGTTACATATTTTTCTGACTGAACTAGAAAATAGAAATATATTTGTGCCTGCACCCAAATGTGGGGCCAAGCAGACTGAAACTCTTGGCCGATTGAANAGGGGTACAAAAAAAAAAGATGGGGTTACCACTCACTAACTTGCTATCTTGTAAGATTTGACTCTGATTTTAATAAGACCATGGTTACATCTTATGTCTTTGTTGTATCAGGAGGATATGTTACTCTGTTTCTATTTGCATAACCTATTGTGCCAAGACAGCACCATCTATTCACATGCTTACCTCTTGTTAGTGCTAGTGTTATATATTCTAAATGCAGCTCATGCATTTTAGTTATGTGGTTCTGTAGTGCTTTGCTTGGGCAGTATATTTAGCAAACTGTGTAGTCAAATGATTATGTTACACTGAATGGTTGACATCTAGTACACAAATAATTATGACACTAAACTTACTACGTACAAGCTGGAGCCATAGCTGATTTCAGTGACAGATGGAAAACTCCACTGAACCTTTTATTGGCCATATGCCATTTCTGAGTGTTGGCCAACAACAAGATTTGTTGCTAATATATAATGATTTAAACAGTAAAAAGAGCAGCTGCACTTTGATTTTTGGTGCCTTTACTACAGGTTTTCCTGGAGCTTTTGAATATCTATGGCTGCTTTCTAATGCAAAGCTGTCACTTCTAGTCTGTGAGAAGAGACTTTATCTTCCCAGCACTATCTGTGGTAGAATTTTATATTTTATACTTATAACTAAAGCTCTCCTCTGCCTTTTATTGCATTATTAAGTTGACAACAGAAAAATCTCCCTGCAACATGGGGCTGGCAATGGCTTGAAAGAAGCTGTCTCTGTTGTGTAGTACTGCAACAGAACTTTTTTTAGGCTGTCAGTAAGTCTTATGTTTTATGACCTGCCTGAGGACTGGGAGACCAGCATTCCTCCAGCTGTTCAGAGAAGACAACTTTCAAAGCATAGTTCATTGAGAGGAACCGCATGTGTTGTTCATCATATTACCAGAATAGTGTTTGCAAATGTATGTGAATATAAACTGAGATCATTATCTATGCAGAACATATTATAACGTTTCTACTACTGCTGGTGGAGCCGAAAGCTTGCTGCCATGCAATGCTTTGACCTTCATTACTCCTGAAGAGGGTTTCACTGCATTGTCCTTTGTCAGTCTGCTCACTCCAATATCCACTCAGACTAAAACCAAGACTGGAATCTGGAAAGCAGAATGGTTCTGGCCATGGGCCCAGCAGCAAAAAGTATGGTAATGGAGGTACATGACAAGGAAACACATTCCAACAAAACTTTATTTATTTATATATTTAAAAGAACACTTTATTTTATAAAATTTGGGTTATGCAAACTTGAATACAAATAAAATTGGCAAAACATTTAACTATCCTGGGCAGCATCAATCTGCACTTTGTTAAGAAGTAATCTAGAGGTCTCTAGGATACATTTGACCAGTCCTGTCGATCAGATAAAAGCCATGTTGCTTCAATGTCAAGTAAAGTATGAAGTGGTCATTGCATAAAGTCTTTTTCATTGCAGAAGGCAAGCAAGTAGGAAAGAGAGCAGCTAACACCTGTACGCTTCTTGCACTTCCTTGGAAATGGGTAAGAAGTGAGATTCCTCACCCCTTTCTGTGGTGACTCATATGGAGAGATTTAGAAGAACTCAACTGGGTGCCTACAACCATGGGGTGGTTCCTGATGGGCTCATGGGACATACTGTGGGTTGGACTGGCTTGCACATACTAGCCTCAGCGCACATGAGGGACACACTTCACATTGGCTGGCTGTGGCTGGGCTCTGCTCTGCATGGCTGGACTGCCTCTGGGTCTCAAGCCGGGTTACTAATGGGCTGTTAGGATGTTGTCTGTAGTTCTAATATGCTCTTGCATTGTATCATTGACTACCTTTCTCACCTGCCTAGGTGCCTTTCTGGCTGTTGCTAAAGCAGTTGTTCCCAGTAGAGTAAGTGATTTATCCATGAAAAGTCTAAACTACTAAAAAGTAACCATAAATGAAGGGCCTCTGTGCATTTCCTGCATCTTTGACCTTTCTTTCTAGTGTTTGCATGCCAACTGATTCCAGATCTTGCAGGTTGGATTGGCTGCTGACTGCTGCATGCTCTGAAAATATCCGTGTGTTGATCCTGCTCATCCTCTCCTTTACCAGTCCAATTTTTTTTTTTATGTTTGTTTGTTTATTTATCTTGTATCTCTTCCTTTAGCTTTGGAAATGCAGCCACATAACTGCTGGCTGCAGGCAGTTTGTTTGTTCACAGCTAATAGCCTGTCAGTTGTAGTTTGAATGTTTGTTGGGTTGCTCCTTATCTATGTCATAGATTTCTTTCCTGTGTCAGATTTCTCCAACACCCCACTTTGATCTCACCTACACAAGCTATCTGTCTCAAACAGTCAAGCAAAGCTATGCAAAATATTCGTAAACTGATACAGATATTTCCCAATTTGTCACATCTTGTGAAGCGTTGGACCCATGTGAAACTCTCATCAGTCATAGGGTAAGAAAACAGTGTAATTTTTATTTTTATTGGAATTGTAAAGAAAAAGATACATCTCATTCTGAGAGAGGCTTATAGCTGACTGTGTCATCAACCTGAAAAAAAAATCCCTGCTGGGGAATAATTTTCCCAGTGATATAGATGCCCTTAGCTTATCATCTGTGATCTGCATGCTCTTTTGGAATGTCCTGTGCACGTTTTTATCTTGCATAGCTAGTGCATGACACCTTGTGCATCTGTGCAACACAAGTCAACCATCCTCTTCCATTTCTGACTATCACAAATTCACAGAATGTTAGGGGTTGGAAGGGACCTCTGAAGATCATTGAGTCCAACGCCCCTGCCAGAGCAGGACAGAACTAAGGCAGATCACTCAGAAATGCATCCAGACAGGTCTTGAAAGTCTCCAGAGAAGGAGACCCCACAACCTCTCTGGGGAGTTTGTTCCACTGCTCTGTAACCTTTATGATAAAGAAGTTCTTCCTCATGAACTTCCTGTACTCGAGCTTGAATCCATTGCCCCTCATCCTATCACAAGGCACAAGTGAAAAGAGGTTGTCCCTGCCTTCTTGATGCCCAGCCCTTAAGTATTTATGGATATTAATTAAGATCCCCTCTCAGTCTTCTCTCCAGACTAAAAAGCCCCAGGACTCTCAACCTTTCTTCGTAAGGCGGCTGTTCCAGTCCCTTAATCACCCTCATAGCCCTCCATTGGACTCTCTCAAGTAGATCTCTGTCCCTCTTGAACTGGGGAGCCCAGATCTAGATGAAATACTCCAGGTGAGGTCTCAGTAGGGCAGAGTAGAGGGGGAGGAGAACCTCCCTCGATCTGCTGGACACACTCTTGTGAATGCACCCCAGGATACCATTGGCCTTACTGGCCACAAGGGCACATTGTTGTCCCATGGATAACTTGTCTATCAGGACTCCAAGGTCCTTTTCCATGGAGTTATTCTCTAGCAGATCCCCTCCTAACCTGTACTTGTGCATTTTATTGTTCCTTCCCAGGTGCAGGACTCTGCAGTTGCTTTTGTTAAACCTCATTAGCTTCCTCTTTGCCCAGCTCTCCAGTCTGTCCAAATCTTGCTGAGTGGCCCCACAGACTTCAGGTGAATCAGCCAATCCTCCCAGTTTCTTGTCATCAGAAAACTTGCTGAGAAGGCACTCTGTCCTGTCATTAGGATCGTTGATAGAGATGTAGAGCAGGGCTGGACTTTGCTTTTACACATTTTTAAAGTCACCTTCCTCAGGTGTCCTGTGATAAAACAAGCTGACTCTAATTCATATATAGAAGACCTGCCCCCTTTTTTGCTGTTTGTTTTTGTGGTTTGGTTTGTTGGGGTTTTTCTGTGACCTGTTTTTCCCATGGTGAGAGAATCTCTTATCCAGCTGTTTGTGGTTAGGTGAAAATTGTTGGTCATAAAGTACTTGGGTATGTTGGTCTAAAGACTAGTTAAATGAGGTAGCATCCTTTGCTGTAAGGAAATACATACCAGCTTACTTTTTGAGTATTTAAAGGCTGTGGCTATTTTTCAGATACTTTGTGTCTACAGAGATTATCCAAAAGTAAGGGAAAAAAAGGTTATTTTAAAAATCATTGGGGAGATTAGTGAAGGTTATTCCACCATCTCTCCAAGTAGTTGTCATGTACTTCCTGTTGATGTTTATAGGCAGTTGTGTGTGCAGTCAAACAGCAAAGAAGCAGGTAACAGAAAATTATTATGGATGCAATAATGTTCTACAGTTTCCTTTTTTCTCAGTAAATTCATTCTTGCTTCATATATAAAACTCCTAAATATTTTTCTGTCTGACAGGTGTACTATGGGTTGTGTTTAGCCGTGGTTATCGCTGTGTCCTCATGAAGTTATTGCATAGCGGGATCAGTGATTTACAAGTTCTAAATGAGGGTCCTTGGCACCATCACAACAGTGTATCAAACAATTAAAAATGTGATGATTCTTGAGATGACATGTACAAAAATGAAAGAAGTTGCTAGAAAGCAGGACTTGCTTGTGTCAGCTGGTGATTAGTATTTGTTGTCTTAAAGGCCCAAAGTTGTTGCTGTCTTGTCTTTTTCGGTGTAGTAAGCTCTCGGTGTGATGAGCACGACTCATGCTTGGCTGAGTGCTGTGGCTGCAATTTCTGTTCAGCTGGTATTCATGCAGAATGAGTGTGTTAAGATCATCAGCCAGATCTTGTTGAGCAGTCATGCCAAGCATGTCTTTAAAATCTAGAGGTGGGAGTAGATGCTCATGGTAGGTAAAGCAACAGTGTATTGTGAATGTTTCTGTAACTGTAATTAGTGTACTTTGACTTTCCTAACTTGGGAAGAGCTTTTTGTATGGAAGATTAGTGATGACTTGGAGCAGGGAAAAAAATATTTCATACTATTATTTATGACTTTTCTACATCCACTGTGATTTCTAGGGTTTGTGCGATTAGCAGCCTTCACTTGGCAGATGGATGGTGGGAAGTGGGTCTCTGAAGCAGTGCTGCATAGTAGCTCTTTGGGGATTGCTCCAGGCACGTGTGTATTATCTTGTAGATAATCCTGAGTAGATCTGTTTTCTCTTTGCCTTTTGGCAGCTGCCCCCACTGTTTCCTTGTGCATTTTGTTATACAGCTGCTACACAGATATGTGCTGTGTGAGTCTGTACATGTGTGCAGGTGGGTAGTTCACGGCTATCTGGAGACAGTGACCACCCAAAGCACAGAGAGCAGTGTGATAAACAAATGCACCATTGCTGGATGGGACCCTGGGGCATAGTTAGTTGGCTCTGCTAATAGTTGGCTGGATGCATTTAGCAATTCCCTCCCATATCCATGGCCTTCAAAACGAGGGCAGTGTCGATGTTCTGTGTAGGGGTAAAAAAATGTAATGTCTAAGTGTTACTTGAGAAGTCATTTTCTTGATTATACTGCACATGGCAAACAAAACAGGAACAAAGGATCAAGTGTTTTCTAATAGCTTTGACAGGAGGTGGCACCCGTTGAAGTCCAGGTGGATTTATTAGTGGAGTAACCCTGTCTCTCTAGAACTTGCTGCTGTCATATGCTGCTTCATTCTGTGTTCCCTACTGGAGTGCATATAAGTGCAGTGTGCAAATTATATTTAATTATTGTTAACAGTTTCAAGGAAAAAAAATAGGTTCTTGGTTCCATACCAGTGTTAGTGATAGGTATGCCTTATAGATACAGATACATGTATATTTTTATAGAGATGGAATATACATAGTGAATAGAAAAGATGAGCAGACAATGACTTTTGTGCATTCAAGCGCCTTACTTTGATTTTCCTCTCCTGCACCAAAAGTGATATGCTAAATAATCAAAATATTTAATGTGAGAAAATTTTACAAACCAAATCCCAGTGACCTTTAGTACCTAATCTCAAATCTGCCAATAGAGATCCAGATGCTTGGGAGCAGTATCCAACTGCAGACAAATCTCAGGTGCAAGCAGAGTGGTTATTAATCAGCAGCTGTGCTTCTGAACATTTGTAGTTATTCCTTTCCCCCCCTTTTTATTTATTTATTTATTTATTTCTTAAGCAGTAAAATCAGATTTTGTAACTATGTTGGATTAATGGAGATAGTAAAGCATCTTTTTTGGGTGTTTGGAAAATAATATGATTTAAAAGATGACCAGTGTGGGAATACTGATCTCCTCTGTTGCCTGGAATCTTATATTGGATGTATATATCAGATTTTGACATTATGAGAACATCCAGCTTTAACTGATGTGATGGGTTAGGGATGTGATGTGTGTTGGCAGCAGAAAGAACCATGCTATGATGTGGTATCAGGTCTGAAGGGACAGAATCTACTCTGTTCATAAAATACTTAGGTTCCTAGGTCATTGTGGATCTAGTGATTTATCTGTATGTGTGAATGATACTTGCTACCATAATACTCTGAAATAGAAACAATCACAGCCAGATACTCCTAAATATTTTGTTCTCAGGTAAATAGCTTATTTGAAGAGACAGTAAGGTTGCACATGTAAAACAAATTATGTTTTTCTGACATTTGTTTACTTCAGGTATATCTCGACCATTGCACACCCAAATATGCACTGAGGACATCTGGGAAATGTAAGAGTTGTCAGAAAGCAAATATTCTATCACAACTATTCTTTTCCTCCTGCTGGTACCAATAACTCAGGATATCAAAATGAATGGCAGAAATTAAAGAAAACATTTATTTGAGCAACCGTGTTGATCGTCGGTGTGTCTTGTGCTTGTTTAAGATTTTTCTTTATATTTTTTATTTGTACAGCTTTTTGATCCCTTTCTACTTGTGTCCTTGAAAGCAATGGTTATTTACTAGCATAGTATCATTACATACCTATCTGCAGGGTTTAAGATGAAAATTGAAACCTTGCAATAATTTGGCTAAAACCTACCAGAGCATTCAGCCAGCTGCCAAAATTTTGAGAGAAGCCATATTAAGCAAAGAACAAGCTGTGGCTGTTTAACTGATAACTAAGCACTGTCAGCATATCTACCTGGGTAGGTGGCACTTTGGCTGGCTTAATTTGCTGGCTACAGATATGAATTAGTAGCAAAATGCAATTTGGTGATAGCTTCCACACTGTGGACCATGGCCACTTCTCAATCCACAGCTTATATTACAGCCAAATTAGATGCATTTATAATTCTTTCTCCCTCCTTCCTTCCTTCCCTCACTCCCTCCATCTCTTTCTCACACTCCCACTCTCTATTCTGTACAATTTACATTTGTAAGCACCGGATGGACCAGGGCTTTGTTAATTAAATGTCCAGGAGAGCATTGCTTATTATCACCTTATGGATTTTTTATAGATGTAAGTGGCTAAGAACTGATTAATGGATTATAGCAGGAATAACAGCAACAGTGCTGTTAACCAAAATGTGACTGTAGTTTCTTTAAATGGTGGCCTTTACCTTTGAAAAAAACCCAACTTTTGATGTGGATGACTAAGTATTGCTAATTCCAGTTAGCCACCTCAGTGGCTAAGTGCCAGGACTTGCCTAATAACCTTTCTGGGTCCTAAAGGACCTTTCAAGGCAGAAGCAGTCAGTAGTATTGGTAATTCCTTTGCTCGATTTGTATTTCTTTTCCCTGGTAATATAAATTGTAATAGCTGAATGGCTGTTGATATCTTTAAATCTATTAAAACCATTGTATTCTCAGAAACTTGCTTTGAAAGTGTGTGCAGCCTTGATAAGTTGTATATTACAGAATTATCTTGTTTGGTTTCTATCCGCAGAATGTGTGTCCTATGTAGATATTTACAGTAGACATACAGATAAGTTTCCTCCTTTTGTAAAGTTGAACAAAAAGCTGAAGGGGTACCTGTGCACTTGGTTACCCTCACAGTATTCATGTTTGTTTGAGGAAACATTCCCATTCTGTTACAGGGTCTTAGCTGAGTTTGAAAAACCACAAACTGCTCTGTGGTCAGGGAGACCTGAGTGTGCAAGCAGGGGACAGTAGCTTTAAAGCTCTTGTGTCGTCTGTAGTGGTTTGGGTTTTTTGGGTGGTTTGTCATTTATTTATTTTACTTTTGTTTGTTTGTTTAATGGTTTGTTTGTTTTTGGTTGTTTTTGTATTTTGTTGTTGTTTGTGGTTTGTGTTGGTTTTGATTGTTTTGTTTTGTTTATTTATTTTAATAGGAAACCCATACATGCTTGGTATTGACCTTAGTAACTAACAATGTAAATGCTGGTCTGTTTTCTCTTGCATGCTTCAAATCGTCCTTCTGAAATACTCCATGCTGACTGCTATCAACATGGTAATTTACTTACTGTATTTTGTTCCAAAACACCATCTGAATCATCAGTATTTCAGAAGTACCTTTGTCTTTTCTCAAATAATCTCTAATGCCATATCAAATATTTTAATATTTTGAAATTCTGGACAGAAATTCATGTATCAATAGAGCATAAACATACTTTTTCTGTGGTACAGCATTTCTTCTTCAGTTCTTGACATGCCACTCTTTTAATGTGATATGGCAGAACCAGCATGGAAGCCCATTAAATGATTCATTTATATACTCTGAAGCTCAGATTTGAGAGAATGAGAAGGGAAAAAAGCAGGAAACAGGAGATTAGCTATCAGTGGCTAAGCAGTCTAGGGAACTAGTTGTTCTCCATGCTGGTGTCCCTTTCTGAAACTGGCTCAGATGGCCTTAACCCCTCCAGACAGTGTGGAATTAAAGGTGGTTTCAAACAACAAATGTGGATTCAGGTTTTAACTGTGTGATTACAACCCTGGAACTCAAGGATAATATATATAATGTTTTTACATTTAGACATTCCACTATTAATGTGTAGTGATAAATTTCACATCTGAATGAGTAACTGAGCCTTGCCTTTTTATCTGCCTAATAAAGTATTTGTACTATTTAAACCTAAATTTGTTTTCATTTTGGTTCTGGTTGAGATTATACTACAGCTGTTTTGTTTAGAGATATTTAAACTAGGCCTTAATCCTGTAATGTGATGTATCAGTGGTGGTGATTGAGCTCATTTAGGGCTTCGTGAGGAGTTCTGAAGCTGTATGTTGCACAGCCAGGTCTGGGTTTTGAGTATTTCTTAGTCACATTAAAGTGCATTTTCTATAAGAATTTATTGCATATGAGCCTGCCTTTCAGATTTCTAAATTATCGCACAACAAAGAGGGAGAATTGCTCGTGTGTAGGTACATATACTTTTATATATATTTTTTAAAAATGCCTTTTATTTGATGGCGACTTCTGAATAGAAAGATTGATTACATTTGTAAAAGGATGTTTAACAATAGCAGGTCATGGAATCCCCTACCTTTAGGTTATTTTAGAACTGTTGTACCCAGTTGTCCTTTTACTGGGGTTTTTCATCTTGCCTGTGGCTGGAAGTTTGAATCTCTTGTTTTCATTGCTCCTGGATCTTCCACTTGAGATCAGTGAAAGTGGTCTTCCTGAGTGGTGGGTTGATGTCAAATGCTTCAGTTATGCTACACTTCAAGGTGTGTAGTGCTGACAGTGGTCATGCCTACCTGTTGTCGGGGTTGAAGTTGAGCCTCAATTTGCTAAGCTTGTCCTCTCTATTGTGGATTTGGTTTGGTAGTTTTAGGTTTGGTTTGTTGTGTTTTCTTTCCCTTATTTCAGAGATGATCTGTATTTGTTGAGCCTTTTGCTTAGCTTTTGTCACCTCGACTACAGTTTTGAGATGGAAGGGGTCTACTTTTGCTCGGGTCCTGACAGTTGAAAGTCGCTGCAGTGACTGTTTTCTGGTGACTCTCCCTGATGACTTAAGACTTTTAGTGCCCTGTCAGAAAGACAGTATGGGCTTTCACTGCATTTGCAGTTTTATTAAGGATGACTTTCTTGGAGGATGTTTCTGGCATGGGAAAAAAAGCTTTTGTCTTGAGAAAGGAAGTCCTAGAAAGTTTATATTTGTTCCACTGAACCACCTGCTATCCTCTGATGGTAGGTAGCCAAAAAAACAGTACTGCCTTTCTTGTTCTTTCTTCCACCCACCTTCAAGCCTCCTTTCTGGCAGAGGATTTTGCTCAGATTTTAACCAGATAACCTTAATTAAGTTGCTTGCAGTTTCATCAGCAGTGAGAAAAAGTATTATAAACATTAATTTAAAGTTTTACTCATCAGTTTGCTGCAAACAATTTCTTACTGAAATAACTTCTTTCTGGGTTTATTCAACTAGTGTACAATCAGTCGCTGAGGTGCTATGTGTTATAAACTCCCAGCCAATTTTAACTTTAAAGGAGTTTTATTTGTTTATTAGGGTAATAAAAGGCAAGTAAACAGCGCTGGACGCACGGGGGGTTGCCCCACCATAAAACGTGCGTGCCTAGGGCAGTCTCTTACAGCTTTTTATAGGGTTATACATTCAATATTCAATAGATTGGTAATATGCCTATACATATTCATCATCTATCCCCGCTTCACATGCAGATGAGGTCTCCTTCCCTTTGAGCAGGCGCAGTAATTTTTGGTGGTGGTCGTCAGGGGTCTTGAGGATGAAGTAAGACATCTTCCTCACAGTTAAACTTTTGACCCTGGTCTCTTGCACATGCTCTGTAGGTGCTTGGCAGACCTCTAACCCCCCTTCCCTGCTTCTTATCAGAACTGTCCTTGCTTGATGCCTCCCCCTAAGCCAGTAATGTCCATGCCTGATGGCTCCCCCTAAGCCAGTAATGGTATAATGACCCTGAAAGATAACAATGGTGTTATTTTGCTTCTTTTGATCATCTCAAGGTTTACTCTTCAATCCTTCTATTAACACGAATTGTTGGCCCATTTCTCACATATGTAATTAGCAGGAACTAAACTAAGTATATCAAGCTTATGCCAGACTATCAAGAACATTGTGAAAATTAATTCAGATAGACAAGGGGAACACATTCCTGAAAGGTGTGGAAAATAAAGATGGGAAGTGGCTCATATGTTCTCAGCAGCAATCCTCTTCAATTTCTAAGAAAGCAATGTTAGAAGATGTTTAGGTCTTTTTACTAATGGCAGATTTGCAGGTTACTGCCTTGGACTAAATCTCCTCTCATCCAAACTGCTTCTTGGTCTGTAAATTTCCTTCAATTTGTTTAATAGTTTTCTTTCTCAGGGTGGCTGGATTCAGTCTCTCTCTGTGTCCTGAAGCGCCCAGTACTGAATCATCAAGTCTCTTGCTGTTTGTTGAGACAAGGCTGACTGCTGCAGCAATTTAGGTGTCATTGCCCTACAGCAATTTTCTACTGCGTCCCTCTGTCTTCCTGCAGCAGAGCTGGTGTAAGGGAATGTAGCCACTGTGTTTCAGAGTCCATCACCTTAGAACAATTCACTTTTAGATCAAACTAATCCACTTCCATGTGTTTCAGTCAGGGGTGTATGTGATATTCTGTGAACTATAGTGTAAGGACAAAGGGTTGGAGCAGCGAGGTCCATCTTAAAGGAGCTCCAGCCCATATTGAATCAGATAGTACCCATAGGCTGTGTGATTGTAGAAAACACTACCATAGTAAGGCACTGGGGAGGCACTGGTAGTACAGCTGTGATGCTATGGATACCTGCAAAGTCATTTAGCATTTTGTGTACCCAAAGAAAGCATAGCTTTGCATTGCACTCAAATTATAGTCCTTTCTGTATGATATTCAGAGGATGCTTACAGAAATGAACATTGAAGTGTGTGACTAACAAAATTCTGGCTCCCCAGGAGCTTGTTGAGTTAACTGCAATCTCAGACCCCATCCAGTGTGCATTGGTCTTCTCTTACCTGGCAGGATTTGAGATTCGCAAGAATTACCTCATTTCTGGACCTTGTGAAAGCAAGATTCCTGCTGTTTTCAATTCCCTATTCATTCATAAAAAGTGGACCTGGAAGAGAGATTTGAAGTATGTTGGGAAATGCATACATGTATCTGTGAATAAAACAGGCTCTATATTCTGGAAGTCATCCAGCCATCAGGCTAGGATCTGGTGAGTTCTGTTATTCCCCTCCTACAGCTCAGCACTCCAACCCTAGCAGCAGGCTGCTAACATGATGCAATAGGCTACATCCTAAACTCATACGACTAAAAACATCGCAGCTGAATGGAATAGGGTTCTGCAGCATTATTTTTCAAGCCTGGCACCTTTGACATTGCTTTCAAGAGAGAGAGTTTCTTAATTCCAGTCAGTTTTTCAAGGCAAAGGCTGCTCACCATGGGCTGTGTGTGGTCTACCAGAGTAATTAATCTGTCTGGGTTCCCGGGATAATTTGAAGGAGGTCTATAGACAAAAGAAGTGGTTCTTAAACTGGGGTAGCCTGTTGCTAACTATCACCTTTCTGCTGTCCTTCCCCCTTATGTTATTGTGTGTGAACAGTATATCTGTTTGTGATGGGAGAGAGAGGGCTAAAGCATGTGGCCTGCATTTAATTAGTGTCATGTAACGTCAGAACTGGACTGATTTAATCAGGAGACTTCTGATGTTCTGACTACTTGCAAGCTTAAACAGAACTGAATCTTCACTGCTCTTCCAAAATTGCAGGAAAACAGTGAAAATATAACTGGGGTAAATGCATTTTATCTGCTAATGAAAAGATGGGAATTTATTCAGATGAGTGATATTTACCTCCACAGGATGTGTGTTTTTTCTAACAGCAACACATCTGGTCCTTAGACATGCAAAAACATCTTCCAGGTGTGGGGAGATCTAAACCTATGACAGTAGACTTCCCATGGTATCTTTGCTGTATTTCCCTAAGTGTGGCAGTTTTCAAACCAAAGACTAGTTTTAGTTTATCCCCTTAATTTTCTAGACTCTCTAAATAAAGACTGTTACCTTCCTGCTTGGGAAAGGTGTTAAACTACTGGGCTTTCAGAAGCCAGAAAGGTGAGTGGGGGTAGGAGCAGTATAGCTGATGTATTCCTGTTGCAGTAGTGGATTCCAAGGAAAGATACTCCACTTTTTCTCTCCGGTTCTTGGTATTGTCAAGTATTCAGAGCAGTTTCTTCCTGTGTGCAGATCAGAGCACAGGTTCCTTGATGCTGCTGAGACTTCATGCTTCCCCATGTATGGGTGTTCCGTCTTCTGCAAATTCTAGAAAATAATAAACCCTTCAGTTGGACAAAGCAAACTCCAGCAAAGGAATTGTGTCTGCTGCATCAACAGAGAGGAAATTGTGCAGCTAAGGAAGAGGCCACACTTAATCAGAGATCTGGGCTTAAATTGCTTGTTCCTAAGTGTCATGAAGTTCTCCAAACTCCCTCTCTCTGCGTTGCCTGAAGTGGAGTTTACAGGCAGCTTGTGTGTCTTGAAGAGTGCACCCCAATCTACTGGCTACCAGAGTCTTAGGGGGCAATTTGCATTCGCTATCTGCTCAGTTCTCTCTAGAGGCATATGGCTGTGATCCTAAAGCTGACAGGTTCTGAGTGGTGCAGCCCCCTTGTATGTGGATCCATATTGTGTCCCAAACAAAGTCTGCCTTCCTGCAGGTAGTGAAGCCTCCCTCACTACCTCTGGGTGCCCTCACCAGCTTACCTACTGCTAGTTATGGGCTGTTAGCTCATGCAAATCTAGTTAATTATTTATTCAGAATTAGAGAGGTTATAATTTGATTGAGTTTCCCTTTCAAGTATGTTAATGCTTTACTTTGATAGTGTTTGCAGGGTGGGTCTGTTTAGTGATTCAATTTTGAAAGCTAATTCAGATCAATATTCTTCAGCATGTGTTCTTCCTTCCCTGTTCTGTCTGCTTGCTCAGGATTCTAATTCTTGCAATATGGGAAAATTGTGAAATCATGAACCTTAGCCTAGGATAGCAAAGTCTAAACAGGCTTAAGAGAATAGTGAGAAAATGGTTTTGCTAACCCCATATTCACCTCCTGATATTGGATAAATTGCATGTCTGTGGACCCATCTGGCACTGCTGGGGAGTAATATCCTTTATGACAAAGATATTTTACTTAAGGTTTTCTTCCAGCTCTGGTCTAGAAGGGGGAAATTGATTTAGCCTGTGATGTTAGAAACTAAAACCAAGGAACATTGAGACAAGCTGCACTGTGACACCTTCTGTGCATTTAGACTAGAAACAGGATTCTTTCACTATTGCAGTGATCTCCTCTTCACATCTGTTGCTCCCTTCTTACTCAGACACATGCAAAGTCACGTGCTGTGCTGACAGCACTACAACTGTTCTCCTGGAATCAAAGGACTCCTCATATGAGCTCCTCTGCTTTTGCTGTAAATGCCAGCTTGCAGGGGACAAATCTCTAGACTTGTTTCATCCCAAGAGGAAGCCTTTAGAAGAAAAAGGATTTTGCTGGGAGTGTTTGGGAGCAGTATCCTAAGGGGAAATATTTTTTTCTTCTGTTGATACCAATCTGACTTGCTTTTGTAGCTGGCAGCAGTTTCTGTAAAGCTGGTATGTCTGAGTGAAAGGCTGAGGATCTTTGAGAAGTTTGTTTTAGACAGTTCGCCTCACATGGGGAAGTGGGACACAGTAACTAGATTGTGCCTGTTGTATATCTGGTGTGTAAAATGATAACAGCCTGTTCATAAATTCCTAGAGGCTGTAGTCTATTCCAAAGTAGAAGATAAGGGCTTTAGAATATTAGGTTCTGAGGTTGGCCTCTCCTTTGAGACATACCCTTGTGTTTCAACATTTGGGAGTACTGCATAGCTCCCTGGCCAACAAGTTATCCGTTCCTCTGATTTGGGGGTTGGAAGCTCCCTGCAGAGCAGAACTGCACAGTCAACAATCATGTCTGGACTGAACTTCTAGATCAAAGGTCTTGTTTTCATTTCTTATTGCTCATTTGGGTTTATGTAGCTCATGTGGTTTCTTCTCTCAAGTAACCAACAGCCACAGTGTTCAAGACAGTAGTGTATCAGCCCTTCTTTCTGGGGAGTAGTGGACCTGTCAAAGCTAGTCCAAAACTCTGACAGAAGTGTGTTTTTCCTGTGTTAAATGTTGCATATGAACCAAAATGTCTTGCCAAATTAGGTTGAGTAGGGACATTGTTATGGAAGAAAATCTGAGAAATTTATGGTGAAGTCATTCATATCTCACCTTTTGGGTACTAAAAGTTTGTTTTGTCTGTTTGGTTGTTTTTTTCTCTCTCATGTTTTAAAATTTCTTTTTCCCCTGCTTCTGAATTGGAAGCTGCTTTTCATATGAAAGGGTTTTTTTTTGGGGGGGGGGATGTACAACATATAACTGAAGTGAAAACCAGCTATTTAGATTGAGTTGTAATAATTTGACAGGATACTGTTTCATAAATTTCCATTCAGACTTGGCAGAAAGCAGGTTTGAAAGTTCAGAACCTTTCATGAAACCAAACCTCTGTTCCTCACGCACCTTTCATTCTTGTCCCTGCAATGGGTTCCACCTAGATTATTGCAGTATACTGCAGTGAGAAATACACGTGCAGACTGGCAAGGGCTTCAATGTGAAGTGCCTGCCCCTCTCCATATGAACACCTGTATTTTCACTTGTGTGATACTGAATTTTGGCAGTAACGATTAGCTGATAATATGATTCTGTTGCTTGCTGATGACTCTTAAAATTATTGACTATCATGTTTGGAGTATGAATGAAATATTTAGTGATTATTTTGAAGAATCATATGATACAAGATATAGGCTCCTTGAAATCATTTGTCAGTACAGTGCTACAAGTGCACCACAGGATAACTCATCTAAAAGAGGACTGAAGTTGACCTTCTGTACCATTAAAGTCTGTGAATTTTTGTCTCTTGAAGCTTGGACTAATGTTGTGAAAGCTGTTTCACATGGTATGCAAGTGGAACTCATTCCATGGCTTTTATGGGAGATACATTGGTGGGTAACTGTTAATACTCATATTTCTCTCTTTGTATCTGAAGAGCTCTCACTTTGTTGTTTTTTTGTTTTGTTTTTTTTTTTCTTTGTATGTTGTAGTTCCTCCCAAAACTTCAGGGGACCAAAATACACACAAAAGCAGATGTGATTTTTCATGCCTGCTGTCACAACTACTCCCCTGAAAAATCATAGTGGTAAGGATGAAGATTAGTGAATTCATTAGCAGAAGCACCTTGCTAGCAGAAAAACATGATGAGGAACCTCCTCTTTCCCAAGGCTGATAGTTCACATGCAATTGCATATCTGCACTCTCTGAGGCATTAAAAAGAAGACTCTCGAAAGGCCAAGGTACCCATTATGAAGCTATCAGGCTGGAAAGCTGCCATTTATTAGATTTATATGAGCCTGGTCAATTTTTCAAAACACACATTATAAAATGAACAATGATTAGTGGTTTATATTTTCAAAGTGCTTTCAGCCATTCATGAAATCATCCTCAGAGACACAAAGGGTGTTCTCAAACAGAATTTGGGAAGCATTTAATTCAGGATTTATTTAGTCATTGTAGAAGCCAGTGAGACTCTGGTTCTCAAACATATTTTAATTTCTTAATTAATCCTTGCCCCCACTGTCATCCTTATTTGAGACTTGTAAACTTGTGGGATGTGCCCGACTGATTCACTGTTGAAGAGACACTAGGAGAAGGTGGCAGAGCAGAGGTTGCTGTGGTTGATAGTATCAGCTGGGAGAGAAGGTACCCTGCAGAAAAGGGATGCCTCCTTCCAGACATAGCCCAGATCTGCTGCTTCTGTTGTTTCAGCGTAATGATCTGTACTGAGAAAAAAACTTCCATGTGAACTGTGCTTTGTCCATAGCAGTGTGAGCTCAGGAGTGTTCAGCAGGGAGCAGAGCTGTAGAGATGGGCAGAGACTTCCATTTCAGTGCACTGGAGAATGAAAAATAACCAAACTACATCAAATGACATCTCATACAAAAACCACTTTGCTTTAACAATTGCCCTTATTTTGGCATAAGTGGGTTAGGAGAAAAACTGTTAGGGTTACTGGAATAGGAAGTTGAAGACCTGAAAAGTGGAAAATGATGCTTCAGGTGACAATAAGAAAGGTCATTCAGAGCCTTCACACAACTTTAGACTGGTTAGTGAGTTGCTTCATCCTTTATATTCTTTTCAGTTTAAAAATGATACAGAGATTAAAGATTATCACACTCCTTCCTTACAGTTTTGCACACTCTTAATATAAACCCTTTTACAGATGAAACAGAAATGTTGCTTTACCTCAGAAAGTTGGCAACATGAGGAGTTTTTATGAATCTTTCCTTAAATGTTTAGAATGTCAGTAAGCATGCCATATTTCATCCTGTTTTACTGGTCTGGATGTGGCTGTCTGCAAATAGAACACCCTGGGAAAATCTCACACTGCTAAATGTGTTTTCATTCTATATTAGACCCTTCTCTCCAGCTCTCTCCCCACATTTCTCAGGTTTTTCATCAAATGTTAAGTAATTTTTGAGACATTTGGTATTTTCATTTTCCTAATGTAAAATCAAAATCTTAACAGTTTTGGTACAAACAAAAATCAGATCTCTGGAACAAAATAGCATAAAAATTTCTTGCTTCAGTACTTGTCAAGGGAGTTAAGTTATTGAACTATTGCAAAATGTTTAGACTTTTGATAAAACTACATTTCCCACAGAGAATGTGGTTCTGTTTGGCTTTCTAAGACAAGTGCTAGCTAGCAGCAATCCATTTGAGGTTGCCCAAGATCTGGTGTATAGTTTAAAGCAAAAGCTTCCATGTGTTTACATGTTTGTGCATTTCTGAGAAGGATGCTTTTTGTAACTTCAGGGACCTTATCAGCAGGAAAGAATAGAGAATCTGAAGCAAATTCAGGCTGCTGAGTGGAGTGATATATAAAACAATGACAACAAAAAAAATTGCATATTGATGGCATTGACAAGTGTAAATTTTTGGTTTTTATTTTATCACTGTAGTAGACAAAATTCATGCTTTTATGCATCATGATACTTGAAAGCGGCTTTTAATTTGGTACTCTGCATGATAAGGAGAAAAAGAATTGATCTGTAATAGCAAAAATGAACAGTCTCACATTTTAGCTTGTGGTAATATATTTTTGTCTCTGGTGTAGGTTACAGATTCCTGTTCATATATTCTGTAAGCTTTTTTATTGCTAGCATATCTTTATGCTTTCTTTTAATTTGAAGATTTAGAGTAATTTTTTTACTGTCTACAAATGTGTGTTTCTTCCAAATATGCCCTGATGTGAAATGCTGAGAGGGTTAGCTTTGGCTTTTTTCTTCACCTACTGTATACTTTTTCTGACATGTTAGATTAACTTTCAGCCGCAGGCCAATCTGTCAAAGAAACAGGGAATGTCTCCTGCTCTGACAGATTTGCCAGAGGCTGAGGTTTGAAACAAGCTGGGTATTGCTTCTTACACAAAAGTAATTTCTCCCTGCTGAAGAGAGCTATCACTGAATCAGCTGAACAGAAGCCTCTCTCTGAGTTGCATTACTAGTTTCTGATCAGAAAATCTGCAACAGGTTTGTTTTTTTTTTTTTTAATAAACTTATATGCCACAAAGGAGCTCTGGCAGTATAACTACGGGAGAACATTCAGCAATATAAGGTCAAAATAATTTCCTCAAGGATATCAGGAATCCAATATATACTTTAAAAACGTTCCCTGGTTGACCTCAGTATTGTTATCATGTCAGATGTATATACTACTGCAAAGACAAACCCATAGGTCAAACGTTAACATACAGGCAGGACCTGCACTATCATCCTAGCATCTGCTCCAAAAATAACCATCCCTCTCCTTAAACCTGACTCAATTTACAGTATGAACTGAACAAAATTGTGCTCTCCACACCCTAATTGTACTGCCCTGGCTGTAGTGTCAAGGAGCTAGAAGATGCTGCACATCCTTAGCTTCCCTTTGCAGCATAGCTTCTTCCAAGGGGATATCAATAGCCATCTCTCAAAGCAAGTCCAGTTGCATGACAAAGCCTAAATTCTTTGTAGAAACAGCTAAACAAGAGTATCTCTTACAGGTGTCATCTAAGAAGCAATCTAGACAATTGCACAACATCTATGCTGCTGCTGGACAGCTTGTGGAGTGAAATGAAGTAATGGTTTGTTGAGTTGAGGCACCATTTGTGGTAGACTTCTGTTTCACCTCTTCAGGACTGGCTGGCAGAAGGTGTGTGAATAGCAGAGGGAGCATTATGAGAGAAAAGGGAGGATTATGCTGGGAGCCCTTGCTGACTCTTTTGCCTTCTGTGGTATGAGTGTTCGACACTGTATAACCTGGGAAAGTGGCATCAGTCTTCTGATCTACCAGACTTCAGTACCCCTTAAATGGAAGCCAGACTCTAGGATAGTGTAACAAGAATGTTTCAGTGGGCTCAATGAAAGAATTAATAGGTGTGTGTCATAAAAAAGAACTGACTTCGATATGCATAATGGACCTCTTCTGGCGTTGGAATCATAGAATCATAGAATTGTTAGGGTTGGAAGGGACTGTAAAGATCATCTAGTTCCAGCCCCCCGCCAATGTCAGGGACATATAACTGAAGCTGTGCCCATTTCCACAGAGTAATTTAAGTCAGTAGAGCTGTATTGGGTTATTCCAGTCAAGGATCTGGCCCAATTGAACTGGAATGACAAAACATGCTCATTTTAAGACTTTCTTCAGAAATGCATGTCTTTGCCATATTACCTACTGATCTCAGAGTTCATAAGCTTCTAGTTATAATTTAAATTCCCATTTATAAAGTGGAATCTGTATTTGGCTTTTACTTTAAAAAATAATATATATTTGTAAATGTTGTGAACAGTAAAAGATGATGGTATTAATTTGATTATAGTTCCCAGAGGTTCTAGTTTTCCCTTGGAGTGGTATGAAATCACAATATAGTTCAGAGGGCTGTGGGGAGATAGGAACTACAGCTCAGTGCTATTTCTTTACTGAAGTCCTTTCTGCCAGGTAGAGTCCCTGGGTGCATTTTAAGAAAAACACACACTGTTCATCTGTTTACATGTGTTGGGAATAAGAAAGCCCAGAAACTTGCAGGTTTAGAAGTTCAAGGAATGCCAAAACCAGGTTTCACATTTCCCTGAAGTTGCAGAGAAGTGTCACATGGGCTAGAGAGTCCCATGTGGGCCTCTGCAGTATGACTGCATGTTGTAGAAGAGGTACAGGAAAAAAGGATGTCTCCTGGCTTTTCTTTCTCAGGTGATGAAAATATAAGCAACAGAAAGAAGCAAGAAAAAAGTTTTCACCCTGAAAGATGGGTTCCTAGGTTCAGGAATACTTTGTAGTATTCCTGGTGATGTAAAAATACAGTGAATTGCAGGACAAAAAAAAAAAAAAAAAAACCAGGAGAGGGGAGACACAAAGTTTTCAACCTACAGGGAACAACTGCTGGAAGATCATATGAAGAGACTTTATTTGATAGAATCAGGAGGTAGGGCTGTTTCATTTTGAAAGAGTTTTAGAGTAGTTCACTGGATTGAGTTGATGATGGGATTAACCTCTACCCCCCATTTAATTTGCTTGAGGCAATGCCTACTACTGCTTTGTGGACCACAGCCCCAGTCCTACAAATTCCAGATTTATTTGCTTTGTGAACATGGGGGTGGCAGGTTAGAGGTGCTGCTTGCTTTTTTTTTTTTTAATTTTAGGTGGTACAAATCAGTGTTAAAATCCTACATGCTCCAAAGGCAATGGAGTATCTGAGGAGGAGGAAAAGGGAGACACACAGAAGTTTGTTTTCTGAAAATAGATGCTAAAGCACATTTAGCGTCTGTGCAATAGACCAGTAGAGAATTGCAGCATGACTGAAGAAGGACCAGGAGATCTGTGCCTCGCAAGTTATCCTGGGAGATCCCTTGGGCTTAAAAAGTTGAGTCAAACAGTAGGAAGTTGACTGAAAGGAGAGAGTTGCTCTTTGTGATAGGAACTACAGAAGGCAGGAAAGACTTGAGTTGCATGGATGTTGTGAAAGCTCTAAGATGGCATAATAACTCTTGTTTCACACTGGTAAGGTCAAAAGAGAGGAATGGTCAAAAGCTGGTCAGAAGAGGAAAAAAAGCATGTTGAGAATATGAGGGGGGNNNGAAGATGAGAGGGGGGAGAAAAAAAGAACAAATCGAGACAGCAAAGGATGGAATAAAGTTTGGCTTCAATTATGTTTGCTCCCTTTCCTGAAGCTGGAACACAGATGAGAAATCTCCTTACCTGCATAGGAGGGGCTAAGAATTTGAAAACCAGAAGAGGCCTTGGTCTGGGCCCCTGAACAGAAAGGTATAAAGGAAAGGTGTGCACTGTCAGATTCTTCAAGTGAGGTGCTCCATGTTGGAAGTCAAGAAAATTGGAAAGGTTAATATGGCCCTTTCATAAAGATGATGTGTGCAGAATAATGTTTTGCTGTGGAACAAATTATCTGCAAAAGGCAGGAGAGGCTGAGCCCTGGGTTGTAAGACAAGTTGAGGGAAGTACCTCTAAAGAGCGAGGTGTCAGCTTGAAATTCAGAGGTCTTCAGCACAACGTACCTTTTTGCTACTTTGCTGGGCTGATCTATACCAGCCTGGTTTCCAGGGTCCATGTGTAGAATGGATGTCTAAAAGGGCCATTGTAGTCATTAGGTTTACCTAAAGAAGGGGAAACTCACTCTTATTTCCTTCATCCTATCTACAGGAGAGCTGGCAAAAGATTTCCAATTTGACCTGAGGGCCATGCCCTAATGAAGATAACATTTTTAGCCTACTGCCAGTATACATGTGCCTGCAGTCAGAGTTGAGCAGTATGAGCCATCTTGCTGACAAACACACCAACTGGGAAATTGTAGCATATGTCATAGCTTCTTACTATTAAAAAAATCCAACAGAGACCTGGGAGGAGAAACAAGAACAAAACTACCTGAATTAAATATACAGATTAAATCATTGATGCAAAATGCACACTGTGAAAATCTCTCCAGCCTTGCAAAACTGCAAACTTGATAGATGTTGTGTCCCTGTGTCATCCTGTCCAACCCCCTCCCCCAATTTGTATTGCCTATTCTCTGCATTTTTTAGTAACTGCAGAGAAGCAGTTCAGAAAGGAAGAGATGCAGCTAGCCTTTCATACTGTGAATCTACCCCATTCATTCTGCTGCAGACGGTCTGCAAATGACCTTTTAATCTTTTTATAGACTTAGTCACCATCAGAATTAATAAACTGTTGAGTTATCCTGACATCGTTTAATCTAAACCCTTTGTGGAGACTTCTGCTTTACAAATAATTAGTTGCTTGTGGCAAATACTGATTGCTGTTGTTTGAACAAGGCCCCTGGTGTCTGCTTGTGAACTGGAAGGCACCTTACTCATCTGCAGACACTTAGTGTGGCTGTATCACTTATGTGCAGATTCCAGCACACAATAGTGGTGCCATCGTGTTTTTTATTCTTCTGAACTTCTCTAGGACCGCAGCCTTAGCTCTTCAAACAGGCTGAGTGGGCAAGATTGCAAAACCCAATAACAGACATTGATGGCGGGGGCTTTTGTGCTTGTTCTGCCTGACGCTCTCATTGGTACGCTGTGGAGTGTTAGGAGACTAAATTACACTTTTGAAAAATAAATGAACAAAGTGAATTATGTGCTGTGATACCCTTGACTGGTTTTTTTAATAGCGTTTGTTTGCTTACTTGCTAATTTGCAAGGTCTGCTAATTTGCGATTGGCCTCCCGGTCGTTAGTGTGAATTAGTGTGGTTCTATTATATCAGAAGGACGAGCAAATCAATAAGAAAAAGAGAAGCATTCCATGTTAGTGAAGCTATAGGAAAATGGCTTGAATGTCTTTGCACTGTTTAGTGTGGCACTTATTTCAAAACCTTTTCATATTAGATCAGTTCTTAGTTCATTCCCTCGCATATAAGTAAGTGTCAAAAAAAGGAAGAAAGTCTCTCCTAGTCTTTAGTGAAGGTGATCTCTTGTTATTATTTGTTTCAATACCTCCACTGTGGGCCTTTTATCATTTTTATGATAGTGTAAGAGATGCGTCATCTATGTAGCACCTCCAGAAGGTTTGCTGAAAATTAAGCTGGTTTAGAGCATTGTATTTCAAATCTGTCATAGCAATTTCAGTGGTGATGTTCTTTCATTTTAACTAAATTATTCTGAGGGGTTTATGTGTTTGGGTTTTTTAGTTTGTTTTGTGGTTTGCCTTTTTTTTATTTTTTATTTTTTATTTTTGAAAGAGAATAGATGTGGAATGCTTTGTCTTGACAAAGTCCTTACAACATCCAGTTTGAAACTCAGTATTGTTACTGTCTTACGAAACCTGCCTAACTTTTTAAAAACACTAGTGGACAACACTTCACGTGTCTCATTATCAAGCCATTCTTACCTGACACTTTGCAAGAAAGGATAATCTTTCAGCCATAAACATAGTGATGAGAGCTCTCAGAAATTTGTTTTCCAGCACTTCCCACTTTTCCTGGGACATTCTGGAAAGGTCATTTGTTAGCAAAAGCTTAAAATGAAAGTGTTGTTTAAAAGCTAGACATTAAGTAATCATTCGTGATGATATTTAACTCATTTATAAAATGAAGACCTACAAAGTTTCAGTCCATTAATGCATACTGAATAAACTACACACATCCGCATACCTAAGAAGTCAGTCCTTTATTGCTGGAATTCAAGAGAATAGTTTCTCTTTTTTTTTTTTTCTCTCAAGAACAAGAGTAATTTATGGTGTGATTCTCTGGACTCTGTTTATTCTGTAAGAAAAGAGAAGGAGTAGAATAATGCATCAAGGAACAGGATCAGTAAAATTAGATGTTGTCTTTGTCTTGAAATTATTGCTGGCGTTGAAACTTTGTTAGTGTTCGTGGTGTGGTTATCATTTTTTTTTGTTGTTGTTTGGTTTTGTTTTGTTTTGGGGTTTTCTTTTCTTTTGTATTTTGATTTTGTTTGGTTGGTTTTGCTTTTCTTTTTGTTCTGTTTTGTTTGTTTGGTTTTTTTTTTCCTGTTCAAAACCCTCTAATTGCAGGTTGTGCTTCTGAGGCTAGTGACAGACAAGGTTATCCAGTGTTTGAAGCTGATTCCCCTTTCCATCTGTCACTTGATCCTCTGTTCCTATAGATGCCAGATGAATATTTCTTCCTCATTTTCTAGCTCCTTTTTTTCACTAATATGTTGGTGCATAGTTTCATATTTAAAATTCCTAATATGATATAAAGCATCTTGAATACCAAATACAATTTATTGAGGAGCAACTTTATTTTCCTTTATTGTTGAGCTGACTAAGGAAGAAGACGTTAAGGTGAATTTCTCCAGGGACACATTAAGATTAGCTGGATGTGCTGGCAGCTTCCATCCCTTCCCCTTGAAGGCTGACTATGGGAACTACAGGTTTTACTGGTCTGATTTTTTTATTTTACAGTTTAAGGTTCCCCTTTATTCATGGATAATGGACAGAAGTAGAATGAGTTATACTGATACAGGTCATTTTGTGCCAGTTTTAAATTGTGAACACCTGGGAATGGAAGGGGATGTGTAATCTGTGAAAATTGCACCAGAAAAAGTTTTGGTTTTAGTGAGAGTTATCTGATATACTTAGCTGAGAGATTTTTCTGTTTCTGAATGAGGAAGACAGTTTCATTGCTGTCATGTGCTTTTTTAGTCTCAGCTTTATTATATGACCTCCATTATCACAGAATCTAAATGTTGCACACTTACTAATGGACTGGTTTCACCATTTGTCTGTGAAGCCACTATAAATAGGGAAAACAGGATCACTTGACTGATTAAGGGCCAATTTTGGATCACCTAATAGGTGTGTCTAACTTAGGTATGCCAATTACTACTGAATTTAAATGCAGAAAAGCAGTTGGTGATTGAAACTGCCAGACCTAGACAATCTGTAGGCAACTGCAGTAACAAACTGGGGAGCCAAGGACTGGTGGTCCCAAGTGCAAAGTTGCTTTGATTTCTCAAAGCTTTCTGTAGTGACAGTTGAGTGAGAAGCCTGCAGTGCATGGTCTGACCCGTGCCTTGACCACAGTCTCAGCCACTGCATCTCTTGATGGAATAGAGGCCTGAACCTGAGGCCACATCTGTGAATGTCAGAACATCTGTCTTCTCTAGTGAGCTTGTCATGTCTAGCTTCATTTTGTAATAACGAACAGGAGGATGGGGCTGTCCGGTTACATTGCCCTAACAAGGTACAGGGTGTTTCTCACTGTAGTGATATGTGTATATTTTCTTCTGATTTTCCATATCATGACCAAAACTTCATGCTGAGGTTTTTCTCTGTTTTTTATTTGGGGACCAAAACTGCAGGTTGCTCCATCAGGTCAACAAAGAATCATTTTTTTGTTTGTTTGTTTGTTTGTTTTTTTTAAATATAGAGAAAAATCAATGTGACCCATGCTAGCCAGAGGACATGTTTCACAAGAGTCTGACAGAAATGACCAGGCTTTCACTAAGCTTAAGGGGAAACTGGACTGGATTACAGTGGATGTCACATAGCTTTTGATTCCTCCTCACTGCAAAGGCAATTAAGGTAGCCCAGGGCACTGGGGAACAGAAATGCTCAGTGAATGCAGGTTTCTGAATTAAACCATTATACATATAGCTTCAGGAAGAAGATGGGTGAAAATTCATCTTTTCACAAGGGCAGTCTGATGTGGAACAAGGCATGCTGAATTGCTGGACTGTTTGTTGTGTTTGCAGCCTGTCTTTGGGAAGTCCCTCTTTCATGCTTTTGCTTTTTTTTTTTTTTTGGGGGGGGGGGGGGGCGGGCTGGGGGNNNNGGAAGGCGGCTAGGGTAGGGGGAAAGGGTGAGAACCAGTGTCAGGTTCAGTCATCCCTCAACCCAACTAAGCTGGGCAAGTATATATGTGTGTATGTATGCACATATATAAAATGAATGTATGTGAAAAATTATTGTTCTGCTCCTGTTTGTAGAGATTATAGTGATTCCTTCTGCACCATCTTCAATAGTACTGTGATGGTTACCCAAGTACATATATAACCACAGAATCACAGAATCCTA
>VWZY01012130.1:0-52069 GCA_013399075.1 Chloroceryle aenea
ATTTTGGCGCTCCCGGCGGCTGTCTCAGCCGTGCCAATCGCCCGGGGAGGCCGCGTTGCTGAGACCACCCAGGACCGCCAGTGCCACGGCCCTCCCTGCTGTGGGAGGGGGGGCCTGGGGCAGGCGTGGGCCCGCTCTGACCAGGTTTCCTGCCTGCGGAGCTGGGGGTCCTCCCAGCATGAGGCCGCCAGCCCCCGTGCAGCAGTGTGGGCACAGCCCTGTCCCACCAAGCACCCCGACGGGCTCTGGCAGAGTGCTTCAAAGGCGAGGCTTGTCTCTAGAAGAAAGAGAAGTGCTTGCAGCTGCCCCAGTAATGAATGGCTGGGACACCATCCAGCACAAAGTCAAGCCCGTGCTCCGGCTCGCAGAAAAAGTCCTCAGCACATAAGCAACAAAAATGCCCCACACAAGTGAGGTAATGAAAGACCACAACAAATAGCTACCAGCAAGAGAAGCACATCTATTAATCACAATTGACTTGGAAGGTAGCTGGAGTTACTAACTTTTCTCTAATGCACAGAGATGACAAAACATGGGTTGTGAGGCCATAGGACACAAACCATGGTGCCATTATCTGGTGGAGGCTGGCTGCTCGCTGAAGGAAATGAACCCCAGGATAATGTGGGTGGATAAACAGCACTTTCCAGTCCTACATGAGCACCAGCGGTGGCAACCCTGCCCGGGTCCCCATGCCCCCCCATGCCGTGTGCCTGGAGCTGACACTAACTCTTCCTGCTGGAAGGTGAGCAGTACGATGGAGCTGAGAGAGGTAAGTCCCCCAGTGCCAGCATGCTGAGACCTCGTCTTTGCCCTGGTGGGGAACAATCCCCACCAAAGAGGGAGGGGCCTCTTCCATTAAAAGGCTTTTAATGGAAGGAGCACTAGGAATAAAAGACCTGTGAAGTATCTGCTGCTATAAACTTAGAAGGATTTAGGGGCTTCTTCAAGTGTCATAAATATGGCTTATGTCATTTTAAGTGAGTATTTTTGTTCCTCTGTCTGACTTCTGCTGTCAGTGTGTATGCCCATGAAGGTCTTTGACAAGATCCTCTGCTGTTCCTTGGGATGTTGTCTTTAAAAATGTGTGTGTGGCTGCTGGGTATAGTTTGGGTTTATAATCAGTGGATGTGGACTTGGCAATCTCCTTTTTAAGAGACATTTCTTGTCACATAAATATCATCTATCAGTGCCCGTTGTCTTTACAGAGATCTTGAGCAAACAGTTTTATTTCCAATAAGGACATCACACATTGATCTAAACACTCATCTGTAATGGATCAATCTACATTAGGAGAGCAGTATTGTAGCATTGCAGTTCATTATATTGAAAGAAGTATTTGGTTAGTTACAGTCTAAAATCAATTAAATAGCCCTGTGACTTTTACTATGAGAAAGTCAACAAACCAGTATGTCTTGGACAATTATCCAGCTACAGCTCTTTAAAAATAAGGGCTTCCAGCATCATCCACTTCTCTGAGGTCTCTGTTCCTCCTTCAGAGACTTCTCCTGCCATGTTTTACTTGTTGTGCAGCTGGGGAAAACACTCAGCTAAAACACACATGGGAGGAATGAAGGCAGCCCTGCTGCTGCTGTTGTGGAGGGGGTTCTCTCAGGGCCATGCAGACACAGGCATCCAAAAGGGAAACCTGCACTTTCACCAGAAGGCTGCCTGTTAACATGTGACAGTATATATGGGAGATGTTTGTGTCTTCATGGGTGATATCATTTTCTTCAAGTGGCCCTGATTTCAGGGGAGAGAAGAAAAGGAGGAGTTGGGAGGTGGGGAGGAATTTGTACCTTGCTCTGCTGTTCCATGTCTTACTGCAAGAGAGAAGACTGCAAGGAGTGCTGGAGGCTTCCTGACAAAGGGAACGTGACTTCAGCTGGGGATGTAGAAAGAGTAGGAACCTGCAGTTTCAAAAGCAAAACACAAAGAGGAACTTCAGAGCAATGCAATGATGGAATTCGAGGCGGACATCCCTCTGGTGGATGTGGTGGTGTCAGAGGAAGGTATTACCTGCCCCAGCCCTCTGCTAGAGGCCAGTGAGCCCAGTGGCAGAAGGGGGCATGTGCTTGTGCCCTGCCTGCCATGCGCCGTCGCTGGGGCAGGGCCAGTGAGTGGCTGGGCTCTCTCTGGGCTGCAGCTGGCTCCTGCTGGCTTCCGCCTGACAGCAGCAACTGGTCCAGCCTATGGACTAGGGTGAGCCCATGGCCACTGTGGCAGTGCCGGAGGGGCTGGGCCAAGTCTCAACACTGCCACACTGTATAAATGACTATAATCAAAGGTTTTTCACTTTTCCTTGTGCAAAAACTCTAACAAACAGGTAAAAATGATCGGTGAGGGTAGGCTTGTATTTTGTGATGAGAATGTCTTCATGACCTGGTGGTCCTGTGCTGTAGAGGACTTGTGCAGCCTTCCTGATTTATGAATGTATGTGTATGTACACATGGCTTTTTGCTTGAGACTTTGCCTACTCCTTTTCTACCTCTTGGGCAGTTCCACCCCTTGTTTTACTCTTTCATTACATGCACAAAACACTGCTGCAATGCTAATAATAATAATGAGAAGGAAGGAATAGCAGATATTACAAAGCTTATTAAGAAATTGATCTTTGTTTTTCTCTTGAATAAAGAGGCAGACCTCGAAACTGCTGAAGCCATTCAGTTAATTGGTTATTGGCTCTCTTGAGTGATTATATCCACCCTGGTTCCACCAAGTTCAGCAGGTCTCATGCTGGTCAATTAGCCTTTGGCATCTGGAGAGGGAAATGCTTCATTCAGGTTTTCTCAGAGGCCGGTTATGTAGCATAAGGTGGGCTGAGTGGGAGAGGTTCCCCACGGGCAGTAGGAGAACTTATTAGCACTCACGGTCTGAATCCTGCCCTTGAACTAGCACTTAAGGGCATTTTTTGCCGTGGATGCTGTTAAGTGGAAGAATCTGCCCCCGGGACTGCACTGCCGGAGGACAGCCAGCACGAGGGCAGTTTTGGAGGGCTGCAGTGATTTCCTCCAGCACGACCGTCACCCAGTGCGCACCCGGGTCCGGTTCTCCCGCAGGCCGAGCAGCGCGAGCAAAGCCCGCGTCTCGGCTTTCTTGGCCAGCCTCACGGGTGGATACCCTGTTGCCTGGTCACAGTTGGTCTGCAGTCTCACTAATCACTACTGCTCCCATTCCTTCAGCGTTACCAGGGCTATGCCGAGCGAAGCAGCTGATGCCATTTAGTGGCTTTTCCTACTGAGTGCTCAGTCCTGCCTTCACCGCTACGGCTTGCCAAAGGGCTCCAACACTTGCATTGCTGCTATGCAGACCCTGTAATAATAGTTGGTTACGTTCAGTGAATTCAGTTCAGTTTTTAAAACCTCATCAAATAGTTAATGACTGACTATTTCAACACAGCAGTTCCTGCAAGACTTGGGAGAGAAGAGAGAGAGGGAGATGGAAAAGTTATTCATGTCCCATCTGTCTGGAACGCTTGTCCCCTCCCTCCCACCCACTGAGTCACTTCCTCCCTTTATATCTCACTTAAAATTTTTCCTTTCCCCTTTAGCTTATGATTAATAGGCACTCACCCTCTGCAATTTTTTTCTTCTGGTGCGGTGTCAGTTAAGGTCCTATGGATAAACACAACATACTGTCTTGCAAATGCATGTATGGGCTGGAATGTGGTATATGCTGCATGCAATCAAATACATCAACCACTGCAGCATGCAGTGATCCAGCCCTCCAAACTCTCCTAAAGAACTTGCAATATACTGCCATGGTTATTTTGTCCCTCACTGGATGTGGTGCTTAGTGACACGGTCTAGCTGATGTCATGGTGTTGGGTCATAGGCTGGACTTGATCATCTTGGAGGTCTATTCCTGCCTCAGGAATTCTGTGATTCTGAGTGATTCTGTGAGTTTGGTGGGGCTTTTTTTTCTGAATGGTGTCAACCTGACATCCCTCTGACATCTCTGAGGAAGAAAGCTTTCCTGTACCACCACAGGACAGGTGCCAAGGAGACAAAAGGCCCCTTCATGGGCTATGTATGAAAAGGCTGAAGCAGGTAAAACACACACAAGATTTCTGAAGTACTCAGCATAGGGCTTCATGTTGTTGCCCTTCACTGGGAAGCCTCAAGTAACTCAAATAGCCCACTGAAGGAGGTTCAATTTTCCCCTTTCTAGACTTCTCCTACTTCACAGCTTGCAGACTCACCACCACCACCTTGTACACTTACCAAGGAAGCACCCAGGCTCCTCCTCCTTACCCTGGCTGCTTCTAGGGTGAACCCATCAGCACACCTCTCTTCTGTAGTCATTCCAAACTCCAAACATTTTGTTTTAAAGCCAAATATTTGAGCATTTATATGTGACTGGGGGAATTCCCACTCCAAAGAAACACCAGCATCTCTGTGTTCAGCTAATAGTTGCCATCCTCTTGTAATCTTCTCTTGTAACACAATCCCACCAGCTTTTCTGGTTCCTGTCAGTCGGCCATAAGCTGATGGGTGATGCAATAACCTGGGTAGCACGTCCATTCTGGGATGCACTGAAGGCTGGGGCACAGATGTGTCACAGAGCCTCTGCAAAGCGCCAGCTTGGCTCCTGCTGGAAGCTCTAGCTGCATGTGGGTCTTGCGGAGCCCTGGGCTGGCTTTGTGCCAGCCTCCCAATTCCAGAAGCTCACTGCGGGGGTGCACGGGCTGTCTCTGTACTGGGCTGGCACTGATCCATCAGCACTTTTTTTGGCTCTGACTCTGTGTCCTGTGAAAGTCGTCGTCCTGTCCCCAGGCCTGTGTGTTATGCAGAGCTGGGGCTGGACTCCCATGCCATGGCTAGGCTGCTGAATATTTGGTGTTTGAGGGGTGTCTTCATCTTGTAAACGTGGGTGATGGTGCAGGTGGGCTGGGACACGTCCAAGAACTGAGGGTGGGCCTGTATTTCCTGTAACTTCAGAAATCATGGACCTGTATGCACTGAAACCCCAGTGGTTTCTCCCGAAGAGCAGGGCTGGGGAGGTATACACGAGTCTTGTGGCTTTTATGACACCTAACAGGAGATTGTAAAATGGCCATTGAATTTTATTGCATTTGTGGGAGGCTTGATGAGCCCCAGGATGGTGTGCTGAATTACTGGAAACTGAATAACCACTGGTGCTGATGTTGCTGAGTGGCTTTTCCCAAGGGAGCTTTGTTAGTTTATTCTCCCAGGCCTTCTGTCCGATGGGTAGCCACGTGCTATTTAGAGATTTCCTCTTGCAGCTTAATTTTTGAAACACTTTTGCACATACAGAGACAGTATAGGTGTCCTTGTGTTATGCGTTATGGGGCAAATGAAATTAGTATTTCACTTGCCCCTGGGCAACCTTTGGAAATAAGACAATAGCCTCGGTTGTTTACTCCCCTGAGAGATGTTAATGTTTAACTCTGAAAAGAAAAGTAATTCTTCTACCTCTCCTACATAAGCTTTCCTAGCTCTATGCAACAGAAAGATATCTTTAGGTAATACATGGCTTGCAGTGAGAGAAACTCTGTAATGTTACTGTGCAGATAGATTTGGCTGCTGGAGAACAACTTTGGCCTAAGACTTTAGTGATGCCAGCTGGCAGAAGTGATCATATATGTAAAACCTTAAGCTGAGCCAGAAAAACCTGAGTTCAAATCTCTTGCCAGGGATTGCAGGATAGAATGATTAACCTGATTTTATATTTTTGGATAATTATCAATTGCCCGAATATGTATAGTAGTAAATGTCTCTCATATGTGCTGATACTGCACCCATGGAGTGCAATAGCATGACACAGTTATTATCTTACTTGAAGATGCTAATTATAGCTAATCCTATAGGCACATGAATCATGAAACACTGGCCCAATTTCTACCAGCTTCTGTGAGATGCATCTGACTTTGCTCATGTGAGCAATGCAGGTCAGCAGAGAGCTCAAGGCAAAATTCCAAGAGTGCTGGGGATCCTGAGCTATTTTTTCAGAAGAGATGCAGACACTTGATATTTAAGCACTTAGAGCTGCAGGTGGGCACTCTACCTGTTTATACCTTTTGAGACTTATTAGCAGGTGCCTGGATGAGTCTTGAAGTGTCAAGATGCAACTGAAAATCTAGTCTTGAACTCCTAAGCTATTGTCACATAGTCCTGTGATCCTCCAAGTTAAAATTGGCAGGGGGCTCTTCAGTTCATTTGGTGCCTGCTAGACTCATGGAATAGCCGTGCTTGGAGCAGTGCTGGTGCCTGCCTGGCTGGCTCAGGATGGCACTGAGGATGCTCAGCCACTGCAGAGATAGATAGTGCTTCTCTGGGGGTGTGGTGGCTTACCAGGTCAAGCTCCTAAAGACACCTTCGTGTCATGAAATCTCTTCAGTGTGTAATTGTAGAGCTACTCTCCAGTTGATTAGAAAAAGCAACAGAGGAAGCGTATGAAGGTTATAATGTTGTAATAAGAAGGCTATAAAAACAGAGAGAGACTAAACCAATGTTCCACTAGTTTTCTTTCCCTTGAAATAGAGGTAAGCCCGCCCAGACGTCTTCCTTTTAAATACTGACTACTGCATCTGTTTTAAACCAAAAATAATACCTTTTGATTGGAAATGTTTCAATAACATTATTTGTGCATTTTATTGAGGCAGAGGTTGCAATTATTAGAGTCACCAGGAATTTCAGACATTTAAACACAGCCTTTATTTCTCCAGAGTAAACCACATCCCTGTGCAATTATTCTTCTATCTAAATGCCTTCAAACCAAGTCTTAAACCAGATCTGACATTTGCTGCTGGTGGTCCCTTTTAGGAATCAGCCCTTGAAATGAACATGCAGGGCTAAACAAATGCCGAAGACGTTGGGCTGGTCCCTGGGGATGCTGGGAGAAGCAGAGCTGGTGCAGGATGCAGTGCGCAGCCCTGGGTACATCCTGTGGCTCTGAGCAAGCTGCTGTCAGTCTGGTTGGGTACTGTAGTCTGAGCCCTGCAGACCTTAAAAGAGTTAGGGGAAGGGTTTTTCTGGTCATTGGAAACTGTTCCTTCAGCCATGTGATCTCTTTATGTTTTTTTCTTTCAGCTGGCTTCTCACCAGGAAGCAAACAACTGCATCTGTGGCAGAGAAGGGACTTGTTTCAACAGCCAGAATGCCCCCTCAGCATGCTTTAAATGTTGCCCCTAATCTTTTCAGCAAATGTTTTGGGAACTTTAATTAAAAAACTGAGATCGCTAAGGGGCCTCTAAGGCCAGAATTCCCTTTTGTTTTCTGACCTCTCTACATCCTCTACTGGCAGCACTGGGGCTACATGTTTAAGTAGTTTCAGTTTCTTGATGCTTCCAGCATAGCACAAGAATTTGGGTCTAAAATTCTGTGAAAATTCTGACATCAATGAGAAAAGAAACTTTGAAACCAAAGGAGGTGCCCAGTTTATGGCTTAGCTTTGGACACTAGGAGGTGAGGTTTTGTTTAGGACGTGACATGAGACAGCAGTAGTAAAAGGAATCCTCCTCACCTGGCCAAGGAAGTTTCTGCATCTGCCTATTTAAATCTCTAGCAAATGTTTGCTGGCTTGGAGAGAGCAGGGTTAGGCTCATGGTGGAGTGCACGGATGACAAACCATGACTTCTGTCCTCTGCTGTCTGTGTCGCTTGGATGCATTTCCCCCCCTTTACTCTATGGGAAAAGATTCTGAGAAACCTGCATGATGCATTAGGATGCCAGTACCCTCAGAGAGAGAAGCAGTTGTCATCTCACCCAGAGAACCTAGTCCCATAGCATTTTGACACTGCTTGTGCAGTGCAGGGTAAAGGCTTTACTGACTCCATCTAAAGTGTGTGTGTTCTTTCCCCAGGGAAGCAGCATTTTGACTCCCCTGCCTCGCTGCCACCCTGTGAAACTCTCAGGAGAAACACTGATCTTGCTTATGCCTATGATGAAGGTGAGCCTGCCGTAATGAAGGAGCAGAGTAAAACACAGAGCTCTTACTCTAGTTAAAAAAAGGTGGATTGCAAGCCATTGCTCATCTGAGAGCAAGCAGGTTCCTGGCAAGAGTGTGTGTGCTCGTACTTTGAGGCTTTTGTCTACATAGCAGGCCGTGTCTTGAGTGCACTGTCAATTAAGAGCAGCAATTCAAAGTGATTCACAGCAGACTACGCCAGCCTGTCTCTTGATGGAGCACACTCTGGTCCTGTGCCTGCAGGTGCTGCACAGACTGCCAAGCCTGGAGCTAGCCTGCAGTTATGCTGTCAGCCTTGCTTAGATCTAATGCTTTATGACAACTGTCTACCTGTAATGTGATAATGGGCTGAAAACCTCTGCAAAATTGATAGGGTCTCTTGCAAAGAAGGAGAAACTTCTAATGTGTCAGGCCTGATCTCTTTCTTAAGGTCCATGTGAACTGCAAAGGTCTTTTTGCTACTGGGGGGCCTGGTCCTTCTGCGCCTGACAAGAGAGGTGGTCACATTCTTGTCTGTGAAGCTGCTGGCCTCCTGCTTTCTCCCTGTTCAGAGGTGATCAACCTGTGGCATCTTCAGGCACTTTACATCTGTTGTTAATGCTGAAACTTGGGCTTCTGCCTCCTAGGGCTTCCTGAGTTCTCTGTCTATACTTTTCATGTCCGGGATAAAGTAATTTTCTTCACAGTGTTTCCAGGTTTTATACAATAAGCTGACTATGTTTAATCCCTAAATATGAGTCATTGTCTAGAATGATTCACAGGTAGTGTTGTAAAAGAAATGATGCTTAGTTGTATAACACAGCCTGTGTAGACGAGGCCAGATTTCTACCTACCTTTTACTGGTGTCATCCAGGAATAACACCAGTGACTTTCTGCTAGATCAGTGTTAAGTGAGACTTGGGTCTAAAAATACCCTGCTGTAGTTTAAAACCCTCCAAATCTGCTATCCAGGTAAAAGCACTGCAACTGGGAAGTTGTAACCATGGGAGAGGTGGTCCCCTTTGCTCTGGAGAGGCCCAAGCACAGGGAACTGTTGACAAACTTGTGAGCTACGGGCTCTTTTCTCCACATCCTAATGCAGTTGATGGCACAGCATTGTCACCATCTTGGTTTAGCTCCTGGCACAGGACTTAATGGCAACCAAACCCTATTTTCACAGCCAAAGTGTTGTCATTTTAGCTGGTGTAACTAGTTGCAGCATGTCCTTTTCCAGCTGCCCAGCTTCCATCCCAGCTCAAACAGTCCCAGGGCTGGCATGAGGTATTGGCAAGGTAGACACTTGCATGGGAACAGCAGAGTAGCTGTGATCTGCTGATACATTTTGGCTGTATGAGAGATGGGCTAGTGCAAGTGGGGGTGACTGTTGTGGACAAGTGCCAGGCCCTCTGGGGAGGGACTGGGAGATTGACCCTCAGGGCCCACTCTCTGGCACTAGTGATCCATCCCTATCTTTGGGCATGCTGCTGTGAAGCCAGGAATTAGCTCTTGGGGCTGTGGACTGTGCTCTCAAGATTAGAGTCCCCTCTAGAGAAAACAGCCATGTTTACACAAAGCACAGCTATCCTAATGGCCATGTAATAATTAGGAGCTCAGAGGCTGCAGGACAAACCCTACCCGACGACCTTCTCATCTTCCAGAGTATAGGCCCCCATGGTAGCTCTGACCCCCATGCCATTCACTGCCACATCTGTGGGCTTATCATGCTTCTTAAAGAACCCATAAACCCATTAGCTCTGGGTAAATGATCCCTGGGCTGTCTTTAGAATAATTAAAACCACAAGGCAAACAGTCACTCTGTACTATCAGCAGCATATCAACAAAACTTGTGTCTTGAAATGTGTGTTCAATTTCTGTTATTAAAAGGCATAGAGCCATATGTGAAACATTATCACGCATCTTTGGGAAATTAGCAGAACTATTTGAACAACCATTTTGTCTCTATCAAAACAGTGCCTTATTATTATTATTTTTTCATACTGTGTAGGAAGGCGAGAGAGCCTTTGGGAAGCAGGAGAGCTCAGACAGCCAATCTGAATTCTGTTGTCCCTGACTATATCTGTTTGCTGTGCAGAGGGGGATGCTCTCTGAGAAGCCCAGGCAATGCTGATCATAAATAGGGAGAGAGGAGCAAGATGAAGGGCCCTGTGTTGCTTTTAATCCTGAAATCCAGGAGACTCTGGGTTTCATCTAACTCTTTAATTGCTATACTCTGAGTGGGGCTTCTGCAGCACTTGACAAGTTCAGTTCCCATCAGGGTCAATAGAAGTTTGACTGTTGCTTCAGTGGGAAAAGGAAAAAGACCAGTACTGAGTGTGCTTTGAAATTCCCACCACTTATGGTTAAGAACATATGCTAGAGAAGTGATGTCACTTCTTACTGCTTATGAACTTTCAAAATAGCTTTAGGCCTTTAAAAAAAAAAACAACCCTATCCCTTAGTTTTGTGAACTGTCCCTCTGAAAATGGCACCAAAACCACTGAAGGGCAAGGTTTTCTAAAGGAATGGAAAAAGGAAGGAGAGCTGTTTCTTATTAATAGTGACCAATAACTGTGGGCAAGGTCAACATGTGGCATACAGCCAGGCTTGTAGAAAAACATGGTGTGGAGAGTTTTGTCATTTAATGGACACTTAAAAAAAATTGAAGCATTTACAAAACAAACAAACCCCCAAATTACTGATCTGTTTGGCAGTGCATTTGGCAATCGACACCAGCAGCACACAAGTCCCTCCCGTGGACTAAGTGCCTTTAGTGCTGGCTTTGTGTGGCATGCAGAAGATTTTTAACTTCTGATGGATGTAGCTGGGTTCTTTTTCGAGTATGTCTGGTTTGTGCATATCTGGTTTCATTGCTGCTGAAGATGAGCAGGATCATATTTGGAGATGATGATTAACAAAAATGCCAGTGCTTTTTGCCAGGTCTAGTTATCAGCCAAATGGATTAAGATAAGGCAAACGAAACTGAAATAAATATGAAATCAGTTGATTTAGTCTGCTTAGTCAAACTGAACAACAACATCCCTTGATTGTCAGAGCTGAATCAGCAAATATAAAAAAACCAAAGACAGTCAACCCTACACTTACAACCCACTTGAGGTTTTCACGCTGACGACCTAGTCACTAAGTATAAATGGTCCTCCCACTGCTGGTTTGTCTGAGTCTTGGGTTATATTTGTCGATATGACTGCAGCAATCTTAACTTGATTTTTTTGGCTTTTTTGTTTTTTGGTTCTTTCTTTCAAACTGAACAAAGACTTTGGAACTTTTTTTACCATGCCAAGTATTTCTGCTAGAAAATAATCTGGAGGATTCATGTAATAACAAACATGTGAAAAATTTCTCATATGAAAAGAGTCTTGCTTATATTAATTTTTTAGCTTCAGAGTGGGATTAACTTTGTTCTAAAACTGCTTAAAATCTAAACCCATATACCTCCAAATGTGCAGTCTCCAAAACTAGAGGCTCTCAGTACATCTATAATATAAACAGTAGGTTTAACATCTACAGTAATATGTGATATGAGGGCTGACTACACCAACACAGCTCTCCTTATTAATAGAGAGCAGTGGTTTTTCTCCTTTTTCTGCAGAGCTGTGGATCCTGACTGAAATTTGACATTTTGCTTTTCTGAGAGCATCTTTTGTGGATCCTTTTAGAAGCAGCTCACAAATGCCTAGGGTTGTATGCACCAAGCTGAACAACAAGGAAAGAGAGAGATGAAGTTCAGAATTAGCTAAACAGCTATATTTCTGTATTAATAGCTGTTATTATGTAATTTCCTTTGGTAACTAAATGTACAGTCATTATTTGCTACATTAGGATTCAGTGTCATCGTCAGCGTCCCCCCCCCCCAACACATTTTGCAATGCCAAAGGCAGAAAATTTAGTATTTCTGCTATCTGGAAAGAGAACTGAACAAAAATGATTTCAGAGACACCTTCTGAGTCATAGCACCTGGAGCTTATATGAAATAATAGCACTATAAGCTGCAAATACCTCTCTAAAAATCACTGCTACCAAAAGGTGGATGTATTTTGGAGTGGCAGAGAGCAATAAAATGGCCTGAAAACCATTACTCTGTGTTAGCTCTGGAGGCTCAGCAGCCCTAAGGATGGACTTATGCACATTGCCTCAAGTGAAGTCAAGCTAACTTGAAAAACAAGTTGCAATCTTTCTGGTCTCACAGAAAGACCTTTTGCATCCAATGCTGGCAATACTGCCATGTTAGACCTGAGGAAAGGGAAATGCCACCCAGGGATGTTTCATCAGGCCACCAGCCTGGCAATGCACCATCTTGCTAACTTCCTGAAGATGCCATGGTGAGAAACATGTTCTGGCTTTCCTTGAGCAGGGCTCAGCTTTAATAGTGTGCCTTGTCCAAAGTCCTTCTCCTGCTATCAGGTATTTTGTGTGCTGCTTACCACCGAGTGGTGTACTGCAGCCCGTGTTTCCCCAGCAAAACAAGAATATATCCATCCTGTAGTGCAACTGGTAATTAGTCAGGGCTTGTACAGAAGAGCTGGCTGAGCAGTATTTGTATAAAGGGACGGGGCCTTGGCAGGACAATGCATTTCCAGCCTTAGAGAAATATGGGGAGAACAGTCAGTTCTCAGAGACAGGGAAAAAACTCCATGAATCTCTTAATGGCTGAATCTTTATCTTCCTTCTCTTATAGGACCTTACTGGGTACCTAGACAGTGGAACTGGGAATAGTGGCAGAAGAACAAACTGGTTGGGAGAAATAATGTGCATGTAAGGTGTGTAGTTCAAGCAGCTAATGCCATGGTTGACAATCAGCTTTTTCATGGGACTATTGACTGTAAGGGGCTAGAGCTCAGGCCAAAAGAAGTGATTCTTGTGTTTTCAATGTACATCAAGGAATGTTTCAGTCACCAGCCTCTGCAGCTGGTCTAGCTTCCACTTCATCCCTTCTCCACAAATCCTTCCCATGCAGTTCCCAAAAGCTGGCAGCCACAAGTTGTATGAGTGCCCCTGCAGATGAGAAGTAATCAATCTGGGTCTAGGGTCCCCTCGCCCCAAATACAGGTGCTCTGGACAACAGGATTATTTGCACTACTAGCATGAGCACTGTTGTTCATTTAGCCTACACAAGATGAGATTTCCTCTGGGTGTGGTGCCTCAACATGAGCATCTAGGAGGAACAACAACTCCATCAATGTTATCCATTTTAGGACTTAGTGCCCAGAAGGTAGAATATTATAGTTCCAAGACCTGAAGGTGAGGTGTTGAAACATCTCCAGCAGAGACAAAGTTAATACTCAGGATCTGATAAGCTGCTGTTTGGCTCTGATTGCAGTGGCGATACCAGTCTGGAAAACTGCCCAGTGTGCTGTTGCAAAAACCAGTGATTAGCACATGACCACTACTTGTAGGGTATCTGAAGGTAATAAGTAACGTGACAAACCTCATCTCTTTTCAGTTGTTGCAGGCTCTTGATCTTTACATAACTCTTTACAGAGCTGTGGGTAGTCCTTTAATTTAAGCTCCCAATTATGCATTTGACTGAGCTCTTGTAGGCCAGCAAGCTGTAATGTTAAATGCCAATTGATTATGGAATGTCTTTGCAACTTTGCAGCCCTGTGGTCCACCCCATATCAATATTATAGTTGGATGTCTTCTGCAATTGTGTATAATCAGTGTCTTATTAGCTCTGCAGCATCCCTGTTAAATGATATGCTGTGTAATAGTTTCTGGAGACCTGGATCTCAGTGTAAGTGCTGCATGTATAGGGAAGTGGAAATTACTTTTACTGATAGCACCTGCAAAGGGAAGGAATGCTTAACCTTAACTGGAGACACCAGGGAATCTCTTGAGCAAATAAATCCTTTGAGATGCTCTATCTGGGACAGCTCATCTGCAGCAGGCCTGTATTCAGGAGGGGTGAGTAACCAGGACTGTCGTGGGTGCAGGGAAAACACTGTTTTCATCACAAATCCAAAACATAGCATGATACAGAGCAAGCTACTGTGAAGAAAATTAACTCTCTCCCAGCCAAACCCAGCATAGCTGGTAAAGCTCTCTGAAGGAGGGAGAACATGTGGTGGTCATGAAAAGCTTGGCTTTTCTGTGCTTTTTCTTTGTGCATGCTAGTTACAGTCCAGATGACCTGCAAGCAAGCTGGGAGCCTCGTGTTTGAACAGATGCACAGAGCAGCTAGCTGTGAATGGGCACTCACCCTGGGAGCAGCTGAGCTGTCTTAGTTCTTTGTAGACCATCTAATTAGCCTGGGCAGAGTGCCCTGCTGGTGTGGCAGCACTGCTTCAGGTCCCCAGGGGGCTTGGGTATCTGACCTGAACTGAATTGCCTGATGCAGATGTTCCTTGTCTTTGCCAGTTGCAACTTGGTGGTGGAGAATCAGGCCTAGAAGAGGTCTGTATCCCTGTGTTTTGGATAGCTGTACATGAGTGGATGTTCAATTGTCCTTGTTATTTATAGTGTAACTACCTGGAAGGACAGCACATGGAGGCTTTCCGTGCTCTCCCTAACACAGGAGAGTTTCAAGTTCTTCTGGCCAAACCTCATTATGAAGCAGGAGAGCTCTTATAATATTGCAGCTCTATCAATTCACCTCCTTTACAATATATCACAAATGTGTTTGTGGTTTAAAAAGAAAAAGATATGCCTAGAAATTATCTCTTCATTGTTGTTTATTATAATGTTGTGTGAAAATGCATGCTCAATTGCTGCTGAATTGCTATAATTTATTACATTATACCCTAAACAACTGGTAAAAATTTATACATATTAGAGCTGGACCTGAACTAAACTTTGCGTATCTTCTGGGGGAGTTCAGGTAAGAATTTGAGGCCTTAAGTGTTTTGCAATAAAAAGTTCTTTGTAAGAGTTTGGACCCCAGTGGAGGAAGTGAGATGCACCCCCTGGCCCACCCCAAACTGCTGTTGGTCAGTACAGTCAGAAAAGCTCGAGCAGGAGTTCCTCTTTCTCATTGCTGTTCAAACCTAGGTGTCTTTGTACCTTTGTTCTTTGTTCTTTCATATATCTGGAGGTGTTTCACCAGCTATTAGCAAAAGAATGATATCCCTGCTGAAGTCTTAGCCAGAATGTATTTTCTCCTCCTACACTAGTTTGTTAGGGATTTGGGTTTCCTGTTCCTGTAATACAGGTTTTAAATATTCAGGACTTAGTGCATCAGCAAGTTGCCAAGAGAATGAGTGCTTAGACTGTACTAAAACAGAAACTACTTTTACCCCTGCAGACCCATATAAAGCTGGGAACCTGAATTTATAGCTGTTTCCTACTTAACTCTAGCAAAAATCTTCCACTGGGCAAGCTCGTCGAGACAGCTCCACTTGCTTAGAGCATGGAGGTCCTAGACTGCTGCAGTGTGGTTTCTGGGTGAGCACACTGGGCCTTAGGGAGGTGGGGCAGTATTCAGCTCCTACAGCCTTTCTGCTTTGGGGATGCAATGTGGGAAGTCAACACAGCCTGAGGAAGATGGTTAGAAGGACAGTAACAAAGAGTGGAGTTTGGTGAGGTCCCTTCTACAACCCTGTATCTGACTTGCTGACATGGTCCAGCTCTGTGTGTGGATGATGGGTGTGCCCTTGCACTCCTCCCAGCACAGACACTTCTGGGTTACTCTAAGGCCTACCCCTAGGCACTTGGCTCTCTGCACAGACCTTTGAGCTGCAGTGGAACAAAGATGTCACAGGTGCTGTTCCCATCTCCTGCCTGTGTTGAGGGTCCTTGGGCATTCCCAGAAGCTGCTCACTTCCACGCAGAGAAGGGAGAGGTTGTTGTTACATTAGTCCATATTAGAGTTGCCCATTTTCTCACACACGTGTGCTGTAGACCTTAGCAACTCACAGCAGTTTCACTGTGTCAGAGTGCTTCTTGGTACAGGAACTTTGTAATGTCCACCAGACATCACCACAAGCTGGCAGGAGGCAGATTCCCTCATGTGCCAGTTGGCACAGTGATATTCATCAGGAAGCCAAGGCTTGCAGGTCGTGTTTCTTCAGTTCATGGTCAGCAGCATTTGTATGGGACCAACCTGGCTCTTGATTAGGTTCACAGTCTTGGGGAGAAGTGGGCAACTAATATGCTTTTCTGCTTCATGCTTCAGTTGGCCTCAGATCCTCCATTTAGCAGAAAAGGTACTTTTAATGGGATTTTGAATTAAGGAATACAAATTGCTTGCAAAGTGATTTGCCCATTTTAAGTTGCACTATAGACTTTCATTCTCAGACATGAACATTGCTATAAATACAATCTAAGGGAGAAAACCAGAATTTAATAGAACTTGCTAAACAGAGCAAATGAGGCTGCAATATACCCTCTGTCTGTTATATATTAATCTAGTGTTATTAAGTGTTAACTTAACAATGTATTGTATGGACAGCTAAAAGGGGCCAGGAAAAGTCTTAGTGTCAAGCATGTAAACAACTAGGGTTTTTTTTTATTGGAATCATTAACTGCACTGCAGTCAAATCCTTTGTTTTCATGGCTGGTTTAAATTAAATTAACAAAATTGTAACTTTTGAAAAAGTGATGGTTTTAGCACGTATCAGAAGGTTCAAGAAAATAATTTCACTATATGCCTATTTAAAAGTTTTCGTAATTTAAAAATTTTGGTTTACTCAAATTTCCTCTAGTAAAAAGCTGGGATTGTCAGTTCAGGGGGAACATACTTAACACGTTGGTTTTGGTGTCCTGTGGTACTCAGTCTTTTTAATCATATGCATAAAGGTGAAGATGCATAGAAATTGAGAATACATTCCTGACCTGGGACCTGTGGGATTTAAGTGACCAATATCCACTGAATTTCAAATACTTGGGTATGTAACACCATAGGCTTTCCAAGGGAGTGCCCAGCTAGTGCAGTGATGCAAACAAGGGTATGTACCATTAACTGCAGAGCATCGCACACTGGTCACTCTGTAGCTTTTGCTCCAGTACAAACCCCAGGCACTGAGCATTTGTGGATTCCCTCTCAATGCAGCTCCCTTGTTCAAGAGGAAGTGTTTGCTGCTCTGGTGTAGGCCTGCTGTCCCTGAGCACCTGCCATCTCAGCTTCCTGGTCAGAAACAAGGATGTCACCTTGGAGACTCTAAACTCTCAGCTTGGACTTTAGCGTGTTCAAAAAGCCTCTTTCAGCCTCTGCCCCCAGCTGGTGCTCCCCAACATGTTTGGGGTCTGGCTGTTCTCAGGACTATTGTAAATCCTTGCCTTCCTCCAGACAGGCTGCTTGCATGTCAACAGATGGCAGTGATGTGGACCAAGAAGGTTTCTTTTCCTTCCCAAGGATAAAGGTCTGCTTCTTCCTTTCCTACTCTTTCAGGCTGCTGTTCATTCCCAGTGAGGTGCTATGGCAGTCACACTGTAGGCAGCCCTTGGGCTGCCAGATGCACTCAGGTGAATGACAGACTTGCCTAAGCCCAGCAGCTTGCAGAATGCCCCTGAGGAGTGAAACTTGGTGGTGATGGGATCACAGGATCCCCACCCACGGTACTGGAACTGCTATTCTGCTTCACACTAGCTTCAGCAGCAGTGACACAGGGCAGCCTCATCTGCTGTTGAGCCATGTTAAGAGGGTCTGTCCTCTTTCCTTTCCCCTACATTCTTATGTTGCACTCGGCTGCTTGTTCCTGTTTATTCCTCTTTGTTTCATCCCTCCCCTCTCCTACACACGCACCTGGCTGTTGCTGCCTTCCTCATGCAGATGGGGTTTGTCAATAGCCTGTTTGTGGAACAAGCTAATTTAAAACCACACATATTTATGTCTTATATAAATGTGTTTATATTGTTCTTATGTACTTTCACATAAGTTGAATCAAGTCATCCTGAGACCTGGGAAATCACAGGATCACAGAATCATTCAGGTTGAAAAAGACCCTTGGGATCTTCAAGTCCAACCATCAGCCCTACTCTACAAAGTTCTCCCCTACATCTTCTCCCCCAACACCACATCCAGACAACCCTTAATCACATCCAGAGATGGCGACTCAGCCACCTTCCTGGGCAGCCTGTTCCAGTGTCTGACTACTCTTTCTGTGAAAAAATTTTTCCTAGTGTCCAGTCTAAGCCTATCCTGTTGCAGTTTGAAGCCATTCCCCTTTGTTCTATTGCAAATTAGCTGTGAGAAGAGACCAGCACCAACCTCTGCAGTGTCTTTTCAGGTAGTTGTAGAGATTGATGAGGTCTCCCCTCAGCCACCTATTCCTCAAACTAAACAGTCCCAGCTCCTTCAATTGCTCCTCATAAGATTTATTCTCCAGTCCCTTGACCAGCTTCGTTGCCTCCTCTGGACCCGCTCCAGCACCTCGATATCNCAGAGAAATAGTCCCAACACTGAGCCCTGAGGAACACCACTTGTGACCTGCTGCCAGCTGGATTTAACCCCATTGACCACCAATGACAATGGGACTGTCCAGCCAGCCAGTGCTTGATCCAGCAGGCTGTGTGCTCATCCAGGCCATGCACAGCCAGTTTTGCTATGAGAATTCTATGGGGAACAGTGTCAAATGCTTTTCAAAAGTCTAGGTAGACAATATCCATAGCCTTTCCCTCATCCAATAGTTGGATCATCTTGTCATAGAAGGAGATCAGGTTCTTCAGGCAGGACCTGCCTTTCCTGAGCCCATGCTGACTGGGCCTGATCCCCTGGTTGATCTCTATATGGCTTTTAATAGCACTCAAGATGATCTGCTCCATAATCTTCCTGGTACTGAGGTCAGTCTGACAGGTCTATAGTTACCTGGATTCTCCTTTCTGCCTTTCTTGTAGATGAGTGTTACATTTGCCACCCTCCAGTCCTTTGGGACCTCCCCAGTTAGCCAGGACTTCAGGTAAACCATGGAAAGCAGCTTGGCGAACACGTCTGCCAACTCTTCCAGCACCCTTGGGTGTAGCCCATCCGGTCCCATAGATTTGTGNATCTCTATATGGCTTTTAATAGCACTCAAGATGATCTGCTCCATAATCTTCCTGGTACTGAGGTCAGTCTGACAGGTCTATAGTTACCTGGATTCTCCTTTCTGCCTTTCTTGTAGATGAGTGTTACATTTGCCACCCTCCAGTCCTTTGGGACCTCCCCAGTTAGCCAGGACTTCAGGTAAACCATGGAAAGCAGCTTGGCGAACACGTCTGCCAACTCTTCCAGCACCCTTGGGTGTAGCCCATCCGGTCCCATAGATTTGTGTACATCCAAGCCACTTCCTCTTTAACTGTGATGATCTCATTCTGCTTCTAAGGTAGAAGCTTCTAACTTGAATGTACTGCTGGCTGGGCATCAAAGTGCCTGCACAACCTTGGAAATGTCCTCTATAGCTCTTTTGCTGTCTTTTGTTGTTGTTGGGACTTCTGTTGGGCTGGTGAAGCATTTTCTGAAATTGGTCAAACCCTGGAATTATGCTGTACAGACAACAAGGGGGCTCGGAGCATTGTTGTGGCAGGAGTTTTAGAAAGGTGATGGTGCAAGAGGTGGTGTGTGTCCTCTTTCAGAAGCATTGCTGTGTTATCTCTGTGAAGGGACACCAGTCCTCTGTATGCTCCTACAGCAGCTGCTCCTGCTCATCCTGCTAAAGCAGCTACCAGGGGAGTAGAAAGTGCACCGGTGGGCAGCAAGAGGCAGAGAGAGAGACAGCAATTACCCTCTTTCACTGGGAGGATATCTGAACAATACTTAAAGCCAAATATCTTAATGGCTGAGGAAAGACAGTATAGGAAAAAATGTCCCTGTCCTTTCCTCACCTTTGTGGTAATACTTCAGAAGCAATGAAATAGGCAATCAGTAAATGATTCTGCAAAATCCAAGCTTGATCTATCAGCAAAGCCAAACGAAATTACCTATACAATTTAGAGATTAGGAGCATTGCAGAGCTCTAACCCTTCCTTGAGGAAAGTACACCCACAGTTTGTATTTTTGTGCTTTAGTAAATACAATTTTTCTCAGCAGGAGACAGTAGGACTTTGCAGGCAGTGCTGGGTTCCCTCCAGGAGGGGCTGAGATTGGTACAGAAGGTGCTCCTGTGGGCTGTATTTGAAGGTATGAGTACAGTCAGTGTTTGCAAGGTTGTGATAAAGAGCGAGCCAGGATGATGTCAGTAACTGATGCCCCAAATAATTTCTAGTGACTTCTAGAAATATCTCCCCACAGAGCTGCTTGCTGTGTTCCCTACACTTGACACAGTCTTCATTTAATGCCCCAAACACCAGCGTTCTTTGTCATCTATGTTTCTTTGAGGTCGGGCCCATCTCTCCCGTGTGTTTCTAACACATAGTTTGAGGTTCAGAAATGGACCTAAAACTGCCCTGTTCCTATAGAATAATAAACCATGAAGAAGCTGTATAAGTAACAGATCCACAGTGCCTTCCTCCTGCACTGGAGAGGATGAGGAAGTGTAAGAGCTCTGAGCTCAGGCATGCCCCAGTCGCTGCAACAGGAGTTTGCAGACAAAAGCATTCATGTAGACCTTCACTATCAGAAATGAGCTTTCCTTGAGTGAAGCTGTGATTTGTGCTGTTTTGAGTGCTAGAACTGACTTCCAATCTGGTCAATAACCTAAATGTTTATTAAAATGTTTCTTCCCTGATTGTGTGTATGAAAGCCTTTGCTCACCTGCAGATGGGGGGGAATAATTCAAACAGAATCACAGAATGTTAGGGGTTAGTGTCAATGTTCTTGCCTAGAGAATAATGTCCTGCCTGTTTTGATGGGCACAGGAACCAATACAAGAATCTTCTTTTCTGATTTAAATAAGATTTGGTACAATTGCTTCTTTTTTTTCCTAAGACATACAGATCCTCTATCAGATAAATGAGCAAAGTGAGAATTGGTAGGCAAATGCTCAACTGGTATGAAACAAAGCAATGCACTGCAGCAAATACCAGCTGCTCTGCTCTCCCTGTCAGTTCTTGCCCAGCCACTGAAGTTTCTTCATTGTTGTGTGACAAACAAACTCTGTCAGTATATCCAATGGATGTGAGGGGGTGATGCAGTGCCTCTTGGACACAGTGGGTCTTAGGTTGCTTCAGGGGGGTCCTCAGCAGTCCAGCTTGGTGCTGTAGCCCTGTGATGTACATCTCCTCTGCTTGTTTGCCTCAAGAGGTGGCTGAGGCCTGTTGGCTGACTTAAGGATTTAGCAGCTGCCAGACTGAATGGCAATGCAGCAAAGGGCTGGAAGGATGGGGTGGCCATTTCATGGTGTTTGCAATCATCTTGCACCACACAAGGCCAAATGCTCCTCTTGCACACTCACAATGTCCATGGAGTTAATCCGAACCTACAGTGATGCTGGAAAACTCTGACCTCTAAAAGTAATTTCCAATTGTAATTCTAAAAGAAGAATGGTTGGCTAGTTTTGTTTTTCTGCCCGTGCTTAAGTGCATTTTGCTTTCATTATAGGGTGTCAAGTTGTTAATATTTATGGACTACACAAAAGAATAAAAATTCTGTTTCGTGTTCAATCTGACATCTTTTGGCACCACAATCCTCTAGTCATGGTAGTAGTTCTGTTTCAAAAGAGCACTGCCGAACTGAGATGAAGTCTTTTAAAGTGTGGTTTGGCTCTGAGGAGGGTTTCTATGCAAAGAGTATTCAGGGGGTCTGCCTTTATTGTCTCAAATATTAATAATTTCCAGATCAAATGCAATTTGCCTTGAGTTCATTTTCTTATTCTTTTTTTTTTTTTTCCTATTCTGTCAACTTGGTTAAATGCATTGTGATGCTTTTAAAGTCAACCTGCTTCTTTCCCTGGCAAATGCCTCCCTGCATGGGGAGATTCTGCAGACCTTCTCCATCTCAGGTACCCCTTCCACTCTGCACCCATGCAGGACTGGGAACAGATACTCCCACTGGCTTGCACAGCCACAGCTTGGCCTGGGTTGCTGTGGGTGTAAAGCACAGGCAGTGATATGTGTGGGATCATAGGTCAGTAAGTAACCAGTTCCCTCTAGACAGTCCTTGTCACCACAAGGGTAAAAGGAACTTAAAAGTGTGAGTGTTAAGACAGTCCCACTCAGAAGAAGCAAAAGTGGCTGCTGGGAGCCATACCAGAGGCACGTCTCTCTAGGTTCGTGCACTTGGGCTCTGGGGCCACATTTGGATAGATGCAGGGTGTTGTGCTCCTGTGAGCCTGTGGTAGGACAGTAGACTGCCTTGCTCTTGGAAAGCTCTGCCTGACCACACACCTCCAGATCTGCTCAGCCCAGTCCAGACTTACAAGGTTCTTCTGGAGGATCACTGGGGCTGATGTCATTGCTGGCTTTATGCTGAAATACCTGGCCCTAGAGGCCTTCTCTGCCGCTTGAGCAGCACTTCCATGCATGCTAACATGGGTGAAGCTTTGAAGGTTCTTGGGTCAGTGAAGCTCATTCTTGTGGAAACAAAGGAAGAAGACAAAAACCACCTTAATAATTCCTTAACTATGTGCATTTTATGGCTTGGCAGCAATAATAATAATAATAATTTAAAAATTTCAACGAAATGCTCCAGAAAGCTAGGGAAAGGAGAGATTATTACTAAAAAGAGTAATTATTGTGTTAAAATAGCCCAATTATCTTCAGAAAGTTAAGAAACATTGAATACTGCAAACTGTGTTCCTGCAAGCACAAGTGTGGTGCATGTGTTGAGAGAACATATGTTTGTTTACTTGCTCATGAACGTGCATCATTTGTAATCGATACTTTGCAGGCAGTGCTGGAGCTATGAAATACAGCAAGGATGCAATGTGAAGAAATTTTGACTCTTGTAGTATTTTATCAATCTAATGAACTACTGGAGGTTTTCCAGACAACTCTGATTTCTTCCAATAAGTGCATTTCCCTGCTAAGATTTCATTCATTATTTGGTATACTAGTTTAGCATTCCCATAAGTCACTACATGCAAAATTTAGGCCAAATTTCTCCTGGAATAAAACTGTTTAGGGTAGAATGATAGCTCACTAAAGGTACATACTAAATAGTTTCAAGTTCTTTTTTTGTTTTTTTAAATACACTTCAGAGCTGCACTGTATCCCACTACTGATCAGCTACTCTAGTCTCACTAGGTATTTTTTCTGTAAGGATTTGTGTATGAGGAAAGAAGCATGTGTTTTAGCAGTAACCACATAAGCACAAATACAAAAGAAATAGCAACCTTTGTGCTGGAGGCATGGGTCATCAGTCCCTTAGATAACCCCTTCGTGTTGCCAGTGACCCTGTAAGTACAGATGTTAACATTAAATGTTCTTCATCAAGTATGCTCTATGGCACACCACATGGTAGCATTTTGTGCACTCTGCAGCTGAGTGGGATGCAACATAGAAGTTAATTTGCAAACTTTCACGTTTTCTGGCATATTTCAAAGTCCATCCAAACACTTTAGCTGGGGTTATGGTGCCAATGGATTGTGCCCTTTGATCCAGAGGAAACCAAGCTTGGCTTCTGCCACGCTCACCTCCTGTCACAGTCTGTGTGAGCTGCCAATTGCTCTGCCTAACATCCAGGAAAATAGTAACTGTATCTTGGTTTAGCTCAGTAGAAGGATGCTGATGTAAAGCTTGGGATGAAGTGTTATGGGATGATCACACAGTTTTATTGTCTCTCCATGTTTTAGTGACCCCATGAAAGAGCAGTCTGAAAAGGCCTGTCCTCTAACATGCAGACGGGATGCCCATCTTCTTCCATCCTCCAACAAAAGGTACCCAGAATTTATTTATTGGATTGTAGCACAGTTTTTCTTCTGCTTTCTGATACTTGATAAGAAAAACACCTGAAAGTGTATGTGATCTATGCTTGCTTTGCTGCATGGTTACAGTTTGAGGGGAGCCTTGGTGACACTTCATGAGCTATTAAGTAATTCATTAACTAGAAAGCTGCGTCCTTGACATGAGCCACGCACAGGTAGGTTGGTGTGTCTTCTGATACAGTGTGCCAGAGTTTAAAGATGCAGCAAATAAATGTTCACTTAATGATACAGCAAGATTTATTTTTTTTTTCCTGTTGTCTTAATCATAAGGGCTGAACATCTGTGCTAATTCTGTCAGTCAGTGCCAGTTCATACCTTTACCCTATAGTTCCTGGGTCAGCTGTAGAACATGTCACTGCTGTATTCCTGCGCCTCACACTTCTGCTATCTCAGCACCTTTCAGTTATGAGTATGGTTTAGGGAAGAACTATTACAGGCAGATTATATCTACAGAGAAACTAAAGCACAGGGCACCTCAGGACGTTTCCATGCTGCTGCTGAAGGAAAGATGCCCTCATTAGCAATTGCTTCTTAGCACAGAGGTGGCTCATAGGAGTACAGGCAGTAGCAGGGCAACCTGAATACAGCCATTGCCCCTTCTTTATTGCAGAAGGCTGTGCCCCCTGGACTGAAGCTGTCAGCAGTAAGTTGTGTACATTACAAAAAAAGGCCTTTGATTGCATGCTCTGTCACCTTCAGTCCAGAGGCCTGGTAGAGGTGTTGTCAGCCTCTCTTTAAGTAGTCCCTTTTTTGTTTGCCACACTGAAGAACTCTTACTGCTCCTCTGCTCAGGCCAGCCCAATGTCACAGGAGTAACTCTAAGGTCAAAGCCATAGAGGACCAGCAACAACAGAAATGGGGTGTGCATAACCATATCAGGACAGTGTAGGCTGCCAGAAGAGAAGTACAAAAGCCTTTCCCCATCTTACACAAACAGTGCCAAGCATCTTTTTGGGGAAAAGATGAGCATTGTTTTATGGGGCAAGTGAGAACAACAGAAAGCCTGAGCACAGCACAGCTCCATTCACCAAGCAAGTGCTGGGTGAAGAAGCCCTATCAGCATCTGAGCTGCACCCTAAGGAGTGCTCCTTCTGCCATCTGTGGTACCCGCTGCCCCAAGTCCCTGCCACTGTGCCTCACGGCTGTGGTCACAACTGCAAATGGATGCTGGCAGGGGGGAGAAGCAGCTCTATGCCTGCAGAGAGTGGGCTGTCCACAACCAGCTGGGAAGTACAGGCTGTATTCAAGTAACATTGCTGTGGGGTCAGGATGCAGCGGCTTGAGTTGGAGGGGGTGGGGGGCCTTTAGCCCCTGAGGGCTACAATAATTTGCAGAGAAAACAGGCTAGATCCATTCCCTGGCTCAGCACCCTTGTTTGGTGGGAAGCCATTTCAGTTAGGAGCTGCTCCACCCCTGCTGCTCATAGTCCCAGTTCCTGGGATGTGCTTAGGTCATGATACCAGAAGGTAATTCATGGGCTATGTGACTTCAGCACATTAAATGTGCCTCTACTTTGCCAGCTGTATGCTGGAATGGGCATCAGAGAGGATCCTCACTTCAGCACTCATAGCACTGGTTGTCTCAGCTTTTGACATCAGCCAGGAGAATAGGAACCTTAGGAATTCTGCAGTAGAGCCTGCAGGTCAGCTGGGCAGCACTATTAACCCATTTGTGCCAGAAATGGACACTATGCCTTCTCAGCAGCAAAAGATTGTGAACGTTTTTAGGGAAATTCTTGATTAGAATGATGATTCTAATTTAACTCAGTTCTTAGAATGGGACATATGTGGTTTTTAGTCTCAGGAATTAGTTCTAATACCAGTTGTTTTGAGGCTTTCAATTTGGTTATCTCTTAACTTCATGAGAAAATATAAAAATTGGGATAATAACATTGTAAGTATTAAGCCTCACTTCCCTGTAGATTGTCATGACAAATAGGAAGTGCAGATAGAAAGGAAAAAAAAAGTGCAATATAATTTCATGGTCAGTTTAAACTTTGGGAGAAAAAAGCTCTTAACAAACTGACATCCTGACTGCACCCATCAGCAGTAGGGGTGTCCTCCTCAATGTGCCTACTGCTTGTGGGTGACCTCTTGTTGTTTTCAAGTATTTGAGGTTGCATAAAAGTCTATGCTCAATAAAACAGGTAAACCAAAAGGTGATTTTTCATTCCTCAATAAAATGTCACTAGAGGCTGAAAGTAAGATTTGGGAAAAAATTGTCAGATTACAACGTGGCCAAAGCAGACCTGGAATTCCCCAAACCACTGTATATATGTGGTTTGGTCAGAAAATCCCTCTAGAGCATTATGTTTGGGGGGTCTCATCATAGTCACAGTCCTTTGGTGATGCAAGAAGAGAAAAGAAGCTACTCAAATTACCCTGCAAGCACCAGGAAGATAACTACATCGTTTTCCAGGCTACTTTGTGTCCTAGGTTTCCTAATCCAGTTTAAATATTTTATAACATGTACCACATGCAATTTATAGGGCAAAGTTATTTATTTTCCATTATCATTTCTAAAACCATTCTCAGTGGATAATATCAATGCTGTCAAGTCCAGCTATAGGTAAACTAAAATTCAGGTGCACCAAAATAGAGTCTTAAAAGTTATGAAAATAGAGAAAAAGAGTCTCAAATGCCTACCAATTTCTGGTTTTTTTTCAGGTGCACTGGGCTTTTGTTTTATGCACTCCTCCCCCCTCCCCCAGTAACTGGGAGAGCTTAACCAGTGTGTGGTTTTAAACAAATGCAAGTTAAAATTCTCCCACATTCACCTGACTCACAGTTGGTGCTGCAAGATGCTTGACAAATATTGCAAGAATCCTGATAAATATTTTGGCAAGACTCCCAGTTGCATCCAGCTAATAGATACCTCTGCTCTGCAGAGGGATTTGGACAGGCTGGAGAGATGGGCTGAGGTCAGTGGGATGAGGATTAACAAGGCCAAGTGCCAGGTCATGCACTTTGGTCACATCAACCCCAGGCAACGCTGCAGGCTTGGGGAGGAGTGGCTGGAGAGCTGCCTGGTGGAAAGGGACCTGGGGGTGCTGGTGGACAGACAGCTGAACATGAGCCAGCAGTGTGCCCAGCTGGCCAAGAAGGCCAATGGCATCCTGGCCTGGATCAGAAATGGTGTGACCAGCAGGAGTAGGGAGGTGATTGTGCCCCTGTATTTGGCACTCCTGAGACTACACCTTGAGCACTGTGTCCAGTTTTTGGCACCACAGTACAAGAAGACATTGAAGTGAGAGAGTGGTTAAGCACTGGAATGGGCTGCTGAGGGAGGTGGCGATGTCATCATCCCTGGAGGTGTTTAAAAGATGAGTGGCTGTAGCACTTGAGGCTCTGGTCTAGTGGATAGAGAGATGTTAGGATGAAGGTTGGACTCGATGATCCTAGAGGTCCTTTCCTACCCTAATGATTCTATGATATGCATCAGGTTTTGACTGTATGAAGTATTAGGGAGTATTCTGGAAAAGGGTGCAGTAGCAGGGTATGAATGAAGTAGGAAGAACAAGAGTTTGTTCCTTTGGAATGAAGCATTGTTATTGTTTAGATGTTTTTATTCTTCCCCTCCCACTTTTCAAGTGTTTAAACATGCTTTTAGTGCCTCCAATCAAACATCTTTACATGTGCATCTACCATTAAGGCTGGAAACATACAAAATCCCAGAGGCATTTTTCTGGACTAATGATGACAATGGATATATATTATAGATAAATAGTTATATATGGAGATACACTTTGTATAGATGGAGATATACTTAAATGAATGCCATGCTTAAGAAAGGTAGATGGCAACTGCTCAAAAAATCTTGAGACCTTTTCTTCAAGCAGACTTCTCTGAGGCACCTCAGCTACGGAGCAAGCACATCTGAATTGCAGGTTAAATGTGTGTCATACATGGCAGGTCTAACACACTTCAGAGATGTCTTTCTAGCTGTCACCATGCCACTGGGCTGTATGGTGTGACTTCTCTTGGTGCTTTGAGTAATAGATCTCCTGGTGCACTTGAGTAAAATGGGTTTGGTTTTAATAACACAGAAGTAAACGTATGTGACACATGAAAGATGGAGATCACTGGCTGCACAGCAGGTAAAAGGGTACAGTAATATCTTCAGGGACAGACTGACAAACTAAGGCAAAATAGGAATAAATTGCTGTGGTTAAACACAAGTCTCCTATTGCCTACACTTGATGAGAGGCTCTTTGGCAGACAAAGAGGTGTGCTAGGAGCAGCTGTGGCCAGTGGTGCTGGTTTTGACACTTCACTTCTGATGTGCTGAGCATGTCTGCTCTGTGCATTGCCCATGATGATCTGTTTGGTGGCCTGTCACACAGTCACACTTGCAGGAGCAAGAGGCTGGAGGTGTACCAGAGACTCCAGTAAACTTCTCTGACCCGACACTGTTGGTGGTGAGGTGCCAAGTTCCTGTCTGATGGGAACAATAAGTGTTTAAAAATCGAAATTCCTTTGGAATGGAAATGAAAAACTAAAATCTCCATATCTTACTTGAAGCAAATTCAGGGAAATGTTGATTATTTCCCTAGAAATTGTTCTATTAAATGTAATGTTAAATGTAATAGTCATATTAAATATGAAATGTGTGGCTACAAAGGGTCAGTGTAAATATTTACTGTAGCATTAGCTGTATGATATGGTTGCAGTGGAATGTTTGCACTATATTCCCCATTATGGTTTTATCATAATCGACATGTTTCCCCAAACAGTTTGGTTTGAACAAAATGATACTGATCTTTTTCAAGAAAAACTGGCTTAGCACTTTTCCAAGCAGCTGTGACATACATGGTGGAAGTCAAGCTGATCCTGTCCCTTCCAGCATCTCACAAAGATCTCTTCTGTTGGGTTGCTCTTCCAGAGTAGAGTTTTTTATAGTGCTGGGGAGATGCGGTACCCCAGGGGTGGTTGTACTGGATCAAGTGGTGCCATGGAAGGAATCTGGAACTGCTTAGGAAGAGAAAGGAGAGCAAAATGGTTTTTGCTAAGGACAGAAGCACATCAGAAAAGGGATATGCTAGAGCCAGCTCCTCACAAACACTCATCTTTGGATTTTTTGTTTGATTTATATTTTTGTAGCGAAATCAATCTGAGTGAGACCCTGGATGCCTTTAGTGATCTATCCCTCTGTGAGTCTCAGTCTTGTGGGGCTATGGCAGGGCTAGCCCAGACAGGCGTGCTGGAATAGGGTTGTAAGCCTTGCTGGAAAAGGCAGACATGGTTCAAAAATGTCCAAGTGCCATTTTTTTTCTCAAGCTCAGACTGCCCAGTATGTTCTGATGCTGGGGTGGACTGGTCCCCTCTCAGCAATCACTGTAGCAGCTTTGCTGTCAGGGCTTTTTGCTGGGGCTTGCTGGGGTCTCACAGATATGCTGAAGCCCTCTTCCACCTGCCTGCCTCTTCCACATGCACCTCAAGGCAGCTCTCCCTGCACATCCCTGCTGGTTGGCACCTTCCCATACACGCAGGTTTACTTACTCCGAGTCTTGCCTGCCTCCCAGGCAGCCTCTGGGCTGGCTCACATCTGTGCTTACCCTGTCAAGGGATGATCAGCTCTCTGGGCTGAAGCAGCCACTATAGGAAGAGGTACAGGCAAAGTTGATTTGTACCAGTTTATGGTGGGTTTAATAATTTTCCACTTCTGCAGAGGCAAAGCTTTTCCTACTGCTTTTGCCGTCTGTGTGTGGTGGAATAAACATCTGTTGGGCCAGTTCTAATTTGCAAGTGAGGGCAATTACCCGTGGCACAGGTGTGCTATCCTCTGAAAGATTTTATTTCTTTCAAATGTGGACATGTCTGCAAATAATTTGAGGCCCTGCTATTTTATAGCCTTACACCCTGTGGAGGATAATTACTGAGCTTTTTTCTTCACCTTACTGTATCTTTGTTTTACTCACCAGAGGAAAACTCCCACTTATGCCCCTCCCATTTGCCACATAAAAACTCTCTTTGAAGTGGGAATACAAGTCACAAGAAGTTTATTGTTAAGGCAAATTAGCACTGAATGAGAACACACTGTATGTTTATAAGCCAATACATTTTGGAGAATGAGCCATTAAATTCCAGTAGTTTGGCTCCCCATCTTTGTGGTTCACAGCTGGCTTGTGTGAGGGTTTGATAAGAATCAGTGGGAGAATGAACTGACCTTCTCCTGCAAACAAAACACTTTTTTTGACCTTTCTGTCTGCAAAATACAGAACCTTTAGGGATCTGTTTCCTTTCATTGAAGGCTGCATCTGCAGATGATTGGAAACATACCTACAAGTCCCAGGATGTTCAGATCCAAAGTCTTGGAAGTTTAGTTCTGCATCAAACCCTTTGAAGTTCATTCCCATCTCTGCAGATGAGTGATGAAAATGACTGAGCATCTGAAACTTGTTAAGAGCATAATCCAAGGACTTCCATTTAGTGGCGTTTGGATCAGCACTGAGCTGTCCTGAAATAAGGGACATTCATTTTCCATCTCAGTTTTGCTCCATTATTTATTGATGGGAATCTGAATGGTCAGACAAAATCTCATGACATTTTTCTTTTCCACATTCATTTAAATATTTTTTTAAATAGCAGTGAAGTCTGAAACAAGGCAAGAATGACAAGAAATTTGTGGATATCAAAATGCTAATGGAAATTGAGATCCTTGAAATTTGGCCTGGTCTCCAGGGCTGCTTTACTCACCTGGCTATTTTCTGGGTCCTAAGACTCTTTGCTAGCTTTGTGCTTTCTGGCCCAGGCTTCTCTTATTTTGGGGTGCTTTAGATTGTGCTGTTGGTGCAGATCACACATCAGTGCTGGATATGGGAAAATCACAGGGCATTCCTATATCGTCCAACATCTCCATGGTCTCTGCAGGGACCTTGGACAAATTCTCTCTTCCTGGTGTACCTGGGTCAGGAGTGAGCAGTGTTTGGGGCTTGCTGACCTGGCTTGCTGTACTGGTGTGCAAAAAGTGATGTCAACATCTGGTGAGCATGGCGGTATCTTAAAATGGACCTGTGTGCGTGTGCACTAAAAGCTTAGGAAAAAAAATGTTGACTTTATTGCTTTTTTTTCCATGGGCTCTTTAAAACCCACACAGAAAAACTGGAGAGTTTGTATTTTCTGCTGGTTTAGTCTCTGAACTCTTTCTCTGTGTAGCCTCTCTTGGTATGGCTATTACACACAGGAAGATAGAAGAAACCTGACTTTGCCTATCAGACCTCTGGTTGGTGTGAAAGAACAACTTTCCAATCTTTAACAGCTTTCCTTGAGGTGACACATTGGAGACAATGTGAACATGGAGTCCTCTTAAAATCACATTGTAAATTCACTTGTCAGAATAGAAGGATACATTGATCTTGACTGGAGGAAAAAGAAATCCATCACACTATTCATATCTGAAGAAAACAAACCTTCTGAACTGAAATATTGACTCATGGAGGTCAATGTTGAAACTAACACCTAGAGATAATATAGAATCATAGAACCATTAGGGTTGGAAAGGACCTCTAGGATCATCGAGTCCAACCTTCATCCTAACATCTATCTATCTATCTATCTATCTATCTATCTATCTATCTATCTATCTATCCATCCATCCATTAGACCATAGCCTCAAGTGCTACATCCAGTCATTTTATAAACACCTCCAGGATTGATGACTCCACTACCTCCCTGGGCACCCCGTTCCAGTGCCTAACCACTCTCTCAGTGAAGAATTTCTTCCTAATATCCAATCTAAACCTCCTCTGATTCAACTTGAGGCCATTTCCTCTCGTTTTATCATTAGTAATCTGGGAGAAGAGACCAACAGCATCCTCACTACAACCTCCTTTTAGGTAGCTGTAATGAGCAATAAGGTCTCCTCTCAGTCTCCTCTTCTCTAGACTAAATAACCCCAGTTCCTCAGCCTCTCCTCATCAGGCAGGCTTTCCAGGCCCCCACCAGCTTCGCTCCCCTTCTCTGCACCTGCTCCAGCACCTCAATGTCTTTCCTGTGCTATGGTGCCCAAAACTGGACACAGTACTCAAGGTGTGGTCTCAGGAGTGCCAAGTACAGGGGCATGATCACCTCCCTACTNTAGTTCCCCAGATCCTCCTTCCTGCCCTTCTTGTAGATGGGTGTCATGTTGGTAAGTCTCCACTCATCTGGGACTTCCCCAGTTAACCAGGATTGCTGATAAATGATGGAGAGAGGGTTGGTAAGTTCCTCCACCAGCTCCCTCAGCACTCTCAGGTGGATCCCATCTGGCCCCATAGACTTATGGGTGTCCAGTTGGCTCAGCAGGTCTTTCACTACTATTTCCTGAACTGTGAGGGGATTATTCTGAGCTCCATCCCTATCTTCCAGCTCAGGGGACTGAATACCTTGAGGATAAATGTGAGGATATATGTGAGTCTTCCCCTGAGCTAGGAAAGCATCAACCTACTTGGTGTGCTGGTTCCCTGCAGGGTCCCATAGCCCAGCCCTGGAGACACTGTGGAGGCCACAAGCCCAAGGCCTGGAATCTGGGACTGGACAGTGAGAGATGATTTTCCTTGGTCTGTGACAGTTCCTCAGGGCTGCAGTAGCCCATGACAACTGGAAGACACTGTGCAGCCCCAGGTTGCTCTAGATAGCACAGGGAGACCTATGCAGGGAAATATTTCATGCTCTAGGAACTGAAGTGCTAAATGCAATCCACTTGGGAGCACAAGGCCAAGTAAAGCATTAACACTGGAGTTAAGACAAACCAATTCAGGAATAACTAATATTGTTGACTTTGCTTGCACAAAATGTCACTTTCTTTGAGCTTTTCTTTTTCTCCCCCAAGAGCAGGTTTAAGGGCAAACACAAATATTAGTCATCTTTCTCCTATTAATTATTGTTAAAGATTTAAGGGATCATAGACTTTGAAGTTAATGCCCCATTCAATGTGGGAAAAGGCAGAACTGTGCATCCAGTGGTGTTGTTCTTTCTGTCTGGTTGGTTGATCACAAACCAACTGTCCTGCCTTGCACCATCAGCGGCACGTTGCTTTACTTGGGGGCAGTAATTGTGAGAAGCAGCAGATTTCAGGTGGCGAGTGAGTGACTGTGACTGACTGTTCCAGATCAGATTTGTTTGCTTTACATAAGTGGAGATGTATTTGCTAACCCTCTGCACTCTTCCTTGGATCAAGATGAGCAGAGTTTTCCCTCTCGTAGGAATCTCTTCTGTTAGCTGTGCAACTGCCTTTCTTTCATCAGCCCTACACAGATGTTATGAAAGATGGGGTCTGGGCTTGTATTTGGAGTTATTGCAGGGGATATGCCTGGGGGAAAAGGGCTCCACCCTGCTAACAAGATTCTAGGAAGATCTGAAGAACAGAACAGTTTTGGTAAACTTAATATACTTGTTACACAGCATTGAATGCTATGTTGAATATAAAGCTATTGAAAGACAAACAACTGGCCTAACCTGGATTAATTATTTTTACCTAATCAGTTTCATTTGCCCCAAATATAATTTTGGAGCAATCAATGCCAACAGTTGTTCTGGTTTCAGCTGGAGCAAAGTTAACTTTCTTCCCAGTAGCTGGTATAGTGCTGTGCTTTGGATTTAGGATGATGGTAATTTTGATAACACGATGATGTTTGAGTTGTTGCTAAGTAGTGTTTATGCTAAGTGTCTCAGGCTGCCCTCCCAGTGGAGGATGGGGGTTCATGAGGAGCCGGGAGGAGACACAGCCAGGACAACTGACCCAAAGGAACCAAGGGAGTGTTCCATACCATGTGATGTCATGCTTATATAAACTGGGGGTAGTTGGCAAGGGGCCACCGTGGCATGAGGGTTGGCTGGGGTTAAGCCAATTGAATCAAATTAAATGAACACTTTTGCCTATAAGGCTATAAGAATCTAAATATTTTGCATTATATCCATGTAGTTATATTTGTATCTAAGCCCTCTGCTTCCCTGCTTTTCACTACCAAAAGCATTTCTGTTTGGCACATTTGTAATGTAGAGAAGGACATTTTTTCTGCAGTGATGAGTCAAGCTTAAAAACTCAAATTTATGGATTGATGTGGCTTTTTCTATTCTGTCTAGGAAAATGAAAACAAAAAAAAAGACAGAGTGTTTTGAAAGAATGGTTTAATTTCTTGTTAATCCTAGGTGATTTTTTTTTCTGAAAGGGTTAAAAAAGACAAACATTTTTCCTCAGGAACAGACCTTTTAAAAAGTCCTCCTGTTTACTGTAAGATTTATATTTTAATACTTCTTCTTACCCACTGAACCCCACATTTCATTGTTGACGCAGCTCTATTTGTAGTAAAAGTCAGGGAAATTACTGCCTAGGAGTGGGATTTGCACGCACATGGACTGCCTGCCTCAGTTATCCTTCTCCAGGGCAGTGTAGGGCATTTGGTGTTCCACCAGGCCTAGACTTCCTTGAATGTTATGAGAAGGAAAGGGAGGGGACTGACTCTGTAGCCTGCTCCCACTTCCCTATACAGGGGAGGGCTTGATGCAAGTCCTTCCCTTTACTGAGGGGAAAAAATAAATCCTGTTCTGTGCAGTAACATTTGTACGAATGAAACAGTGTTTCTCACTCTGATCCCAAGTCATCTGCCTCTTCTGTGACAGTGGCAGGCTTGGAAATGACTGCTGATTACGACAGGTGAAAGTCAGAATACGGAGGGACTGGGAGGAAAATTGCATTGCAATCTGCCATCCACCCTGGAAACCAGAAGGGAGATGGTGCTGTGCCAGCACGTCCGCTGCATGCACAGTTTAAGGATAAAGGGGGAGATGGACTCTCCCAGGGATCGATGCTGAGCTTTAGCACATTTCAGAAATCATCTCTTTGAGCAAATGAGAGAACATCCTGGAGGCAGCACCAGTTCCACAGCAGGGGTGGGGGCAGCAGGAGACCATCACCTGGCAGTCAGCAGGTTGAAGCAACACTGGAGAGAACCACTTGGCAACGGGCAGGTGGACCAGACAGCAGGAGTGTGGCACCATTTGCTCCACAACTTGGCATTAATGAGACACCTATTGGAATTCTGCACACTCTTTAAAGACCTTCTGTGCGGAAAATCGTTACGTTTACCGTAATCCTTTGGCAAGTGAAAAACCAAACTGGAATCTTCCCTGCTGTACTTATTTGTGGACTTCCTAGGAGGCTTCTGGAGCTGTGTGTGTCATGTTGCTTTCTGGACGGAGGTGCTGAGAGGTAGACAGCTACTGAAAACGATGTACAAACTGGAGAGCCTTGGGCACAAAGGGGGTAGGATTTAGCCTGAAGGGCTGTTATTTGACTTGACAGTCAGGGTTGGGTTTTTCCAAGCAGTTTCCCTCTGTGTGTGCACACACTTAAAAGCACCGTTGTTGCACATGCAGGAGAGCGCTAACATTCCATGGATGGAAGTGCAAAATGGAGAACACCTCTTAGAAACGTGGTCCCCAAAACTAGGACTATATTTTTAAGGATTTTATCCAGCATACTGAGCTTTTCCTCAAAGACAGGCTGTAGGATTAGCAGTGAAGGGGCAGACTGTGAGCCAACCAAGCTGTGTTTAAAAGTGCTTTTACTTAGCCCATCTTAAAAGCTCTTGGCTTCCTCAGGGGCTGTGTCATGCAATCTGTAAAAGCACCCTACAGTGCTCTCTGGCTTAACGATGTAGCTGGACAGTGGGGAAGAGAAGGTGTCTTTTTCATTTCATGATGCTGGTGATTACACTGAAGGTGTTTTCTGCACAAGGAGATCTCCACCTTCCATGTGTTTTGAAGCAAACTTGCTCACTTGTGCTACCGCTACATAAACACAGCACTGAGCACTCATCTACAATCTCTCTTAGTTCAGACTTGAAACTTCTGGCTCAGTAGCCAAAGAATTAAAGTGATGCTTCTGGAGCCCTGGTGGGACAGAGCAAGAAGCTCCCTGCTGATTTATGTAGGCTTCACTGTTTTGCAGCACTGCAGGAAGCAGCCTTGCAGCCTCAGCTTCTGCACCTCTCTCTTTGACCTACCTAGCAAAGGATGGAGGAGAGAGAGATGAACAGGAAGGCAGGGGAACTTTTGTTTTGTTGAGGGTCTAGGGATGCCCTACCACTTACTGTAGCTGAGAACAAGCGTAGCATCTTCTCTACTACCCAAGCCAGGATACAGCCAGAGAAATGTATAATGTCATGCCTGGTGTAGTAGGGGGAGGGGAAAATGTCTTTCAGAGTGTAATAACACCTAGGTTTTATAATCTTGCCCAGCTCAGGCTTGACAATTCTTCTGATAGCCCAAATACTATAAATTCAGTTGAAGGTAACAGAACAGATGGGAAAAACATATGGTTTGTAGGTAGTGTGTGGTGGCTGATATTTGTGGTACATTAGGGGAATTTATTTTATTCTCTCTCTTTCCCTGTATAACTTTTTTTTGATACTTTCTTGAGTTCTTTGTGCCTTTAGGTGAGCTTAGGGCTTTGCAAATATCTGATAACTTGGCTTTGTTAGCCAAACTATCTGTTGCTTTGTGAATCTTCTTTAGAATTCTTGTCCATATATGTTATCTTCAAGTTCCAGTTTGAGCCAGTAGAAGCTGGATCACTTAGAGCCCAATTGCTTCTGCCATCTGTCCTATCAATTTCTATGGATAGCTCAAATGGACAAGCAATACTGCACGGGGACCCCCCTTTGCTCAGCTGCTTTACCAGTCCTCACCATGTGCACTGGATGCCAGGAGATGCTGTGCGTGCCGGCGTGTGCCTGTTCACACGGGCTGGGAGCAGCCCGGGACCTGCTGGGCAGAGGCCACTTTCCCACCAGTGCTGGTCTTACCCTGCTGTGGAGTGGCTCCACTCCATCCCTGTCTGTGAGGAATGGGAGGGCATCTCCAGCAGTGTGTGCTGCTGCCAGCAGCATGGACTGCTTCCCTTTTGGGTTTGATTAAAGGAAGCCTGCCTGTTCTGCTGGAAAAGCTCCCAAATATTAACCTCCTAATTTACCTGCCAACTTCTGCAGCAAATTTGTGAGTTATGCTGAAGCTAGATATGATGCTCACCTTTCTAGATAGTTCTAAATGTAGGCAAGTCAGGTTCAAAGCACAAGTATACAAACATTTCAAGTACTTGCTTATGGGTACCTGAGAAAAGCTGCCTAAGAATGAGTCATGGTTACAGTACAGATTTACAATTAGAGGAAAGGAACTTTAGACTAATGTATAAGAGGCAATACATTTGCTCATAGCTTTAAGATGCTTGAGGAGAACTCTCTTTTGCCTTGGAAAGGACGTCTGACAGCTGGTCTTTCCATGCAGCCATAGTTTGAAGGGAAGGAATACATTTTTGCCATAGTAAAAGAGCAGGATAAAGTCTAGCTTCTGATAACAGGGTGAGATCAGGCTTGAAGCAAACTCAGCCTCAGCTGTCAGAATTTTCTGTCCCTGAACTTCACCTGTGTTGTGAGTTCTAAGGTAGGCTACTGACTGATCCAGCAGTGTTCACCTTGTCTCTTTAATGTATTCTCATGACACAGGGATGTTGTACTTGGACCAGAGCTCCTGAGTATGTGTAAGGGCTTTGTTGTTCACTGATCCACCTTGGTTCATCATCTGCACACCTGCCTTCCTGCATGCCCAGAAACATGTCTGTACTCCTTCTTGTGATCAGTAACAAAATTATTTGCAGTAGTATTCTCAGTGTATTGCTGACCTAATATGTCCCACTTCGGTGAATTTATCTGAAAACTATTTGTAGGTTTTTGACCTCAGCTTGAGCCAAATTTGTATTCTCTCATTCTCCTCCAAGCATGATCTGTCATTAGAGATGTGGAGCTCGTGAACCCCCTGATAAAATAGACACTGCAAGTTTTTTCTGTTTTGTAAACACTCTAAATATGTTGCCCTGTGGGATAGACATTGTGAAGTGCCTGGCACCAAACTTATCCTGGTGAGAAAGTCAAATGTGCCACAGGGAGCTGGATGCAAGAAGCAGCAGAGAGTTTAGGTCAATTTATCTGAGATGGTTTGGGCTGATGTCCATGCTGCTGAAAGCAGGATGGCAAATAGCTATATTTTTATCCAAATTGCAGAAAAATGAGTGAAAAATTACTATGCTAGCTGCATCTGGAAAGATGTGCTGCAAATTAAGGGGGAAAAAAAGGGCTATGATCCTGCAAAGCATTTGGCATTCTTATAATCAGCGTGCGCTCGATGCAAAGGTCTGACCCAGACAATGGGATCAGTCCTGGGTTCCCGTTGACAGGGATGAGTTTCAGATTTGGCTTGTGGAATTGACTGGGATAAACTCCCTGATGTGGGTTTGTATTTCAGGAGCAATGGTCAGATTCCAGCTGGCAGAAGGTCACTGGGTTGTCACTGAAAACACAGATCAAAGGCTAAGGGAAATTTTAGAAGGATTATCTTGGCAATGCTCTTTGGGACTACCAGAATGCTAAAACTATTACAATGTGTACATGCTGATCAATGAAGATCCTTAATTCTGGCATCTCCCCCTTGAGGCCGGACTTTAAAATTACAGAACTCTGAAGATCAAAAGAAACTGTTCAGAACAGCATCGAAGACCCAAAGTTGCAGTTCCTAGTAGAAGAGCCTGTGAGTCCCTGTTAGCTGGGTGTGTTACATTTGGAAGTTCTGGAGAAGGGGGCGTTTCATTAGTGCCTGTTGATCCTAGTGTGAGCAGAAATGGGATCCAGAGCTTGGAAAGGTGAAGGCTAAATAATGGGCCTGGTATTAGTGTAGGGTGTATGCTGGGCCATGTTGTTTAGTCCATCCCTGAAGGCCCATGGAAAGATGCTGCTGGCTGGGGACAGGATGGCTGTACTTGATGGCTCTACAGGTTGGTCTGGCTTTTGGCTCCAACACACAGACTCTGTAAAGTCAGAATGCATTTGCAAAGTGAGTTCTCACACCTAGAGCACATTCTTAGAAAGGGAATGCTCTATGGGTCAGAAGATATTTAAAAGTTGTTACTGAGTTTCTGATTATATTTTATGTCTATATTCCACATTAGAAATGTTTCTTTTGGAAGGATGCAGGATGTATAACTATTCACTTGGTCTTTAAGCAAGATGTTTTTTCAGCTGTAATTGTGTCTTTTATTCTTAAACTTTCCCTTATAATTAAAAGGCTATTACAAGCTTTTGCATTCCTAAACGCTGACCCATGTACTGTGATTGGTTGTGCTTGATATCTTTCTTCTATTTTTCTCTCTTTCCTGAGTTTCTAGCTCACAGGTAGCCAAAATTTTGTTTGCTACTAATAGGTCTTTCACCCACTTTCCACACCTATTAGTGGTTCAGCAATACAGTACTTTAAAATTAGCCAGAATCCAGTTCTGCTTTGGTTTACGCTGACTCTGTATGGCTGTAGCTCCAACAGGGAGAAGGGAATTAGTCTCAGTCTATAAACATTATTCTTCTGCAATATTTGGCAGTGACTTTATTTAGCCTTATTACAGAAATTTCCCTTGCAGGACCATGCAAACTGTACTGTACATCTGATAGAGCATTTAATGAATCCTTGGTTCCCTCAGAAATTCAACAAATGCATCCTGCTGAAAACTTTATAGACAAGTCCCATTGGCAAGGGAATAGGACAGAGCAGAGCTTCAGCCTTTAAAGGCCTGGGGCTGGAATTGCCATTGCACTATGTCTGGCTGAAGGGGCATGGTTGCCCACGGTGGAGCAAGCAGGTAGCGAGCTAACACCATCCTGATACTGAAGCAATTTCCATCTGCTTTGTGCCAGTATAAATGATTGCACGTAGCCCATGGAGATGAGCTTGGCATACCTTTCTGGGTGCCAGAGAATATCAAAACTGAGTATCAACTCAGTATCAACCAGCATCAACTGACACAGAGGAAACAGAACTAATACTCATTGTCATTGCTGTGGAGAAACAATGAAACAATTGGTATCAAACTCCAATGAAAGAGACTTTAGCTGGTGGCTTTGTAGATGGCCGTGGATCCCAGAGCCCTTGATTCTGGGAAGTTTCTTGTAGCAAAGGTACTCAGGACTGCAGCTGTCTTTGGTGTCCCCAGTGTGCCTCGGCTCAGTCTAACCTCTCCTGGAAATCTTTCACTCATCTGAAACCTTGCAGGGCTGAAGACTTGTAAGGCAGTTTGCTTGTTGCCTTCCTTGGATGTGGTGACTGTGATTAGTTACTAAAAGGGGCTCCATCGCAAGAAAAATGTGAGCTAATGAATGGAAGGAAAATGTTGACTTTCAATTCCATAGCACTTATAATCTGTTCAAGACCAAAAATGTCATTTATTACTAAAGACTTGTGTTTTCTCTGTTCTTTATATTGTTGCAAAGACAGTCTAATTATGTCTCTGTTTGGATTTATTTATACTACTTGTATATGGGCTTTCCTTTTCCCTGCCCTGTAATAAAGGGAGAATTGGGTAGCAAAATGAAGTTGTTGCTTTTTCTAGGGAGGCAGCACATGGGACAGCTTGTGGTCCCCAGAGATGCCCTGTCAGCAGCCCCATTCCCTCCACATTAGCAGGAGCATGTGCCTGGCCCAAGGTGAGGATGTGCCTTGTTTGTTGTCAAATCTGCCCTGGCTTCATTTTGATCCATGATGTATTTTACTCCCAATATTTCCCTCTTCTCATAAATTTATCCTATAGCTTGAATTTAGCCAGAAAAGGAAGGTGAAAAGGGCATCCAAGAAAGGGAGGAGAAAAGAGAAGCTTATAGAGGTGAGGGAAAAATGTTTTTGATGGCTGGCACTTGGGGTAAGTGGAAATGAGGTGGACAAAACAAATTGTACAAGTAGCTTTTCATCTGCCTGATTCAGAATTTATGGTGCTTAAATGAAAGTTTGAAGAAGGATTCCCTGGTCTGGCTGGGGCACAAGGTAAATTCAGTGAGGCCATCCTTGTGCACTCCTAAGTATTAGCACAGGGAACCATATTTCCCCTGCTCTACCGGGTTTCTGTATAAAAGTGAATCTAAACAGAGTGTTTCTGTCCACCCTGAGTAAAATGAAGGCATAATAAATAAGTCAATAAACTATGTCTGGAGGAGGAAGTAAAACAGACACTCTGTGTATGTGCGTGCCAACACCCATAGCACTCTTGTAAAGCAGAAGCAGCAGCTCTTCTCCTGGTGCCTTCCTGGTGTAAATGTGCCAGTGGGTGTGATCTGCACCAGGCGTTCAGGCGTTTCTGATCGCGCAGAGCACAAGAAGAGTGGAAGCAAAGAGCCAAATGCTCTTGAAAGTGAAGTGGCAGCAGGAACTTGGCATCTGGTTTGAAAAAGGAGGAAGTATGAGTAAATATTTGAGGGGAACAAGCATTTTAATCTTTTCATTCAGGGCCCTGGTCTATCTGGTTTTGCTGAGGCTAGAAGGATGAAGCCCTGTGTTTGTCACTAGGACTACGTACACACAGTTCTGTGGATTTTGTACTTTTATGGCTGCTCTGTGATAATGTGAGAGAAAATAAAATCCTCTACAGTCCCTGATTATCAGGTTGCAGTTTATTAGTGATATAAATACCAGCAATTTAAATGACGCCGTATTAGGTTGTCCTTGAAAAACCAGAATTTGGAACAAAAAGGACAATGCAAGAAACTCTTTGTGAAACAATAACGCCATATTAGTTGGAATGAGCATTGTGTATTTAGAAATTTTAAGTCATTGGGTACCTTTAAGTAAAGTATACATGCAGTGGTTATCTTCTTTATGGACAAAAATACTTTATTGCTAGCTATTACAAACTCCACAATCTCTAGGCAGAGATTTTAATGGGCTAGATACAGGGCACTATCAATACACTATCAATAATCTTAGTTAACATTTCAGTTCTATTAGCTTACTACACTGATAGCATTCACTGTGGACTGAATGACAATCAAAAGTATACAGCAAGAATAATTGGACAACATTTACCTGTATGAAGAATTGTTCTACAAGGCTGTATATTACACTGATTCCTGAAAGTATTACTCTTCTTCACATTGCAGCTTGCTACTGCCTTTCCTCTGTGCAAATGATTGTCGAACTAGAAGGTTACGGGAGGACGCTTCTGTGAAGCTGTGCTGTGTAGTGGCTTGTCTATACTTGGTTGTCTTCCAGATCTCTGGGGTTGGGCTCCACCTGTGCCAAAGAAGTGTGTCGTCTAGTGGTTCCCATCCTTTCTGGAGCCAAGCCTCATGTTAGAACCCTGGCAGTGTCCCATGATTCCTTGGATACAGCTCCAACTGGATCAGGGCTTGGAGTCCTGGTCTGTTGCTTGCGCATGTATGTGTGCACCTGCTTTTTGATGTGAAGTGTTAGCGTGTATAGTTTGGCTTCTTGATGCAAAATCTGTCAGAGCAGGTTGCCCACCTGAAGTCAGCTTCTGAAATGTGTGGCAACCACATTTCTGCCGTGATTTCTGTGATTCTGGAAACCCTGTTGCAGTTTAGAATGTAGAGGTTGTGCTGTCTCTTTCCTTGTCTTCAGGCTGGTAACTGGAGTGGTTTGTGAACTGCATCCTCTATACTCTGACTCTATTCATGTATGTATGGGGTGTGCACTGGAATAGCCTGGGGCTTCTGTGCTCTTACCACTGTCCTCAGTGGTGTTCTGGTCAAAACTTCTGTCCCTCGGATCCCAGTATGGGGTGAAAGATTTATTTAGCTGCAGCACAGGCTGCTGGTTGAAGGCCTTCCTCTGGAAAACAAGACTGAACTCTGGGTTCTGGGTAATACTTACTGGAGAGCTGTGATGTGTAGCTGGACTTCTAACAGAATAATGCGAGTCCAAGGTCCCGTTTCTACTCTACTGTCCCAAGGACTGTGGAAGGTGTTGCCATACAAGTAATGAATATTTGGATTTCCTTCACACTTGCTTTCATAGCATTGTTTTGCTTTGCCAAATTCTAGCTTGAGTTGGCTGCAGAAAGGCAAATTACGTGTTGTTTGCTTTAGCCCAAAAGAGTACACAAAGCACTGGAGCTCTCCAAACCCACATCAAAGGTGAACGTACCCTCTGCTGCTCCAGACGTGTCTGTCAAAAAGGGTAAGCATTTGCTGCTGCATGGAAAGGTGCTTAACCTGCCTGCTAATATGGCAAATTACTTCTGCCCCTCTTGGCTTGGAAAAGGCACTTGAAAGTGAAACCTGTGTCATCTGGGCAAAATGCAGAGCAAACTCAGATGCCAAGCAGCTCCACAGAGAATCAGTGCAAAAGGATGTAAGAGGCAGCAAATGTTCTGAAGTTATTTATTCAGTGGCAGTCTTCAAATCTGCAATAAAAGAGGATCCCATCAACACAGAACTTGCCTTGCTGCTGCTTTACTGTACCTGTGTAGGAACAAACCTTGGAGGCCTTCCAGACACTGCACAAAGCAGAAACTTGTTTTGCCTAAAATCTGTCCCACTCAATTGCTGTCAGGTTGAGAACTAGACTTTGTTCAGTTTGTACAACTAGCCTCAGGCTCCTGTAAATTACTTTGATCTACGTGGATCCCTGAGGATCTCTTAACTTGTGATTTGGTCTCCACTGCCTGTTCCAGAAAAGGGGAAATTGTGTCTTAGTGACGGGGGTCTTATTGTCCCTTCTGATAGCAGCAGCCTGTTTCACACTTGTGATCTGGTGCTTCTCTGAAAAGTGGTTTTCCAACAGGGCAGCTACACTGTAAATGCCATAGATGAAACCACATCATCTATTTAAATTAAAAATGTATATTATTACTGCATAAATATCTATTTTCTTTCTAAAATCATCACCCTAGTTAAGGGCTATGGCATCTCCTGCAAATGATGACCAGCTGGGGTCAATAGCCATTCATAGTACCAGAGGTTATCTTCTCTCAGCAGGGGTTTTAATCTTTTCCCTTGGAGATTTTCTGCCTTAGGTCTGTTTTGCTTAAATGATACTACTGCCTTAAATGTCAGCTGGCATACAGGGATGCTCTTCTGACTTACTCAGTTTAGTCTGCGAGTGGGGTGGGAAATTTTCTGTCAGTTTTGTTTTTCATAGAAAATGCACTTGTCACAAGATAGATTTGCTTCTGTTTGGGGAACACTGACTTTGGGGACTTTGGGTATAAAGGCTGTGGTGATTTTTTGATTGGTTTTAGTTAGTATAAAGCTTAGAGACAAACATTTGTTTTCTGTGTGGGAAATACCAGTTATTTTGATGGTTCCCCACCTCACAGTTCTGCAACTAAGCTGTAAAAATGGGTGGGGAAAGGTGAGATTAGCAAAACCCAATGTTTTCTTTCTTTCAGAGAAAGAGATGATTTTTTTTTTCAACTGAAATGTGTGTTTTCTTTGGCTGGGCCTTTTTTCCTAGTGAAATTGAAATGTGTTCCTCTGGGGGAGTGTGAGCTTCCCTTGGGCCCAAGTGGGCTCTTGGTGCCCAGGTTTAGATGATGGAGTATTTGTGGTTTATCTTCCTCGTTCCACTGTTGAGGATTTACAGTACTGTAAATCTAGACTAAAGTAATGTAAATCCATAGTAATATAACTATCTTTTTTCCCTCCATGGAGTTGTCTAGGTTTACACCAGTGAGAATAGGAACAGTATTTTGTCCTTTAATATCTATCTTCAGATAATAAAAGTCATATGAGGGTTTCACTAAATATTTGGCAAACCTACTAAAACAAGCCCAACAAACTACACAGGACGTAGATTAATTTCCTCCACCAGCATCTGGGTTCAGCATTATAATTAGCAGCAGATCTAGTGATATGCCAAACAAAGATGTTTATGTCAAATAGCTATTTCTTAGAAGAAAAAAAAAGGGGGGGGTGGGGGGTGGGAGGGCACGGGCAATACCATGAAATCAGTCCACATTGCTAGCCTGAGTGATAAGCTGTTACTGCCAGAGGTGTTTACAGATTGCACCTAGCAAAATTTTCAGTTACATTCTTCCCTTCAGTTCATGATTATATAGGCATGGCAGGGGCACAGGGGACTTTAATCTGTCTTCACTTTCTTACCTCTCCTAATGGCTGCTTTTCCCCCTTGAAAATTCTTTTGATCCCTTGACATGTGAATCACACTTGTTCGCTTGGACTCACTTAGACTTTGGCTCTAAATCAACTCTGCATGTTGAGTGCACCTCGTACAAGGGACAGGCAATGCTTAGAAAAGTCAGCATGGAAGATTCCTCAAACAACAGCCAAAGTAGGCATATCCACAGTCCTGTCAAGTCACTGCACCCCCTGAACTGCCACAGCAGGACTGTGTGTATGAGGAGGACAAAGTTCCTGTTGGTATTTTGGAACGTGGAGATCTCAGTCACTGCCAGGAACCTGGGGAGAGGGAAAAAGAATGAATTATCTGAGGAAGTTTGAATTGAGCAGTGCTGCCAGAATCAGATTTGGATCTTTGTGTGGGCTTGGTAAAGGAAACTCTGATCTTGCTGAGAATAGGTGGTCACCCCGTAACAAAATCAGAACTGTAAAGAGTTAATTTAATGCAGAGGAATTCTATGAATTTCTTGAAAGACCAAAGGAAATCACTCTCCAAAATGATGAAGAGAGTCCAAAGACAGATTTGGCAACTCTTCTGGACTGTTTTACCACAAAATGACCTTGGGTTTATAGCTGTGTCACACTAATGTTTCCACCTTCAGTTTGTGTGCTAGAGGGCTGTGCTCTGCCAGTGGCAAAGGATGCTTTCACTCATTTATACCCTAGGGATATTAGACATCATAAAAAGTTCAATATACCAATGTGATGATAATATATCTGTTGTCTGCACTACAAACTTCCCAGCTAGCATTCCAGGATTATATGTCAGGCAGTAATTAGAATGATGCATTTTACATCTTCTGAAATAGTGCCAGGAAGAGAATTGCTTTCCATTTGGAACAGTGTTAGTGGTACAGCTGGAAATGATGCCTAATGAAAATACTTTTAAATATCTTTTGGTCTGTGTTTAGTCCCAACTTGCCCAAGGAACACGGGCAATCTCTTATGTTCACCTTGCTGGATTGCAGGATTGCTTAACAAGCTGTCAGTGCTGATGATACATATGGAAGAGTCCAGGTTTTAAAGCCACTGAACCCTTCTGCAGAGAGCTCAGAGTGGTACCAAAGGACCAAACGCTCAAGATGTTCAGGGGGATTTATAGTTTTGCCTGATCCCCAGGGTGGAACTCCTTCCCCTGCAACCACTGTGACCTCCTGAGTCACCCAGTGGATTCCAATTTGGAGAACAGCAGTACTGATCAGGCCATCACAGGGCTTTTAGTTCAGCATAGTAAAAGGTAAAGAAGTGTCATTTTCTGGCTATGATTTCTAAGAATAAATGCAGAGATATGACCAAAGGATTAGGAGACTTGTCTGGATTCAAACTCTGGCAGAACAGGGATGAAAATCTAGTAAAAAGTTTGAAATAATGCTTAAAAAGGTAGATTTCAAAACATTGTTTACTGGATTTCTGTAAGGAACTTCAGTCATTTGCAATCAAAACTGCCATGTCTACAAAGAAAGAGAGAAACCTGCGTTTCATTTATAACCTATACTGAGGAATTAAGGTTCTGAGTCAGATCATGTTACTGTGACTGGAGCATTAAGTTACAATAAAGTCTGACTAGCTATATTATCTCCTGCTCAGGCTTCATAGCAGTAGTCTATTAATTCTGGGGTTTAGGGAAAGTTGATGAATGAACAGATGCCTACATGGCCTCTTTCCTGCACAAATCAGCAAGAAAATCTCTTGGTAAAGTAGAATAGCAATAAATTTTTCCATTTAAAATATTCAGGAGTTATTTTTTAGTCGTGCTAGCATTTCTCAGAGTACAAGTCAAATAAGTGTGCAGGAAAAAAATAATGTGCATCTGTGTTTTCCTCTAGACTAATCTTGAGATTCCTGCTTTTCCAGTAAAAAGTCTTTGGGAACATCATAATGGTTTATAACCATTTGTGCTGAACTGGAAGTCCTCAGCTGATGTAAACTAGCACAGTGAGGCTAACCTGGGCTGATTTACCACAACCCAGAATAAAACGGATGGAGTCATCATCCTGTAGAGTAGAACTGACCACGCATATTGGAAACAGTTTCCTTTTTTAGCCCAGTTTTGTTGTTCTACTCAGCAGTGCTTCTGCATGGCCATCTCTAACAGCAGTTCACCTGCTGCACTGTGATACCTGGGGTCACTGGGAAATCTTCCCTGGATCACCCTTCCCACTTTTACTTTGGGTCACATGACCTCTGCAATAGTTACAATTACTGCTGTGCTTCTCCACCACCTTCCAACCACCACTTTAGGGATCCTGCTGGAATCACAGCAGGAAAATGCACATTTTTTTTTTTTTTGCCTTCAGACTACAGGGAAGAAATAGGGGCCTTCAGGTGCCAGGGCTGTTGACAGCTGTTGATAAGTGAAGGTCTTCTCTCAGTGCTGCTGCCTGTCCACAATGGTTTTCATGCCCCTACCTTGGCAGTGCCCTCAGCCTTGCAGGGCACCTCTCCTTGGGCTGGCCAAGATCCACAGTGAAGCCTCCTCTTGCAGGGCTCTTTGCCTTGGGAACTGGAGGCTCTCAGAGGGCCAGCTATGTTGACAGCTACCATCAGAAAGTGTTTTGGGAGCAAATAAAAACAATCCACATAGTTTCTCCCAAGGAAATGGAGGAAATGAAGTTTATCTGTATACCACTCATGGCAAAACACAAGGGGACCACAGCAGCATAAGCAGTGAAGAAGCTGAATGTGACTAGTCCTGTGGTGGCAAGGTGGCCTGGTCCTGATTTCTCCTGCCCTGCTTTGAGATCCACCACATCCCTCAGCATGGCCCGAGTGTCACTGACTGTAGCCTCAGAGCCCAGTGCTACCTGTGGGGATGAGGTGGGGCAGTTCAGATGTGTCCTCTCAGAAACCTGAACAGCAGCAGGGTTGCTGGCAGCTCAGGATGGTGTTCATCCCTGCGCCCAGAGAGAGACCCTGTGCGTTTGCAAGGTAAAAGGGATGTGGCTCTTCATTCTCTTTTCTCCAGTGCAAGGTGAGGCCCAGTTTGGCAGCTGGCATGCAACTTCATTCCTTCTGCTTTCTTTTTATCTCATTTTCTCTCTGTAGTGCAAAAATAGTACCAGTAACACGTTTATATCCTGAAGGAAAGGTAACATGTGGACAATGTTGCAAAACTCCAGGTGGGAGCTGTGGCTGTCATACAGAAATGACATATGTAAAAGTTACCAAATATATACAGAAGCTTTGAAGGAGAAAGGTGTGATTTCAGAGAAAATTAGCTCGTGCTTCCTGAAACAAATGGGAAACCAGGTTTCTTGCCCCTCAAGGGAGCTTTCATGGCACTGGATTCCTTAACTGTTAGTGCTGAAAGTCCTTACCATAAAGGACACTTTGCCTATGGCTTTCCTCAGCACGTACAGATATTGCTCTGTATCTAGGTGCAAGTGAAGATTAATTTGAGTAGTGTCACGGGACAGAGGAGAGACTGTGGGAGGACAAAACTCTCTAGAGATCGATGATCCAGTCTCCCAGTCCCTGGGGTGGCTCTGAGCCATCTCCTGTCCCCCAGGACCTCTCCTTCCCGCCTGCATGACTCAGCCCTGCTCACTGCTTAGCCTACTAGTTAGTCCCTGTGAACCTTCAATAGCCAATGTACAAGGGATGGGGAGTGGCCAAGGCTGAAGTGCCATAACACATCACTATAGCACACAAGCCTCTCACTAGCTGTGTGAGCTCTCTTTGCAGGAGACCTTCCTTGCAGGCAGGGGCAGCTGCATGAGGTGACAAGGAGCTTGGCTTCCCAGTGCCACCTTCCTGCAGAGCTCCCATGGCAGTCAAAAGCCCACAAATCCTACCCACAACAAGCCTCATCTCCTTCTCAATAGCTCTAAGCACATCCCTCAACAGTACCTGGGTTTAAAGACATGAATTCAGAGGTGTGTTTGGGTCAGGAAGGGGCAGTTTATACCTCAGTTCATTTACAAATTATCTGTGTGCAAAATAATGTATGGGAGAGTCAGTTACTCTGCAGTTTGATGTGAACATTGCTCCATCACTTCTGAGACACTCAACCTGCTTGGCCTGAGGTACCTGTGAAATGCCATCTCCTTTCCTGGTTTCTGACAAGCCATCACTATGGGGGCTGCACAGACCTGGGTATGCCTGGTGCTGCTATCTGCTGAGTGGCATTTTGGAGCTGGCTTGATGAGAAAATGTAAATGTTTATATTTTTTTTGTGGAAAACTGAGGTTTTATTGAAAATTATTTATATGGATAGAAAACCCCAAGTAATTTTTAAAACACAGCAACAAGCTGCTCTTTCTCATAGGCACTGCTGAATGATGGAGCATGAAAGCTAGGCAGCTGACCCATATGGGGGATGTTCAAACCCCAGTGCCTATGTGGCACTGCTGCTCTGGTATGAATGAAAGAAATTCTGTTTCTCTTATTTTTTCTCCCTCCCCCTCCCTGCCCCATCTAGAAAAAATCCATTTCAAGAAAAATCCAAATTTTCTCTAGAAGAGAAGAAAGCCATTGCTAAGGAGGGAAGACAGTAATTACCCAGAGCCAGTTACACAGGTTGTTGGCTCTTGTTCTGTCAGCAGCTCCCTGGTAATCTGCATCACTTGTCTGTCATTAAACAGAGAAATCTCCACTTTCATGAGCTGTGGCAGTGAATTTCAGGCTCACAGCAGGGAACAAAAAGCTTCACTTCATCAGGAATGAGGCCCAGCCCTGAACTTGTCCCATGCAGCCAGATACTCTCCAAAAGTTGTGATCTTTTCAGCACGGATTTTCTTCTTTCAGCTCACCCTGCATAGGGACAGTGGAGCATAAGCCACCTTCTTAACTAAAAATCAGAGCAAAGCACTTGACTTCAGAAGGAGACCCAAATATAAAAGAAAGGAGAAAAGGAAAAAACCCAACAAACCCTCTTAGGTAGTGAGTTGAACAAATGCCATAGGTTGTTATAGCAACTTGAGCTCTAAAAACAGGAGAGAATACCCACATGCTGCCACAACTACTGAAGAACCCACACTACAGATTTCAAAATTCGGGCACTGAGGAGACACCTATTTCCTATTATTATAAAACAAAACAAAACAAAACAAATTAAAAAACCCACAGAAAATTCACAACCCAAAAACCAGTGCATGAGGCATCCTCAGAAAAATCCACATACATTATCCTCTAAAAGAGAAGAGCCCTTTAAGATGCTTTGAAAAGGCTTATGGTATCATTTGTTTATTGTATTCAGAGCGGTGTGTGTGCTTGCCTGTGTGCCCGTGTGTGATGTGGATTTCAGCTCGCAGAGAGAACTTGAAAGCCTTCCAGCAAAACCGTAAGCGCTCTGACAAAGAGTTTGTGGAGGGAATAACTGGCAGCAGCAGCAAGCAAGGTGACAGTGAGCAGCTGTAACAGCAAACCTGAAACATTTACCGGTTTTGTGTACTTGTATGAGAAATAATGACTGCTCAGACACTGACTGTCTCTGTCAGTGTAGAGAAAAAGCACTGATTAGTAGTGAGTCTAGGAGGTAAAGCTTCAGGAAGGTATAATGGAAAGTCTTCATAACAAAATACCATGTTATCTGGGAACATGTGTAAATCAGACTTCCCATGCTGGCAAAAGCACTCTTACTATGGCCAAGGGAAGCAAACAGGTGTCTTCCTCTTTATTCACATGAGCACTGGGTCAAGCTTCATACCTGCATATGAAATATTGCTTGGTTTGGGATATTTATTGGTTCCAATTTTAGCTGAGTAACTTGTGTAAGAGTGTAACAGCCTCAGATGCTCCCTGGAAAAGGCAGGGGGCTTGAAATGCCCCATGTGGTTATTATTCCATAATTTTATGTTGTGGGGTATTTTGTGTCAGACTTCTTGTGCTAAAGGTTATCTGTGAATTCATACCTTGGCTTGCCCATCCTCCAGCTGACTTCAGAGAGCAAAAGTGGAGTGACTCACTGCACTGCCCTGAGATCAAAGTCAGTGTGTAAATAAAGGCTGGCTGCTGGGAAGGGGTCAAAGCAAGCATAGGACTGCCCTTGACACTCAGAGAGCAACATCTGGACAGGCAGGCATTTTTCCAACAGAAAGGCAATAGAAAGATTGGACACAACCATCAGACTCTGTACTGTGGAGAGAGCAGCCTCGCTCCAGGCTGGGTGTGCAGCCTTGGGGTGCTTGCATGGGTGTTCATGCCCCCACTGATGTGGGACAGAGCCTGGGAGGCCTGAGGAGCAAGCCTCAGCACCTGTCCCAACCCCTTCCTTCTCTAGCAGCCATGAAGAGGGTTTTGAGGGTAGATTAATCAGAGCAAAATGTACAGGTTGCTCAGGTACAGCACTGAGGAAACTCAAAGGGGGAAGGTGGTAAGACCAGGCTCCCTAGAGATGAGCCTAAGGATGGTCTTCTGTCTGCCATCCCACTCGAGATGGGAAATGGTGACAAATGCAACAACAAAACCAGAGGGCTCACTATTTGGTTGCTAACCATGGAAGTGACTGGGAATGGTCAGGTCCTTGTAGGTAGGAGGTTTTGCCTTCACAGAGTTCTTTTGAGAGAGTGGACTGTACTGAGTTTAAAGGGTAGAGAGGTTCCCCTCTTACTCCTCCATTTGACTTCAGCAGGCTCACCAGCTCATGCTGCCCTGTGGCAGAGATCTGAATGTGTCAGCGAGGGAAAAACATTGCAGAGTGTGGTTATCTTTGTGGCAAGGATGACAAGACACAAGATCATCAGTTTTGTCTCTGATTTTTTTTTTCCCTCCAGTTCCTGGTGTTGACATTTTACAATATTGTATTTTATTGTGCTTTGTGATGGATGCTGGGATATACCCCTGACCCCGGCAGAGCTACAGTCCCACTGGGCGGGCTGCCCCAAGCACTTTCTCACCCCCTGGGCCAGTACAGCTGGGTGATGGAGCTGGCACAGACCTGCCAAGGATCGAATCCTTGTTTGGCTGCAAGAGGAAGAGTCAGTGGCTCCTACAGCAGGTTCATACGTCATGCCTCCATGTCTTTGAACCTTTCTCTCTACCTTACTTTTTCCTAGAGGTATAATTTTCAGTATAAGCTAGCTCAGGCTAGCTGGTTTTTGTACTCATCTTCCCAAAATAATGCATCTGGTCAGAATTTCTCTTTTCTCTCCCTTTAATTCAAATATGGCTGAAAGACATTGCCCAAACTACCTCCAGTAGTAATAATATTTAACGATACATCTTCAGACAGAAAAGAATATGGAAGCTATTAAACCCAGAGGCAAATATATTCTGAGTTATGAGAAAATTGAGTTATAGGTAGAATGGGAATGGTTCTGCAATCTTCATAGCAGGTATTAAACCAATCTACTGAAATAATTATTTATTTGTCTTAAAAGTGTAATCTTGTTTTTTGAAAGCTATCATGGAAGGAGTGTAGAGGAATGTGTTCTCATCTGTGTATAAATTAAGAGGGAGTTCTGGTGATGCAGTGTAAATGAGAGTTGATAGAGTTATTGGAGGGAAGACATCTGGTTTTAAAATTTATAATAATAATAATAATAACAAAAAA
>VWZY01012130.1:52207-59707 GCA_013399075.1 Chloroceryle aenea
ACACCAAAAAAACCCCAAGGAAAATAAAATTAAAGGTTAGATTTTTTTTTTATTATTATTATTTGTTGGTGAATGCCCAGCCACCAGTGAAGAGAAGTCCATGGTACAAGCTCAAGTGTAGCTCTAGCACTGGTACGTTGTGCAGCAGCTGTTAGATTTAATTCTGAGAGATCTGAGACAAAATAAGCTTTAGGAGAGATTTCTCCTGGCAAACTGGCACCAGTGCTGTGTTAGACATGGTGCAGTCACTGTGTGAGCTAAGTCACAGCTTCTGCAAAGTCTGTAAGTGCAAACCACCATGCAGCACTTGCTGGTGGATTCTAGAATGGATTTGTTGAAGCTTTTCTTGATGGTCATATCTGTCACACTGAATGAGAAACAGGGGATTTTTTTTCCTCTCTGCAGAATTCAACATCAGGGATTCAAATGGGAATAAAAGAATGAGAGGCTGATGCCTTGTGCAAGACAAGCACAGCACAAGGAAGGTGTCAGCTGCTGGGAAAGTGAATAGTCTGTCCATGCCCTCCAGCTGAGCTTGTTGGGTGCAGTAGAACAGTCCCCCTCCTGGGGACACAGCGTCCCAAGGCCTCAGATAAGAAGGTCCCACTCTGCACCCAGGAGGGAAGCTGCCCCACTTGGCCCTGGGCCTATGTTGTAGTGGAAGCTACTGTGGGTGCCTAAGCAGCAGCACTGCTGTCTGGGGCATGAGAGCCCCCATAGCTAAGAGGAGATGCTCTGGCAGTGGAGAGCTGAGCAGTGACAGGTGAGGAGATGAACATTTCTGCTTCAATGAATATTTCTGAGATGGACAAAGGAAGACCAATGAAAGTTTCATTCCAGGAAAAACAAATCAGACAAAAAAAAAAATCATGCAAATGCACATCCCTGCTCTGCTTTATGGAACTTTGTCTTTTTTGATGAACTGTCCATAGTTTCCCTCTCAAGATTTCCTTTAGATAACCTCCTTGAGGCTGAGGAATACCGTGGGAAGGAGGGTTTTTCTGCTTAGCAACCAAAGAGGTCCAGACTCCCATTTCACCTCCCCTGGAGGTAAGAAGATGTAATCGTTGAGTTTCAACTAGAAGATGGGATGCAGTCATCATTCTCCTGTTGGGTGGTGGAGTGGGGAAGGAATAAAGACTGGATTTTGTCCTTGAGCTTACTAAAAACCCTTCTGAGCCTCCTTTGAAAATAAATCCTGGCACAGTCAGCTTTAAACCTAAGTTTGACTTTTTTTTCCTCTCCTTGTACCAAACATGATTAGAACATAGTATGGATTAATTGCTCTGCCAAATGTCATTCCTATAAATCAAATCTGTTTTCTGACATATGAGTGAGTGTCTGAATACTCCAAAGCCATTAAAAATATCTGCATAATTTTAAAACCTGCTAAATGTTGTTGTTTTCTCTCTCTCTCTTTTCATTCTTGGTACAGTATGGTATTTTACTCTGATGATGAGAAGCTGAATGGCAAGTTTCAGTCAAATGTTTTTTGTTGTGTTTTTTTTTTGTTGGGTTTTTTTTTGTTGTTGTTGTTGTGTTTTTTTTTTTCAATCTGATCCTAAAATCTTGACAATGCACTTACAGTGGAAATGCCACCAACTGTAAATTTACACACGGGCAAAACTTGGCATCCCTAATCAGATCTTCTTCAGGCATAACTTGTGGGATGTCTGCCCACATTCTCTCTGCAAGAATTGGTGGCATCCCACTACTGAAGTATTCATGTGTTAGGGCCCCTGGTATCCTACAGTATGTAGGACAAAGTCTCCAGCACTCATCCTGCTGTACTCTACTATATTGCCAGTGTAATATGGTAGAAGTGACTGTAGTAATAATGATCACCCCACCATCTGACTAGATGTATCCTATTAACTAGAGCTGGTGAAAAACTACCCAGTACATCATCATTTTTTCATTGGTAAAGGCTGATTTGACATATCTGAAACAGTTTGGAGGACTTCATAACTTCTGCCAGTTCTTGAGAGGAACCAGCCACAGTGGTAGACAGATCTGTTCCTGACAACTTGCATGACTGTCCTCCTCTTGAGACCCATGTGTCTTTTGGAAAGGTTCTGTGGAATGAGGGTTGCAAGTGGCTCTTTCCCTGCCTCTGTCCATGGCCCCTGGCAGTTTGTTCATCCCAGCCTGGGGACACTGTCAGCCTGGATGGACTGTCAGCCTCTGACAAACTGAAAACTTAATCTGGGATCCCTTAAAACTCAACTTATTTTAGCCTTTTTTCCCATATTTCTCCTCCTGGGGCTGGATGGGGCGACATGACACAACAGTCATCTTCTAGAAGTTCTTGTGTTGACTTAGAGGAGGGTTTTTTTATAATCTTTTACCAGAGAAAAATTGGTTTCCTACTCACATTTGTCTGCCACTGCTCAAGTGCCTGGACAGAAAGACAAGTTGCTTTATCCGGCCTCAGCATGGTCCAGAGCCCACCAGCACCCATGGGGCCCTTGCTCAACTGGCTGTGTAAGCAAGGCCCAAGGGGCCAGGGGAGTGAGCACACTGAGGAATCTGACAGCCTTTCACTTGTGGCCTTTTGCCACAAATAGGTCTCAAACCATTTCAGGAAGGGGTCAGTCTGGCAAAGTCACAAAGTGATATTTTTTCTCACAACAGAAACTGCCTGCCTTTGAGAGGGGCTCTCTTGGCTCCCTCTGGTGACTTCTCATTCAAGGCAAATATTAGTTCTGCTTTATGCCACCAGACATCTGTGGGGGGCTGGGACAGCTGTGGCCTCTGGGGAGAAAGGGCACCCATCCTTTGTGTGCAGTGAAGAGCAATTCATGTGAGCCTGTCCCCACAAGTCTGTTGTGCCAGGTCAACTGCTAACTATCCTGACAGTCTCATAGATTTTTTTTATTATTATTATTTTGGGACTCCAGTCCTTCAGATCAAGCTTGGCTAATTGAGTTCAAGATACAGCCTTTTGAGAATTTTTGTATATGGTTTCTGAGGTAATAAGAACAGGACTGTTTCTATCAAATATGGATAAGGGGACCTACTGATTTTGAGACCTGCTGCAGAAAAAAATGCTCATAAGCATACAACAGTACAAAAGTGAGAGTATTATTCTATTTCCATATAGGTGATCTAAAACCTTTGGGTCTAGGTTTATGCAGCTACTAAACCAGAGTTCACATTATGAGCAGATGGAACAGGCAGACGATGCAATAAGCATGCAAAATCTGACTGTGGCTGGGTGAACCTCGCTGGGTTAGGGCTCTCCTTCCAGCACTGAGCTGGTCCCAGGAGGCTGAGGAGGACATGCTGGGGGCTGCCACCCTGCCATGCTGCTCCAAGAGCTAAGTAAGAGCCAGTAAAAAATACTACTAGATGTTCTCATCTCAGGTACAAAATACATTCACAGCCTGAATTTGAGCTGAAAGAGGTGAATGATTTACCTTGAAAATGATAATGCAAAGTACCTCTAAAACTGGACCTGCTGAATCCCTAGTCCCCCCAGCTTGCCCTGCAGAGGAGCCCTGGGATGTAGCTGATCCTGAAGCCTTCACTGACACAATCCATCACCTCCTGGGTAGAGGTTAAAGGCCAAAAGCCTCTTTGTGCACAACTGTTCTTCCTTCACTTACTCTGCCCTGTGGAGCCAGAGCAAGGCAATAGAAGAAATCCTGAGAAAGGCTTTATTAGTGTAGAGCTGTGAACACCACCTGCCTGTGTAAGCCAACAGTGTATTTGCCTCGTTATCATTCTTCGTTTATAAAGCTTGTTCTTCCACACACATTTTAAGCTCAAAATCATGGCAATATTCTGTGAAACCAAAGCAGGTAGAATAACTTCTTAAACAAAATCCCTCTTTCTTTTCAAGAATACAGTTTTTAAGCAAATGTGATTAATACAGAAATAAATTGTTTTATTACCTTTTTGTCTCAAACTAAGAAATACTTTATTATTCTGAAACTTATTTCCAGCACCTGGAATCATAATAGAATCTAAGTTTCAACTTGAAACAAAAGTAAACGTTTTTCCATCCCCCTCTGCCTATACACTTAGAAACAAGAAAGATTTTTGAGCAAATACAGTTTTTGTTAAATCTAGTTTGATTAAAGTATTTCACTACTTCTGCCTGAAATGAACCATCCCATCCTCCCCCTACAGCACTTTGCCACAAAAGGATACCCAGAATGCTCTGCTGCTTATACCTTTTAGCACCTGTGAAGGTTCAAATTGGCTGCTAAGAGGCTGGCCAGAGCTTGAGAGGAGAAGCAGCCTGTTTGGAGCACGGAGCAGCAACGCCCGTTTGTCTTCCTGAGGTAAAACCTTTGCTCTACTCTGGAAGTTCTTTTTGGTTTGTTTGTGGCTTATTTATTTATGTTATGGATCACGGTAGTGATCCTTTAGAAAAGAGAGGAGAAGTCTTAGGGGTTTTTTGGTGCTCTGGATGAGGTTGGAGAGCCTGGAGGGCTGCATTGTACCGGAGGAAAACTGTATGCTAGCAGCTTTGTGTAGGTGTGATGTGGAGACCTGCTGCAGTAAACCAGAGGTAGTGATCTGCATGCAGGAGAGGTTTGTTGTACGTAGCCAGAGGCTTCAGTCCTGCGTGGAGTAGGTGTAAGGTGGTGTTTTGTGTTGCCTTTCTTCTGTGGGTCTGTGGAAGAGAGAAAAACCTCTATGAACCAGAGAATCTGTGCACAAACAAGGTGTCTGTTTTGCTTTCCTCTGTCTGAGTGCTCCGGGCAAGTAAAGCAATAAAAAAAAAAAGTTTTGTGTGTTGGATAGAGCAGGTGTAGGTGTTATTCTGTTTCTTTTCAAGATATCTATCACTAACTTGCCCAGGACAGATGGTCTTCTGGGATGGGGAATCCTTTTGAGGCTCATCAGGAGAACATGGGTTCAGGGAGTTCCTACATGGTGCTTGTCCTCTTGGCTTTCCTCTCCTACATGTGCAGATAAGGACAAGGAAGTGTAGTGCTCTCTAATAGCTGAACTTGGCTAAGGGCCAGATCTAATTTAAATTCCTCGACAAGCTACTGGAGAGAAGTTGGGTTTTCTTTTTTTTTCTTTTTCTTTTTTCATTTTGTTTGTTTGTTTTTGGGTTGTTTTTTTTTCACCAGTTCCTGTAAAACCCAAGAAATGGCCAAACAAAACATGGGTATTTTAATCTTAATATTTTATTTTTGGGGGAGGTGTCTTTAAATAATGTCACTTCTAGTATGGGAAGACCTTGCAGAGGCAGAGCTGGCTTGCTGCTCTCTGCCAGCAGATCTGCAGAGCTCCTGGACATTGCTGTTGGTAACATGTGGTTGTTGTGGGCTTGTTACAGCTGTGTGAAAACAAGGGTGAACTTATTTCTTGTCTCAAGGTGGCCCAGAGCTGTGTTTTGAAAAGCCCAAAAGGTATATTGATGATGAGGGCTATAGCAAAAAAAAACCAAAACCCAGGGATTTTAAACAGATATTCTTTTTCCTGTCAAACCCAAGCTCACTCTCTTTTGCCAGGAGGCTGGATTTTGATTGCAAAAGACAAGCCCAGGAATTCTCTGTGACGGAAAATAGATGTAAAGTCGTCCTATGGCTCACGCTGGTGCCTGGAGGAGGAGAAGGGTCTGTGTGTGCAAGCTGGAGTTCCGTAGATAGCAAGGAGGGGCCTACCACGAAGAGCAGAGAGAACATGAGGGTGAAAATTGTCAGCTTGGAAGCAGGAAAGCTTGAAGCATTTTGGGGTAGCTTTTCAGATGGTGGAAGAAGCTGCTGCTGACTTTAATACTGGAAGAGGACTTGTGCTGTGTAGTGGATTTGTGCACAGAGAACTTGGCTATTGAGTGGATTAGGGCATGAGGAGGAGTCAGAGCAAATCTCTGTGGTGACAACACTGCCTATAACCAGCACTATGTCACCATGTGACATAGTGTCTAAGCTGATGGATGTGACTCTGCTGCTTCTCTGTCTCGGTGGTGGTGAGAACTGAGTGATGTTGTTTAGAGTAGGAGGAATCTTTCTGGAAGGTTGAAAGGGAGTCTTATATCAAAAGACTAAGCAGATAGAGGGGGAACGAGATCCATGTCTCTTTGTGAAGGCACAAAAGTATAAGGTGGGAAATATATATATGTGTTTTTTTTTCCTGAGGAGTTGGGAAAATTCAATACTTCAAAGCCTCAAGTCTTTTACTTTCAGAAAAGTGTGTAGATTGGGAAACTTTCTTGAACTGAAAAGTAGCAAAGCAATGTATGATATCTGTAAGCTTTAAACAAAGTAACACTGGCTCTGGGATGCTTTTCTCAAAGCACTAATAAGTGACAAACTCTGGAAGAAGGATTTTTAACATTAGAAAAAACAATGTAGTGGTAACAAACTCCTTCGAGCTGGAAGTGTCTTTGAATATGGAATGATGTTAGTGGCAATACCTCTGGCTTCACAGGGCCCCCAGCTTCCCAAAAAGATGACACTGCGTGGTTGAAAAGATACAAAGAAAATCAGGGATGAGGTGACAAACTTAAGCAATCAGCTGGTATTGGGGCATAGGTCCCAAATCAAACATTTGAGTCTAATAAAAGTTGGGAAATGGCAGTGTTGGGAGTTTTGTTTTCTTTTATTATTGCTGGTATTTCTTGGGGGAATAGAGTTTAAAAAAAAAAAGACCAACTTCTACATTTGTAACTCAGAATTGTTTGCATAGCCAAGTATTATTCCTGAGATGCACTGTTTACTCTAGTTTTGAGGACTGCACAGTGTAAAGCAGACAGTAAATTAGTATGTCATCTGGTTGCTGTGAGCTTGGTAGGGGTTACAAATAACTTTTTTCTTTTCCTTCTAAGACATTCAGTCAGCTTTATACGTTTCTTTTGTTTGCTTTTATGTTCAGTGGGACAGTGCCTTTTGTAGAGGTGGGGAGGTCAGCAGAGACAAAGGCTAGGTAACTTTGCTATGCCTTTTAGAACACTTCCATCTAAGCATAGCTCAAGGATTATCACTGGTGGTAAAGGACAGCCAACACTGATGTGTATAACTGCTCCCTGGAGAGCCTTGCTACAAGGTTTGGAGGAGCAGTAATGCTGTTAGGTTTCAGTGGAGACCTGATAAGATTATACTGGAGATATTTTACTTGTAAAAGTCTGATGCGATCCTTAAAAAGCAATAGATGCAGCACCTCTTTCTTGAGGATGAATTGCTATTTTGTAGCATACAAAACTTGGTGATAAAGACGACTTCTAAAGCAGTTCAGTCACAGGCATGTTTAGCTACTCATCAAGAATCTCTCTTGGCAGAATCTCTCGCCCCTCCCCTTCTCTCCACTCCTAGGTCACCGGTGTGATTTTAGCTTTGATTTAGTGATTAAATGAATGGACAGCAGCAGCAGCACTGAAATCCTGCTCTCTCTAGTCATGTGAGGCCTTTGCAAACTAGTGCTTTTTCTTGATGGCGATGTAAATCTGTTAGCATGAAGACTCTGTTAGTGAATAAATGGCTCACCAGCTCCAGGACTGTGGTCTCCAGTGTCGTAATTGCTGCTGCTGGGGACAGTTTT
>VWZY01012130.1:62207-98380 GCA_013399075.1 Chloroceryle aenea
GCAGCATAGCTGAGTCACAGGGAGGCAGGTCGGTGGTGATGCTGTATCATCAGGAGAAATGTTCTTGTGAACATCGTAGCAGTGATGGCCACAGTGACTATGGTGGAGTGACAGTGGTGCATGGCTGCAGTCTGCAGCTAGAAGAACGTCTCTAGAAGTAGCTCTGGTCAGCTCCTATAGCTGACCCACGCTGCAGCAGGATTGCTGGGAACAGATTCTGGTGTTCTAACTGTACTCGGGCCTCCTGAGTTAGAGAGCAAAGGGCAAACACCTGGCAAACCACAACTACCATGCTCTGCACTCTTGCAGAGAACATTGTAAGTTTTGTGGCCTCTTGCCTTGGAGTTTGCCTAGCTCCCGTGCAGACCTAGGATTTTTAAGTGCTAGAGTGATGTGCAGTAGCACCATTATGTAGAAACAAACAGATTATTTATAGGCAGCAAAGTTTTGTTACAAAAATGTCTCTGTGGCATGAGGCCACCCAAATGTCTGTAGCTGTCTTGCTGGTTCAATTTGTGGTTCCTTGTTTGCTTCCTCTATAAAAGCTCACGCAGTCAGCAGGCACTGTGACCACTCGCTGTGCTGGGGAACGGGGAACTCGTGGGCTTTCTGTTTGGCTGCACGCTTCCCGGAGCAGAGAAAGGCACCTGCTGCAGGTGGGCACTCTGAGCAGAGCCCAAAAACACATAGGTGTGTGCTCTAAACGGGGTGGCACAATGCAGCCCTGATGGCTAGCTCAGGGAGGACTCCACCGCTGTACCCAGCTACCAGTGCACAGTGAAAGACTTAATCCAAAGGGCTCCAAAGCAGTCCTTAACTTTCCTGACATCTAGGAAGGACCAACTCCAGACATCTTCACGGTTCTCAAAGCAAACCTTTCAGGACTGCTGCTAGACTGAAATCCTAGACAAATGTTACTGTCAGAGACGACAGGCTTCTCCTTTCCTTTTCCTTTCTTAGGCAATTTTTATTGTTCTGGAAGTGCAGGGAGCTGGTGGATGAAGGGGGTCTCATGGTTTCTCGAGAGACATGGGAATAATCAAGGAGGCAAAAGTTTCCTTGTTTTCCTCTCCAGTGTTCTCCTTTTGTCTGAAAGGAGGCAAAACAAGTTCAGCAGTGCTCTTCCTCTCAGGCAACGTCCCCGTGCTTCTCCCAAAGGGTGATTTTTTGAGAGCACCAAGGGCCTTGTTATTGCAGAGTACTGGAGCAGCAGGAGAGGTCTGGCCTTGATCCAGCTGGCAGGCTTGTGCTCCTGTGTCCACACAGACCCACACCAGTCCTGACCTGGATGAGAGCAGCACAGTGGAAGTGGAAGATTGCTGAGCCAGTGGTCTTGTGACAAGAGAGAGACATTTTGTTATAGGCTGTCCTTAGCAGCTCAGACTGAGGATGAGGTTGGAGTTTAGGAGTTGAAATCCTGTATGAGGAATGGGAGGACAAAAGATCTCGGGAAGGAAAAGGGGTCTCTCCCTGTTAGGGTGTCACTGATTGACACCATTACAAAATGGTTTAAACCACAGTGTGCCAAGTTTCCTCCCTTAGCCTTACCTGAGGGATGGGAGCTGCCCCCACTCACTTAGAGGAACTTTGTGTGTATGGGTGGATGTTCATTCTTCCAGTCAGGAGCAAAATCTGCACAATTTGTGTCACCATCAATATTTAGCTCTGGGTATTGCAGGGAAGATATTTTGGTGCAAATAGTTGCTCCACAGTAGTTCTGTGCTTGAATTCTTAAAGCACTGTTGTGCACACGTGGCATTTTTGATGGAGGGGTACATGTAAAGCTGGATGAAAAGTATAGCTAATATCTTGGATTTTATTTGCTGTATAGGTCATGTTTGAAGCTGCAGAGACTGCAGTTTATGCTTGATTTGATGCACATGAGTAAGCCAATTGAATTCAAAGTTCAGCATCTGTGTGAGGCTTTAAGACTGGGGATTGCTTTGCAAAGAGGATGATGTTTTTCTGTTGCATTGCTATGAATTAGAGAAGACTTTGCTTTTGTTGTCTTTTCTTATTCTAGTCTGAAAGAGAAACAGCTGCCAGAGAAATCTTAGGATGTGACCTCTTTCAAGAACCTCTCAAGCAATTTGTTTGTAAGAAGTGAGAACTGAAAGCCACCTTATCATATATTGCAAATATTTGGAAATATTAATACATTCTAGCAGTGGGATAACTATTAAATGCTTTGGTAGTGTCACATAATGATGAAAATCACTTGATAACAAATTAAAGCACTTTTATTGTGATTGCTATGGTTCTAGAGGATACACATGGTTATGCAGCATTAATTTTAAAGACTTACATGAATTTTTAAGCTTAGCAGATACAAATCTTTGGAGAATAGCCAGTATTCTTGGATGTGCTATATACACTCTATGGAGTATTTAACTAAATCTTTTGGACCTTGGTTGGAAGTAATTAACATTTCTTCTAAACTTTCAATAATTTATACTCCTTTTTTTCCTCAGTTACAGCTGCAGATTTGTTTAAAGTAAGCTCAAATGCTCTTTAGGTGCACGTGGCGGGGGGAACATATGAAAATGATCTACATGCTCCAGAAGGCACTAACATCTGATAGTTAATAATCTACATGAATAACCAAGCAATTGCAAATTGGACCAAGTGCCACAATTGCCACCAAAGCCAGTAAAAGTCTGGTTTCTAAATCGTGTTCCAGAAAAATGCTCCTTAGTGTTATTGCATCTATCCATTAAGAAGAGCAACTGATGCCATGGAGGAAGGTATCCTTACCTAAGGAACATTTAGGATGGGGATTGTTTGGTGATACCCCAGATAAACTGTCTTGTGCCTGCTGCTTCCCAGATTGTCCTTTAGGACTGCAACAACCTATTTCCCAGATGTGCCGCCTTCAATCAGTCTCATACCCAATGACTTTTATTGTCTAGTTTCATCTCTAATGTCTGTAAGACTTAAAATTGATGAATTTGGATGCTAATCCTGAGGCAGGAACAGAAAAGAGTGCCCAATTTCTTTTAAGATGATGATGGGCACTAGCTTTGTGCAGACCTGAGACTGTACCTCGATAGCTCTGGACTTGTGGTGCATGTGAAGAACTGATGCATCAGGCTCATCTTGTGTGGATCAATTGTTCTGCACATGTCATCTGTCTCCCTGCCACCTTTAATCTAGATTTCTGTCTCTGTTGCCTAAGGAAAAGGAATACAGCACGGGGATTCAGAAACTAGGGAAAGCAGTTGGAAGATCTTGCCCATACAGGGGCCTAACTCTTAGTGCATTTAGATTCATGTTTGTTCTGTGCTAGGAGTACTAAACCAGCCTGTGCCCCTTGGGGCAGCTGCATACCCTCCTTGTGCCTACTGAAAGCCTTTAAACACAGTTTGGGGATTAGCTCTTATCCCTGTGGCACAGGGTGACTGGCCACTGGAGTCTCTGAAATGACTATTCCAGGTGGTGCTGGCCTCTGGTGGAGTGGCTGGTGGATGGAGATGACTTGAAGAGAAATCATCAATAGAAAGCTGGAATTTTTTCCGTCCAGGCTGGATGGGGCTCTGAGCAACCTGATCCGGTGGGAGTTGTCCTTGTCCATGGCAGGAACTAGATGATCTTTAAGGTCCCTTCCAACCCTGACTGTTCTATGAAAGCTTGGCAGGGACTCTGTGCTGGGATGTCTGTAGGAGGGAAGTGCTGTGGGGGATGTGAAGGCCAGGCCAAGGGCTCCTGGGGAGGTGGTAGCAGGACACGCAGGTTGTTGAAGGTCCATCATGACTGAAAAGTGCAGCAAGCTGAAAGATGCACTGGGAATCTGAAGTTCTGGAGAAAACTCAGAAAAGAGGCAGAAGAGGAGGAGGGAAATGCTTTGGGAGCTGTAGCCTAGGTTTAGCTTTGGTATTAAACCAAAATTTTCCCGTTTCCTCAGAGATGTACCCTGAGGCAAGGGCCTAAAATAGACTTGGGCATGTTCCAGGCTGTCTATAGTATGGTAAGTACGTATCACACTATTCCCCTTCAAGAACCTTACTGTTAAAACAAAGCCAAAAGTCTGTTATGTTCCTGTATTCCCTGACAGTCAAAGTTTGTATTTCAGGAACAAATTCTTGGGGTTACAATCAAACAGCAAGATTAATCTGCTCTGTTAGATGTGGGGAATTGATTGTACTAAGTAATTTTTTTGTGGTCTGTTTTAAGGAAAACATGTGGCTGGGTCTTGAGCGGGTGGAACTGCTTTCTCTTACTCTAGCTGAACATCTTGTGTATCTTTCCATCTTGGTTGCTTTTTAAAGGAAAACCTTCAAGTAGTGACAGGGACATTGTTGTCTTCATTGGTGATGTCATGACCAAATTTTGTCTCTGAATGCTTTGTCTAGAAGGTTATCAGAGATTGTGTTTCAGTAAATGAGTGTTGTAAGGCCTGTGACTTGGGTAGCTGTTAGTTCAGGGGGGAAATGCATCTGAAAGTCAGTGGCAGACGTGTCTGCGGATGCTTTGCTGCTGTTACTGGATCTGGTTAACATGAGAAGAGCGAAAGAGCGGAATCATTGTCCATTTCTCTTCTGCTATGCAGCTTAGCTGTGCAGTCATGTACTTAAACTGTGTTCAGTTTTGTTTTCTTTAAAGAGGCTTTAATAATGCAAGGCACCTTAAGAAAATATATAGTTGTGAGCAATTTGCTGCTTAAGAGTACATGGTACTTCCCATCTGAACTACGGCTACCTCCTGAAAGCAGGAGTGGAGTGCATGTCGTCTGTGAATTTGAAAGTGTGTTTCTCCTCTGTGCAGAGTGACAGAATGCATAAAGCTGGTCTTTGCAAAGTGTGTATGCAAAGCGAGATCATGATGAAGCCTATTTTGGAGTAAATTTATTACAGCTATTCTGTATATGGCTATTGCTTCCTGGTGTAGAATAGCCTCTCCAGCTTCCTTAGTAGCTGTTTCTCTGCAGGCAGGTCCTCTCCTTGGTTTGCTTTGGTTCTGAGTGTGAAACTAGGCTTTTGCCTTTACTTGGATTGTTCTGGAAAGGCATTTTATGTGAGGATTTTATGGGATAATCAAGGAGGGTGAGAAAGGTACTGAATTAATCTTGGTTTTAACTTTAATTTCTCCTACTGTCCTATCTTTCTTTTAAAGATATCGCAAGATCAAAGCTCTTAGCACTGTGGTGCAGATCATAGAGACTGTAGCAGCCTATATGCAGCCTGCCATATCTATAGAGTAGGGATGGTTCCTTGGTCTGCTGCTTCTGAATTTTGTTTGCTTCTGAAGTGTCTGTAAAAATAAATACGTTAGATGCTCTGAAAGGTGGAAAGATATTAGATCTCCTAGACAGGCTGCATGTCATTCTCCTGAATGTCTCAACTGTACTTCTACCACCTTTATTTTCTTCTGTGGAATCAGGCTGTTGCCCTGCGTTTGACAAGAGCTGCAGTTTAACCCAGGAAGTCAGGTTACTGCAGGGCACACAGCCTGGTAAACGGTGCGTTTTGCTGTGGGCTTGTGGTCAGTTCAAGACAGTGATTTCAGTCTTCAGGATATCAAATGGTCCAAGCATCCTAATGTGCAAGATTTTTCCCTCATCTTCCAAACTGGAGAACCAGCAACTGTTCCCAGCTCTGTCTCCTGAAGGAGAAACATTCCATGCTCAGAATGTGCCTGTGCTGAGGTACTGAACCTGGGATGGCCTTTTTTTATTGAGACAATGTTCTTCCAGATTGTACTGCCCAATATGGTGACACTTCAGATATGCCTATGAAGTGGATACTCAGTGGGAGATGCTGGATTCAAAGAGGCTTATTTGTAAAAGACCTTTTAAGTTCCAAATGCTGTCTTTTTCCTTCTGTAAAGGGGAATGATGATATTTCTTGAATTTTGATCACCCTCGATGTCAGATCTGATCTCAGAACAAGCTCAAGGACAATAGTTTTTACTTTTTTCCAGCGTATGAAGTTTAGGAGACCATTGAATTAGACTCTAGGTTGAGGACAGGGCTTGAGATGGCTCCTTTTGCTGGGTGGTGATATATATGCACAACTTGCAAGCTTGCTTGCTCAAGGGTGCCAGTTGCAAATCAAACATCATCTCCTTTTCTGCTCTCAGCCACACATGCTCCTCCAAAAGGAGACAATTGCTCTTATGCTAATAGCTGGCTGCAGCTGATCTGACTTTCTGATCGTGAGGAAAAACTGCAGTGACTGTGGTCATTGTGATCTTTTTGTTTTGTGTGGGGTTTGTTTTTGGGTTTGTTTTTTTTTATACTGCTTTCTCCTCAAGTCTAAATTTTCTTAGCTAATTTACCACATCAAGGTGCAAAACTTCTGCCTTGCAATTTTTCTGTTTTGAAGACCACTAAAAACATTCTGGTCAACAAATGTTAAATTTCCAGTAAAAACTCAGTACCCTCCTGAAGTGGCAACCCTTATGGTGAAAAACCACAAACCCATTTGGCCTGGCCAGATGCTTTCATCTCTGTAGTTCAGCTGAGTAAATGATTCCTATGGTTTACCCCCACACCCTCCCACTGCTTTATTTACTAACACAGTAGTAGGATCCAAGACAGAGGGTTAAAAGCTGGTTTCTTTCTGTTCTTTTTTCCTTTCTTTTTCCCTTCTTTTGAGGACATGACCCTTTCACATAAATGCTTTTTGCTTTCCGAAGTTCTAGTCCCATTGTGGAATATATGGAGACAGCAAATAAACATACTTAAAAATGACATAATTTCATATTTACTGAAAATGTAATTATCTTATTAGTGTTGTAATGAAAAGGCTATCCACCCACTCCCAGGAGAAACTGCAAACCAGCAGTGGATCAAATATTGACAAAAAACAATAGCAAATCGTGTGAGGAATTAATGTTTTTGGTATCTGCTGAGGCAGTAAAACCTTGTATTGGCTTCATAGAGAGTGTCTGTACTGGAAACCTATGCCTGGGTTCTTTTGAATTTTGACATTGCAAGTTCTTGCAGCAAGTTTTCTGCATCAAAGGTGACCAAACAGACTTGTCCACCAAAGGAGGGAGTAGGGCTGCTACAAAAAGGATGCAGATCTATGTTAACTGCTTTTGAGAAGGTGGTAATAAGCATGGGGAAGAGATGGTTCTGGGGATGACTGGCAAGGAGGAGTGGTCCAGTTCCTGGAGCAGTTGCTGCCTTGCACTTTCTCTGGATGTACACATACCTGAAGCTCCTCAGCTGGTATGGGACAGAGCATTGGAAACTGCAGACAATAGCCCAGCTTTGATGGCTGTGTCAGGGATGGCAAAATGCATTCGTTGTCTCATTTATGTCACGTGTGAGTGGTGATCCCTGGAGGCAGTAGGACAAGGAGTAGACCAGCTGCCCTGGGTTTCTGTACCTTGAAGGGAATTTGATTTGCCCTTTCATAGTGATGCTTACCACCAGGAGTTATCATTTCTTTGGTCTTCTGTGGAGTTATTCTGTTCCTTAGTTGCAGCTGAGACAAGAAGGGGCAGGCTTTTATTATGGGTGGACCTCTAGCTGAAGGTCTGTCCCTAGCTGTAAGGCTTCTGGATGACAATCTGTTCCCAGGACAAGAACTGGGGAGAAGGCCAGGGTCACATTTGAGGTCTCTGTTGGGATTGTGCCATGCCTGTTTACTTACACCACCAAAACTAAACCTAGGAAGGGGGACAGTTTTCATGGACATGTGAGTAAGTAGGAAAATGCTGGCCTCATCCAGTCTACCAAATTGACAGAGGGAATACTAGCTAGTTAAAAAAAGCCCCACTGTTGAGTACTTGTGTAGAACAAAAAGATCCATGTACAGTAATGTCAAAGCAGCAAGAATGCAATTTTAATATAAGCTATTGCCCGTATGATGTGAAATTAATTTTTTTGTTGTCATATTAAGTGCCAAAGAATCCAAGGTCTCAGCCAGAGAACAGCCTGTTTGGTTTATGTTTTTCTTTTACAAAATTTGAAAAGAAAATGTCGTTTGTTGGCATTAGAAGAGCATGAAAAAAAAGAGTAGTAAGTGATTTAAGATGCTCTGTAGACCAGTCCTCAGCATTTCTCACTTGCATGGACTGATGTGTTTGTTCTAAAATTTCTGATTAATTTTAGTCATAGTAGAGTTCCATAGAGTTCCATTCCATATCTTTCAGGAACAATATTAAGCTACTGAGGGGAATGCATGTATCTGTACACAGACGTTTCATTACTGTTAGTATCAGAGCACTTCAACTTAAACCATTCTAGGGGTTTACACTCTCCACACTGAAAGGCAGGGATGCAATTGTTAACATTCTAAAGATAGAGATTCAAGGCCCAACGGCTAGGACTGGCAATCCATGAGGAGATGAGATGCTTGCCTAGCATGGAAAAAAAACCTTGCATTAAATGAAAAATGAAATTTTTAAGAGCTTGTGGCCTTTTGAATGTGGTGCTGTGAAGCAGTGAACAAGACTGGGAGACTGAATAAACCAGTGACTCTTCCATGTGAAGAACTTTCTCCATCCCTCTCCTTTATGTTCTCCCTCTGCTCTCTTTTCTTCCAGTTCTGGCTTGAAAGAAGAAAGGGTGTTTTCTTTTTCCTGAGCCCACTGGAAACAGTGCAGCATGTTAGTGGTCCTGGGATGTGGTAATGATGGTGGTAGAAGTTTCCTCGGGGCTGGGGTGCTGAAGACATCACGCTAGCAAAACCAGATGACACTTAGAGGAGTGAGCCTTTTCAGAGAAGAGTCTTAGCAGACTTTCATGCATCTTAAATGTGTGCCTGGTAATGAATGTGCTGCGGAGGACACTCGAACATCTGGTCATTTCATTCTAGTATTCCTTAATTTATAAGGATATGAAAATTTGAACATGATATTCGAGATAAAGTTACCAATCTGATAAGACTGTCATTCCCCATGAGTGAGCATTGTTCTTGTGAATACGGGATGGAACTATTACTTTATCAGCTGTGCCTGGAGCTCATTAGCCATGTACATTTCTGAGCTGTAAATCTACTTTACTTAAGACTTTAAACTTGCTGTACAAGTGTCCCAAACTCTCTGCTACCATCTCTCTCAGAAAACTACAAAAACTATCCAGGAAAGATTGTCCTCCAAGAATACTCTGTATGTGCAGTTCGAAGAGCAGCTGACTTCTTATTTTAGGAGTCAAAACATATGACACAGAGTGCTTCATGTGATGTATGCCTTGCATGAGAATGTGTTTTCTGGGATGCCATTTCTCTGTGAGGGCAGAGTTGAAAAGGGGGAAAACTACCTCCAGCATGGTCAGTGCCAACTTGCAATTCAGCTGGGAAAACTTCTCCAAATCTGGACAGAAACTGGAAAGAAATTATGCTGGTACAAGAATAACTGCCTGTTTTTAAAGACATTTCTCTCACAGGAAGATGACCCTGTTAATGAACACTAGTGGCACCAACGCCTGGTGGTCCTGACTAAGGGAACATCCACCCAATGTCTACTTTCATTTTGCTTTATCTTTAAAAGCAGACCAAATATTTGGTATTCCTGCTTTTGTTTAAAAACTCTGCCTCCCCACCAATCTGGCATCAGAGATACAGGCTGTGGCTTCTGTAAGGTGAAGTTTCTGTATGATGCCAGCACCCCAACTGTGGCCAAAGGCAGCATGCATCTGTCTGTGGGGTGCTGGCAGATGCCCTAGGGAGATGCTGTGTTTTCAGATAGCTGAGGGTGCTTGAGGTACTCACTCTTCTGTTCTTCCTTGTTCTGTCTGTCTTCCAGAAGACACGATCCCCAGGTATCTTGCCATGTATTTAAGCTGTGAGGCCTAAGAGACAGATGCTTGCTGTTGAAGGAAGATCTTTAAAGGAAAGGGTGCTTGGCATGGGGGCTTGGCTCAAAAAATCCCCAAACTCTTGCTGGCTGTGGGCCAGCTTCATGCTGTGGTCCTGGCCAGCTATCCAGCATAGCCCACAGCCCCTCCTTAGCACCAGGCATCAGGGCTGAAGAGGGGACACCAAGCTGGTATCCCTGTTACTGCAAAGTGACTCATTTGAAGAGAGGACTTGAATGCGTAAAGTGTTACAAAGTTTAACCATCTGACCCTGGGGTGGCCTGAAGAGATGGCAAGCCTGAATGGGCTCCTTTCAGATTTTTTTTTTCCTGTGAAACATAGAGTAATAGAGCTACTGCTTACTGTGACAGTTTGGAGTCAGGATGAGTACATTGTCCTGGGACACACAAGCTTTTGACCTGTATTTCTGCAATTGTTACCCCTAAGAAAACAGTGCTTGATTATTTTTTTTTGTCATTTATTTTTCTCCCGAAGACTAAAGCATCGTTCATTGATGCTTACCAAGACCCTGAGCACTCTCAGAGAAAAGTCTTTTGGAAAGTATCTCATTACATAATTATGCTTTTTTCTTTTTTAAGTTGCCACTTAGTGCCATGTTTGCTGGGGTACTAGGTGGCCAGACGGGGGAGGAGCCTTTGAGATCAGGAAACTTGATCTGAAGAACAGCTACTGGTTTGGGGGCAGAAAAGCATCTTCCTCCTCCACCTTCTCCCCATAACAAAATTACAGCAAACTAGAAAAGAAAATTCTGTTAATCAGAATAGTCAATTGGGGAATCATTAGCTCTGATTTTAAACACTTTGTAATTTGCTTTAGGGTCTGTAGCCTAATTCTTTCCTTTGAGTTAATTAAAATATGTTTGAATGTGACAGACATTTCCAAATTTTCCTGCAATCCAGGAGGAAGGGTAGGGTTTTTTTGTCATCCTCCATCAAGTACAGAGGCTCTGAGCATAGAAGAATTTCACTACAATGCTGCAAGGTTGTTTACCTTAGCTCCTTCACAAAAGATAATCCAACAAATTACATTAATTATAAACCAATATGTTCTGTTCAATTCCCACATGAGCCAAACCTGGGTATGAGCATCTGCTCTTATTTTCTGAGCTGGGTTTTGAGGACAAGACTCACAACAATGCTCAATCCATAATTAACAGAAAAATTAAAGATGCAACATCCCTTGCATCCTGCTTTTTGAAGCAGCATGTTTAAAAATATACATGCACTGTCCTGGCAGTTTTTATTCACTGTAAAAAAAATAAATAAAACAACCAACCAAAAAAATACAAAAAGCAAAAACAATACTCTATTGTTACCCCTGGTGTGTTTTTGTTTGTTTAAAATATTTACATTTATGTTAGGCTTAAAATAAACATGTAAATACTTTCCATAAGAAAAAAAATATTCATAATTCCCTCTTGTGCTCCATTTTTTCTTTTCAATTGTTTCTCTCCCTCCCCCAAAAGATGACCTCTTTTCATAAAATGTGGTTTATTCTGCATTAAGCATATTGTTTTCCTTATGAAAAAAGGACTGGTTGGGCTTCTTCTTATTTTATTTTTTTAAGTGGCATATTTTTTCAGTTTCATTTCATAACAGGAAACAAAAGAGAACGTGATTGTTTGACCTGGTTACCAAAGAAATATTTGGCTAATAAAAATCCCATTAGCATGATGCCAAGTTCTGCTAGTTGTTTATGGTAAGCATGCCTATACAATTACACTCCATTTGCATGTCGAAGGAGTGGAGGAAAGAGCACTTTTGTGGTTTAGGCGCTAGACTGGCACTTGAGATAAGAGATCCGTTCCCAGCTGTGCAGCAGACTGACTTTGAACAGACAGCAAATTTCCGTGGCTTACTTTTGCAGAAGGGATTAATAATACTTCTTTTTTTTTGTCCCATTTTCCATCTTGTTTCTGTAGAAACTGAACTCTCGAAGGCTTGTTGCCCTGGCGTGCAGCACTGGGCCCCCAGCCCTGTCCAAGGGAGGTGGCTGCATGGCCTTTACCTCAGACTCCTGCAGGAGCATGACTAAATTACTCACTCTGGGGGATTTATTAATTGGTATTTAATAGAACTCATGCAACATAAGTGGAATAAAAGATGATGTGGTTGGTATCGTCTATTTTGATTTCAGGGAGGAGGAACTGAATTTCTTGATAATGAAGGTCTTCCCTTTGTGCCTTCCATTCCTTGGATTTGGCTATGGCCACATCTGATGGTGCTGACGACTCCACAGCTGCAGGCTGCTGTGGAACAGCCTGTTGGTCTGCCCTGGTCTTCCCCATCCTGTGCAGACACGTCCTCCTTGCTGGGGACCCCCATGTTGCTGCCAGAGACTAGAGTATGGTTGTTGTCCTCTTGTAGTTGTGCTCCTTGTACCACCACACTGCGTGGCAGCCTCTGTAGACTTACTGGGTTTCCTGCCATTTCATGCAAGCCTTGTTTTAATGAATAAATAATTGACAAGAAAACAATAGAAATTCATTAACTACAGGGGGAAAAAAAAATAACACGGAAAAGCTTAACATTTTGGGAAGCATTTCTTCTGGAAAGAGGGAGGGACCTTTTCTTTGAAAGCCAAAACATGTAGCCCCTGGAAGTTCAGAGATGTTGCCTCTGTTCCCTGAGCTTTTTCGTTCCCCTGGGACTTGCAGCATGGATTCAGCTGTGAACATGCTGCAGAGAGCAGGATGTGGTGAACCAGAGGCTCTGTGGGCTCCCTGCTTGGCAGCACAGTTGGAGCTGGTGGGGCAGTCCAAGGAAGGACTGTGGGAGTGTTTCTGGAGTGACTAGTTGGTGCAGAGGACTTTTTTGTTTGTTTAGCCTTGCTGGTACGAAGGGCCCTGAGCCTGGGTGTGTGGACAGGGACACCAGCTCCTGCTAAACACAATCCTCCAAGCTTGTTATTTGAGTCTTCTCATTTGTTTGAAAACCAGGAAAACTCTTACCCCTTCCAGTTCAAGGGGTATGTTTGGTGTTCAGCAGCAGGAATAAATCCAACTGTTGTATATTGTGGTGTTTAGGCTCAGAGCTGGCTGGTGAACTCTGGTGCTGGGTGTAAAGGTGCCATCAATAACAGGTATGTGGGAACGGAGGGTGCTGCTGCCCCCCAGAGGGGACCTGCCCTGATGGGACATGCAGTCCAGGAGTTGTCCACCTCCCTGCTGAAAAGCTGAGGAAGGGGCACTGGTGTGGGGCAGAGCCCCTTGTGTCTGGGGCAGCTGCTTCTGTGTGGCCCATGCCACCCACAGAGGTAGTGCTTGCTCAAGCTGCTCCTGCCCTGGGTAAGTGGTAGCCCGAGGTTGGTTCCTCAGATGTGACTTCCTGTAGGTAACGTTTGTATCTTCTTGGGCTGCAAATAGGTAACCACAATGTCCTCAAGAAGAGAAGCTTTCAGACAATGGCATGTCTCAACCTTCCTCCAAATGTAAAAAATAACCAACAGGCAGCTCTTGGTCTCTCTCACATCTTTGATCACTTCTCCTCGTATTCCAACTGTGCTCATTGACTTCTGGGACAAACTTATGCCAAAACCTCTTCCTTTGCTGGGAGCATGAAGTTTTCAGCTGCACAGTTTGCAGCATGCACTTGAGGAAAAGCCTTCTGCCTTCAGTATTGCTCTGGGGGAGAAAGATATGTGTTCCCTGCACCACTAAGGCATGTGCTGTGCAGCAGCCCTTGCTTGGTAGGACTCCGAAAATGACTTCAGAATGGCACAGTGTGAACACTGCATGCCCAATGTGTGATATTAAAACACTTAGAACTGGATCAAATCAAACCCAGTTTTCACCACAAAAGCACAGAGGCTGTTCTTCTTGTTTGAAGACTCTTCTTGCCAAATTCCATCTTTCCATACTGAGCTGTTATTTCTATTTTTTTTTAAAGCCTTGTGTATGTATATATTTATATCACTGAATGGGTTTTTTTGGATCATATTTTATACAAAAATACTGCCTTTTGGCACGGAGTCAGCTAGTAGGTGTTGGATTCAGAATGTATCGTAAAGTTACAAGTGACTGCAAATGATATTTACTATCTGTAAATTTGGTAGGGAAGTGTTGAGGTCAAGGAACTAAGGCCTTCAAAGCTGGGAAATGGAAAAAATTAATAACTTAATTGATCTCTGCGTGTCTGCATGTATATTTATTTGTCATCGTGTTACGTGACTGATTTTATTTTAAATGTTTAAAAGTTGTTTTAGTTCTTCCCCAGGACCTGTGTCTTCTGGTGTGCAGGTGGTTATTCCTTCTGACTTGAACCAGGTGTTGGCTTTCACTGCCAAAGCCCCATGAAGTTATCTCTGTGTGTGTGTGTGTGCTGGGAGTGGGTCGAGGCCCTGAGACTCTGAAGTTGGAAGTACCCCGACAAGGAGAGCTGAGCACCAAGCCCTATGCAATGTGTGGCTGCCCCTCATGTGACAGACTTTAGGGGGTTTCCTGTGTAGGAAAGGTATGGGGGACACCATAGGCCGATGTTTTTTCTATCCCTCAGCCCCAGAAGGCAGAAGCAGCTGTAGCTGGTAGCTATGGATCTGCGAAGCCCTAGGCTCCAGGTCCTGCAAAAGCCACCGAGGTGGCAGTGTGGTAATGTGGAGGCATGGATGTAGCCAGGGAGCAGGGTGTGAATGTGTTTGCCTTCCTGTGGGACCTACAGATACCTGCAGAAGTTTTTGAAAAGCCTGCAGCTGGGATAAACAAATCTGACTGGATTTCTCACAAATGCATGTGCCCCAAGACAAGAAAGCACCAGTGCTGCTGAGACAGATGCTGCAATAATTGCCCAAAGTTAAGGAAAAGGTATGGTGTGGGGATGCACCCACTCGAGGCCCGTGCCAAGATTCCCTAGCTCATCTTTGACTTAAGTTTTCTTTTTGTTAAGTAACCTCCAAAGAAAAAGGTCCCCAAACCTCCCACAGAGGGCTCATTTGAGTGCTGAGCTACCTTTACATTTTTTCCTTCCTAATCATAATCAGTGACATTTGCTATAAATCAAGGCTATTTTTTTTCTGTGCTATTCCTAATATTGCTGGGGAGAGCAATCACTCAATGTCTTTTTCATTACCTCTTTTGGAAGAGCCTTATCTTGTAATCTGGTGTTTCTAAACAAAAGTTTACAATGAAAGCTGTCACTTGGAGCAAAGACTCAAAAAGCAAAAGCACGTCTGTGTTATTTCCTTGGTTCTGCATTGCAGAACCTTTTGGAACCCCTCAACTCCAAAGAAAAACCTTATAAAGCATTTTTACGTTATTGGATTTTGGAGTTATTTTCAGTTAGGGGGATATTAGGTTTCTACATATTATAGTTGGCTTAAGCTCTCTTGTTTGCTTGAGGTTTTCTCCTCTTAGTGTTTTGCTTGGTGGTGTTTGGTTGGGTTTCTTTGGTTTTTTTTTTGGTGTGTATTAGGGTTTGTTGTTTGTTTCTGGTGATTTTTTGTGTTTTTGTTTTTAATGCAATTTCTCTTAATTCTTTCTATTTTAAAGCAGTGTGTTCATTACACTTGGATCCTTATTTTGGAGTTGCTTCACTTACTAGAGGATTAAATGGTATTTCTACATGTGTAAGGAGTTTAACAAAACTGAGTGGCATTTATTGAATGATCTTGTTTTTATTTATTCCTAAAGTGCATCAGGATATTACTCACCAAGGCTCAAGTCTCTTTTTTATCTGAGGTCCTGGCCTGAGCAAGAGACAAAACCAAGGGCAAATTAAACAGAACATCAGTAGCAACTCTTTAAAATAAACTTGTAAATTTAAAACTGTGAGTGAAGTGGAAGAAAACTAAAAGAATGAGGAAAATCAAGCTTCTTTACAGATGAGGAAGAGGGCAGCTGGCTGTGGTGTGAGTGAGGGTAGAACTAGCCCATCTGCCAAGTACCTCTGAGCACTGGAGATGTTACCTGCCACCCGCTCCCCGGGAAGGCTCTAGGCCAGACTCTGACCTGATTTTCACCCTGTGCACCACTGACTGCAGTCTGTCTGCACAGATATGTTGGAGAAGAATTTTATTGGGTGGGTTTCTAAATGTAGGTAAATAAAGGAATACTTTTTCTGGTTTCTGTAAACTCTGAAATGGTAACATCCTTGCAGTGCTTGCTAGGGGTACTGCCTGACAGCCCTGGGCAGTATGTTCCTCACAGCAGCCATGTGAGATTTACCAGGACATCACAACTCTCCTCCCTCCAGACAGCCAGTTTGGCCCTCAGGGTCTCCACTGAGGCTGCCATAAAGTGAGACCAAATTTATTGAACAAAATAGATGTGCAACTCTGCAGCCTGGCAATGCAAAACTAGCTGTCCATAAAGCAGAGGGGCTTCTCCTAGTCTAAAAGAATACAGATCCCTCTCAGTGATGGCTGTGTTGCCTCAATCTGCAGCTTGTGGAAATCACTACAGGGTTATTAAACCAAATAGATGTCAGAGCAGCACAGAGTTTGTCTCTTGGCTTAGGAGAGTTTCAGATATGATGCAACCCATACTCCTTTCAGGTAACTACACTGTGAGTGGCTCAACGGATGGAGAAGGGTTTGACTTGTGAAACCATTTGAAAGGTGTAATTTAGGCACCTAAACAAACTACTCCAGCTCAGATACCAATGCAGTGGAGAGCTCTCTTTTTGCTACCTGGACAAAGCCAGGCTGCCTGGCTTTTATGGCCACATGGGGAGGCTGGTTTCTGTGGTAGCAACGACTTCAGGAATTGTCATGAATTTCCCCCAAGCACAAAACTACTCACCTAGGTCCTTGTAGGTGCGACCCCTCTGATCCTCCTTAGGGCTGCTTTGCCACATGCATCTCCAGAAATCAGTGACTGCTTCAGTCATACTTGGGCTTTTTGTCTCCCTTTTATTGCGTTTAGAGAAATCAGTGTGCTCTAAACCAGCTGGCTGCTTTGAGGGTGTGCAAGTGTGTGTATGACAGCGCGTGCTTTTACTTTTTAATGAACTATTTCCCCTGGCTTCATCTTACTTCCACAGTCTATTTTTGTTGTTCTAATGACACTGGTCAGTGAAGCTCAGAGGAAATCAGTCATCAAGATGCATGGTGCTGAAGCAGTGTTTCTGCTGTGGTGGGGATTGCATTAATGCCTTTGGAGATTTCTTGCTGTTGTCACTGCTGCATCCGCACCATAATGCAGAACTGCCTAAATTGAACCAAGAGGCAAAATTTGGAGCTAAGTAACTAAGTTACCTACAGAAAATTTCTTGGGACGTTAATTTTAACTCATGCTAGAACAGTCAAAGTGACCCCTAATATGTTCTGTTGGGATGCCTGGCATCTGTTATCTTACTCTAATGCACGGGATTTTCCTCTCCCGATTCTTCAGTAGCAAAACTGGCCTGGAATCTGTGAAACTTCAACATTTTGAAAATACAGAACACCAAAATAAGGCTGTGAAAACCCAAGTTCCTTTAATGGGTCCCATACGGTTAGATCGAGGTTTAGGTAAAGGGTCCACCCATGCTGACCCTCTAGAACTCTTTTTGAACAGCTATTTCATAACCTCTCTTTTGTTTTCCTTCCCCCAGAGGTGCCCCTTTTCCACCCTGTTTTGCAGTGTTCTGTTTCCCCAGGTGTTCTGGTACATGTGAACCTGGTCTATGAACTGTAGCTCTGTAAGATCATATCAAACAAATCTGGTTTCTTAAACCCTCCAGAAATACTCATGGTGATCTTCTGGCAAGCTCCCCCAAATCTTTTATCTCCGTGATGCTTCTAGGATATTCCTCTTGCTTCTGCTGCTTCACTTGCTTCACCTCTTATCCCTGCTTTGTTCCCTCGAATCTTTTCAGAAAGACCTCAGCCTATGGTGGCAAAATAAGAACAAACCAGACCAAGTGAAATGCTTTAGTAGTTTGCTCAGCAGCTGAAGTGGCTTTAGTTCTACCTCTGCTATGTGCTTTTCTGTATGGGGATGGTTCAGTGTCTGTGCTTTTCTGTGCATAGCCCTAAATGTGATACATCTAATTGGTGTTAAATTTTCCCTTCAGAAGTTTTACTTCAACTAGCCAGGATCTTGTAAGGATAGAAGCAAACCTCATTTTTCCAGCTCTTTAGAATAATTTTCTGCTTATTCACAAATAGGTTTTTCTGTTGGTGGTGGTTTTTTGGTTTGGGTGTGGGTTTTTTTTTTAGTAAATATGCAGTGTATATATTCAGACAGTAAGGTAATAAAAGAGCACATACCTGGCCTAATGCCTATTGGAATGGACACCATGAATGCAATTAGTCTTTAATAATGCTCATGAAAAAAAGCAATATTTGAATATTATTCTTTAAGAGAGAACTGTCTCTTTTCTTCCTTCCTTTTTAAGAAATAACATTAAGAACTTCTGATAGTTGACACTGCAAGTGGGAAATCCTACTCAATTTCTTTTCTTTTTTAATCAGTTTTTAAAGAGTTGATTATATTTTTACCTGAAACCAAATTTGTCACCTTCAGATATCTTGTTAACATAAAATTAAGACAACAACAACTTGTAGATTGTAAAATTTATGAAAATAAAAATGGATTAATAATTGATGAAGCATCCATAGAGAGAGACTTAATTGTTCATGTATTACTTATGAACTTTGGGGAACTTTATCCTGTTTTTACCTTTAGAAGAGCCCCTGAGAGCTGTGGTGCAGAGCCACCTCTGAGTAGGAAGGCCTGGCATTCATTCTTCCTAGGGGCTCATTTCCTTCTTAACTGGCCATGGGCAGGGGATGATCCCCCTGGTACTGTCAGGCCACAGTATCCCATTCCAGCTGCAAACCTGCACTTGATGTCCTTGGGAAGGGCTCAGGCCACACATCAGACCTCAAGCCAGAGGTCAGCCTCCGTGTCAGAGTGCTCAGTTGTGTCTTCAGTGGCAGAGCATTGACTGTGACACAAAATTGTCCTGCCTTCACATGCAAACTTGTGTGTCCCTTTGCTACCCCTTATTGAGGACAGAGAGGGAGTCTGATGGGAGAATTGTGTTCCAGGGTGTAAATAGCAAAACCTGCTCATAAATGTTTGATTAATTATTAGCTGGGTTTATGTCTCAGTGTGTAGTGTGTCTATATAAACACTCTCTGTATAGTATATGCAATATATATGAATAGGTTTCACTATGAGTATGTTCCTTCTATTCTTATGGACCCAAAACATTTCACCCCTTCGAATGCCCTGTTAACTTATTTATTTTTTTAATCATTCCTTCCCATAGTCTATTCCTGCAGAAGAGATTTGGGTAGAAATGGTAGATGAAACCTCATTTTCTTGGGGAAAGAGGAAACAGAACTTGGCAATGACTACCAATACAAAAGAAAATGCTTCCATGCTCCACCATCAAACAAGTGCTTAAAGGCCCTTCTCATTAGTGGGTGTTACTGCAGGCAGTAATGGGAGATGGAAAAGTCACTTTGCCAGAGATCAACTTCTGATAAATATATTTTAATTTCTTTATTGAGTTTTAAAGCACAACAACCATTGTTGAATAGGTGCAACTGAAAACACGTTAAATAGCCTTCAACTCTTCACATTTGTATTGAACATCCTCCTCAGGAGTGACATTTCATGTTACCATGGAAACAAATTTGACATTTCAAAAATACATTTATTGCTGGGTCACCAAGATAGGAATTCTGAAAGAAAAAAGGTTAGAATATTTGCCTGTCTCAGATATCATACAGTTTGCTGTATTCCTTTGGAGGAAAGAAATATGTGATAGTGCTGTAAAATAGCAGGCTCCAGCTTGATCCAGTTTGAAAATATTTTGACAAGGTGGTGGCAGTGTTACAGGTCAATAAAGCGTGTCTCAGTCTCCGAGATCTTGCAAAGTGATTAAAACTGTTTCTTGGATCAAGACCTTTTCTGGATCAGTTCGTGTTCCTAAGGACTTTCAGTCATGGCTTTCATAATCACAGTAGCTGTTCTCTATTTCATCATCTCTCCTCATAGAAAATAGCTGAAAGATTGATGTCAAGATTTTATTTCATATTCAGGAAAAAGCACTGCTATCTTGAATGATGCCAAAGTTCTATCCCAGATAATATATTTAATGTAAAATAGGAAATTGAGGAATCGGTGCTAAGGTTTGGTCCTGAGGAATATGTGCCTCTATTTAAAAAAGCATTTTATTAAGATGGGTCAAATGCTGGGTTTTGAATGCCTTGGTGTAGTTCTGTAGTGATATATTATACAATTAAATACTGGAAAAGTGAAAGTACTGATCATATAAAGTGAAATATGGCTTTTTCCAAGTATTTACTTTTTACATGGAGCTGTTGAAAGCTAATAATGATTAAACAGTGAGTTATGGCCTGCAGTGAGGTTGTTATTTGTACTAGCAAATGATATCTTTGAGCAAGTAAAGTAAGAGTCAGGATAATGTGATTTTTTGGAAAGATCCATCTCACTTAAACACGGAGCAACTGCAAAGTATGTCAGCGTGGAGAAGTGCACACAAACCCAGACTCTGGTGCTGGCTCAGAGCTGGCTGGGTGACCGTCAGCTCTGTCCTGTGAGTCCTGCTCCCGCACCCTCTGATGCTCTTAGGGCTTTTCAGCTCCCAGAGCTGACTCAGATCTGGACAGCTTAGCATGTAGACGGGTCACCAAGCATCTCTACCCACACATCTGTTAGACACAGAGCCCCAGAATCAACATCTGTGTATTTCAGTGGACAGAGTGGTACTGCTGGGGTGGGGTCACCCTGCTATTCTTAGGTCTGTGTTTTGCTGCTTTGTCCCACACGTAGGTTGTCTGAGCATCTTGAAAAGGAGAGTCATGTGACTCAAAACTGTCTCGGAAGCAGCATTAATTACCGTGCTGAGCTGAGTTGTCATTGTGGTGTGTGGGGACTGGGGAGGAGTACCTCCCATTAATATCAATGGACTCGTCCTGTGACGAAACTCTCAAGGACCACACACAAGACTGACCTTCAGATGCAGCAAGGCTTTCACTTCTTAAAATACAACTGTCTACTCTACTTTTCTTGTAGAAGAGAAAAAAAATCTGTATAAAAATCTGTCTCTGATCCTCAGGGAGGAGGGTATCAGGGGACAAGAAATTTTTGAACAGCCTTTCCTTTTTCTCCTTGTTTCAAGATGAATGCAGCCTGGGCTGAGTTCTGCTCCTCTTAGCATCTGGATTTGCATGAAATCAAACTGGACCAGCAGTTTGTTTATTCAAAGTGAAATGTGGTTGGAAAATGTATAATTGATACAAAGAAAAACTCAAAGCCATTTGCAGGAGCTGTAGGGTGTGTGTACCTGTGTGCTACAACTACACTGTAGTTAAGATATGACTCATGACAAGCCTATATTCTTCTGTGTGAGTGTCCAGGGAAGGTGCAAGGGAATAAATCTTTGGTTTCTGCTGGTTCCTTTTAAGCACTGTGTGTCTGTTCAGACAGCAAGGTGTTAAGTACTTGCAAATGCAACAGATAGGCAGGAAAATGGTGGCTTGCAACTTTTATGAAGCTGTGACTTGTAGGACCATGGCTGTTAGAGACTGTTTAGAGAGGGGATGCTGCCAGGGTCACGGGGGTTACCTACTGCCCATTCCAGTGGCTCCCTCACAGGTGAGGGGACTTTGTTTCAGCATAGTTTCAAGCACAGTGTTAATGCTACTGAGGCAGAGAGACTTCTGAGATTAGCATCTATGTTTATGATGCTGAACAAAGTCAAGTCAAACTTTGAACGTAGAGACACTACTTAATATTTTAAATAAAGCCCAAACTGTCAGCAAAGCTACCAGGAATACTTTTGTGGTACTGGCAGCTTTAAAGGAAGGTAGGATAGTCTCCTCCAACTCCTTCAGGTTCTCTGCAGCACTCTCAGAATGAATCTGGCTCATTCTTAGGTGAACATAGGATTGCAAACCTCAAGTTATTAAAAGAATTGTAATCTACAAGACCATAATGTTCAGTAAACAATGTGTGATGGAGTGCAATTAGCCTGAAATCCTCTTTTGGGGCCCCAACAGAAAAGATAATTCCTCCAGAACAAGGAGCTTTGGTGAAGGAGCAGTGCACCCAGTCTCCCTTCTGTCAGTGCTGGTGAGACTGCCAGCCTCTGTGGGAGGACAAGTGCTCGTGCAATACTACGGGTACTTCAGGGTCCCTCCTCCTCTGCTTCTGAATAGAGGAGGATGTTTGTCCTTTTGCCTGTATGCTCACTATGAGAGTTCCTGTGCAGAGGATTGTCCTCCAGGATGCTCTCCATCTTTCTAAGAGTCAAAGATAGCCCCCTCCCCATGCCCAGAGGTACAGTGTACAGGTCTGTTGGTACTTGCACCCCATTTACGAAGCAATCAGGGTTAGTCTTTCTCTTATCTACCACTTTCACTTGTATCATCAGCCTCCTTTGTCCTCAATGATAGGTTTTCTTCCAGGTTTCTGAAAAGCTTGGGGGATGGCTGAAAGCAGGGACACTGCTAGGAACACATCTGCTCAGTGAGATCTTCCTTCCCATATACTGGGAGTTGTCAGCTCACCGTTCTTAAAGCACCAACATGTGCCAAGCTGACTTTTTTGTGTGTTGTGTTAGTATCTTAAGCAAAATGTTATGCAGTCCACTGCCTTTGCAGAAATATTTATCTATTACCTCAGTACTATTACATTTATTGGCAACACTAATTTTATTTAGAGAAAAGATGTCAAATTAGTTTGAGGAGCTCTGTTTTCCATAAACCTTTGCTGTTCAGTATTAGTTATATCACCCTCCTTTAATTTTTAACTGGTTGAAGGCTCTATCTGCTCTTCCATTATTCTACCTGTTCTGTAAATCAACACTGGCTTGGGCCATTCCATTTCTCTTCCCAAAGCATTGTCTCGGGGTTAGTTTTGTTTCACTGACCTCGTTTTGTCCCAGTATCCAAAATGTTCTTGAAAATCAGCAGTAGTTATTCAGAGAGCACTGATCTTTTCTTCTGTATTTAATGGATGGGAATTTTTGATATTATTCTGATCTGAAAAGTTAAACTTTAGCAGCTGCCTGATTTTTTTGTTTCCCTCCCAACACCTCCCCCCCTCCTTGCACCCCTGAATTTATATATGTATTTGCCAGTGGAGTATTTTCTGTCTAAATATTGACAAGTCTGCCTACTGTTTCCAGATACTGATGTTTAATGAGCTTGCAATACACCTACAACTCTTTTTGTCCTCATGTTCATTGTAATTTCTCTGGTGTCTTTATCAGTTTTCTACAGTTCCTGGCTTTATACTTAGAACTATCTGGGGGTTTTTTGCCTCTTTACATTTCTATTTTGCTGCACGTGTTTCATTTATTCTGGTTGCTCTGACTTCCTCTGAGCCAGGTTGAGTTCTTAACCAGTGTGGCCTTTTTTGCTTGATTGTGGCTTTTGGGCATTCAGTAATACATTCTTAAGTAGCTCCCAGTTATTATTCATGTTTTTCTATTTAAATTCTTTTTGCTAACTGATTCAGTCCTTAATTGTTTTCAGCTTTGTAAAACTGTCTTTTTAAACCTACCACTTGTATAACTGGCTGCTTTGGGCTTTACTCTGTTTGCATTTATAAATGTAATCAAGTCACAATCACTTGTATGTAAGCTATGGCTCATTTTTAGCTCTATGATCAGTTCTTCTTTATCTGTCAAAATGAGGTCTGGTATAGAATTCTTCCATGCCAGATTCAGTCTCTGTTGAGTTAGGAAATAGCCATAATTTTTGGAAATTCCTAGGATGTTTCATTACACAAGACCTCCAGCATGTCACTCAGGTTGGTGCTCCTCATAGTAGAGTGTGTACGTTTACACACACGTCTACATACTCAAATAATTTGGGTTTTTTCATGGGATTATGAATTGCTGAAGGAGCTTGGTTTGAATCAAAAACCCAAACCCTCACAATTAGAATTCAATTTCAGCTCATAGGTACATTTTAGTTTTTCGTAAGGACTGTAAAGTTTTGAACAGCTACTCAAAATCTGTGAAAATTTAAAATCCTCCAACTTGTTAGTGACTTGTCATACACATAGATAACACTGGTGCAATTTTGTTTAACACTGATGAATTCTTATTTATCTCTCTCAAAAAACAATCCCAACCCTCCTGTTTCTGGAGCCCAGCTAGTGCAGGAATCATTCAAGTGTGCCAGCGTAAGCCATCAGCACCATATGAGTGCTCTTAGGCTCTGAATAGAAAGAGCTGTCACCATCAGACAGCATCCCATGGGTCAAAGATTGTTTGTTTAAACTGTTTGGCAAACATGTCTGTATAATGCTGAAGCTTCAGATGACTCACAAATACAAGAAGCTCTGCTTGTGACTTGACTTCCATAGGAAAAAAACCAAACAACAACAAAACCAACCAAACAAAAACACACAACAAACAAAAAAAACCCCAACCCACAACCCAGCAATTCTGTTGGTTACAGCCGAGAGTATTCCCTGGGCTATTTTCTTGTGATATAATGCAAGGAGACTGTTCACAGTGAGGGGAAGGCAGGTAAGCAGCTGGTAAGGTCTACTCACCACTCTGGCTGACAGAGCTACTGGGTAACAACTTCCTGCCTTCAGGGCACCTAGGCTAAATCTTTTAGAATCCCTGTTCTTCTCAGGAGTGTTTCTGGAATACGGGAGCTTTTTTACTGAAATTATTAGCACAAATCCTGCCTCTTTGCTCGTTCAAGAACAGCTATTGGGAGCTTTCATGAGCTACAGAGTGTGTTCCCTGTTCTCCTGGCTGCCTGCCTCCTGCTTCCAGACCCTGGAGTCCTGGGTGAGGCTCTGCCCTGGGGAGCGGGGCACTGCCCCCTCCCGGGGCTAGCTGGGGCCTGGAGGGGTTCCCAGGGGCGAGGGATGCCCTTCTCAGACTCTGCCTAATGAGCACCGTGTGGAGCGAGGAGCTGCTGGAGGGAAATTCCCTCCTCTGCCTAATGCAGGGATTGCGAGGAGGCGTTCGCGTGCCGCCATTAGCCTTAAACACACATTCCAGTACCTCTGCCTTGACCCCTTAATGGCTCACTTAGTGGAGGACGAAAGGCTTAGGAATGAGTGTGTTTGACAGTTCCCCCGTGCTAAGCGATCCAACCATGTTAGCGGCTTGTGTTCCTGCACCGAAGAGGAGAAATATACCAGGACATTTGTGGGAAAACCAAAAAAATAATCCCAACCAACCTACCAAAAAAACCTAACACCAACGACTGCACAGAGAAACAAATGTAAAAGAAATTTGTCAGTGTGCAGGCTTCTGAGGAGGTCCTCTAAGTCCACCCAGCATCACATACCAGAAGTGGAAATTGCTTCTGATTCTCTGGCTCCCGTGGCTCGGGACTGTTGCTGCACTTGGAGTTGTGCTGTTTTGGACAGCACAGGAAAGGTCAAGAGCTGCCAAATGACTGTTGCAGGCAGGGACAGGCTTAGTGCCTGAGACTGAATGTGTCTCCTCAGCCAGAAGGTCTGTTACTTGGAGAGTGTAGGCAAAGAAAGGTAGCAGCAGTGGTGTGACTGAGAGGATGCAGAAACCAAAGGAGATGAAACCTGTGGAGAGGGGTCAAAGGCCAAAGCGTAGCAACTGGGAGACACTGCAGACACTGGTGGTAAGGAGGGTTGGGAACACCTAGAACATCACACCAACAGTCTGCCAGGATCAACCCAAGTATTAAAATGTTTGTTTCTGCATTTTTTTTGTAGACTACAATTTGTTGTGAAAATATCTTTTGCTTAAAGCTGGAGGGAGGGGAGAGCAAAGATATCTTTAGGTTAAAATGTTGAAATGCTTCACTGCTATTGTTTAACTCTGATGAAAGAAAAGACACTCCTATTCTTTGCTAGCTTACTTTTTCCCCTCTTCAAAGAAAACTTGGCTACTAAAGAGCTCTTTTATTAACTTTTCAAATAAGAACCTGACAGTGTTCTGAAATCTTGAGTTATCATCACAGTGCTTTGGACACCTATGATGAAATATTTTCTTTGCAACTGGTCTGAAGTGCAGACACAAACTCGGGAGACTGACAGGACCTGCCTTGGAGGACACAGCAGGGCACTGAAGGATGGTTTCTGCTCTCTGCATAGACTGGGCATGAGCTGAAACCAGTGGCTGACAAGATAGGTGGGCTAGGCCTGAAGGGACCTTTGCTGGGCCAGGTCCCTCTGCTGTGACACAGCAGAAAGGTAGGTGCTCTCTCTTTCAACAGTGATAGATTGCTTGTGCTGGCTGTTGAAAGTGGATTCCCAAGCTGTGAAATGGCAGATGAAGGATTTGTAGAAAGACCTCTCTCATTCTCCAAGGTTCAAGTCTTTCTCCTCTTCTCTCAGCATGTCTTCACATCTCTGTTTCCCTTCTATGCTGTTGCCCTCCCTGCCAGCCACCGTGCAGAGGGGCTGTGGCCCTGTACTGCTGCACAGGCTCACCTTAACTTCAGGGTCACAGCTTTCAGCTCTGGCCCAAGTATGTTCCTCCATTGGCAGCTGCTCCTGGACTGCTGGCTCTGGTTACTTCTTAGGCTTTTGTTAAAACTTGGGCAGTTTTTCCTCTTTGTTCTAGCACTGGTGCAGCTCCAGAGAAAGTAGTGGTGGTGGAAACAATGGCTTATTCATTTTTATCACTCTTTCTTCATTTTTGCCTACGGGCAAGGTGAAATGCTTCAAGATCAGCTCAAAGGGGGAGCCAAAAAGCTTGTACTGTGCTTGGTGGATAGAGAAACTCGGTCTGTAGTGGTGTTCCCTGCAAGAGCCTGCTGCTCTCTAACTGAGGTGCAAGGCATCCTGATTGGATCAGGAGAAGACTATGCCACACTGCCCAAACCCTGTTCAGAGCAGGCTGGATGAGAGGTTGGACTTTTCCTGTCCAAAACCCTTCTGGGAAGGAGGTGGCTGTGTCAGGGCCTGGGTGGAGACATCTGTTGTGAGAATGAAGGAAAGGCACTTTTCTGATCACCCACCTGAATGCAGGGGAGATGGAAATGCAGTCGCAGCAGACTGATCCTGCAATTGCCTTTGCTTGCCAGTAGCCTGGCAGTTGCACAGACCTCTGCCAAGGCTCCTCTTATGGCAGGGAGTGGTCTCAGACACCCGAGTCTAAATGACCAACTAGTCAAGCATGTCTGAAGAAGTGATCTGGTTACAGTCCCTAGTTGCATACATGACTGCACTGGGTGTTATTTTGGAGAATGACAATATTTTTTCCATTTAACAGATTAATTAGAGGAGGAAAAAAGAGGAAGTAAAACCAAAAAGACTTTTGCACTGTTTCCAGTGAAAGAACAGAAAGAGGTGCAGGATGGCCTTCAGATGGATCTAAGTAAGCCTGGGAGGGTGATTCTCTTCTTACTGACAAATTGTGACAGGTCTCCCATAGCCCTTCCCCTCACCAGCTACTGCTCTAAGTCAAGGATGTTGCCTGTTTTGTGCAGATGTGTTCACCACTGGAGCACAGGAAAGGACATAATAACCTGACAGAATAAAAGTTAAAGGATTGGGTAAGCCATGCTCTGGATAAAAAGGGCACAGGGGAGGAAAGAAAGAAGTCCATAGTTTTGGAATCCAGCTTGGAATGTGGTGCTGGATGCAGAATGTAAATAGATTACGTGTGGGTGCAGGCCTCATTGGATATGGGAGTGCTTGTCCACACTTGGCTGCCTGGAATGAGGTGGCCGTGCTGGGCTTGCCCTGCCTTGGCTCAGCCACAGTTGCCTGCTTGTACGTGGCTTTTGGAGCTGAGGCTGCATCTCAGGCTTTGCTGCTGCCCAAATGTTTCTGCCTCTCTTCTTTTAGGAGGCTGCTTTGTTGCCCTCTTTCTCAGACAGGAGGGTTGATGCTGCCCCACAGCACAGTTCAAATGCTTTTATGAACAGTGGAAGTAGAGTTGTGCTCCAGAGAGGCACTAGCTTTTGCTCTTTTCTGATGAGAGCATGTGGTATTCAAGAGTATGCTCATAGTCTTACTTCCTGTGCTCATTCTTTCAAAGATCAAGTAAGCTTCGTCATCTCTTGGCACCTCTGTGCCCTTCCTGCCTTTAAAAGCTAAATTGTGAGCCATTTTCATCTCCGTGGGTGGATCTGACAACCTATCCTTCTATTTATCTATGTTGATGTTTTATGGAATCTGTTCTGGTTAAATGTTCTGGTTCATTTACCATTTAAAAGTAAAATATGTATTTGGTGATTAAAATATGCTCTGCTTTGCGTTTTTATAAATTCTCCTTGAAACAAGTCTCTTCCTCTCTCCATTGCTAAAGATGATGAGGATTTGTGGTCTAGAGTTCATTAATACTGCCTGCCTGGCCCCCAAGCACTAAATCCTAACTTACAGTAGAGCCTCTCTGTGTGGCAGAGAGATGGCTAAAAGAGAAAAAAAGAGAAACACTTCCAAATATGAGAGGGCTGGGAGAGGTGTTCCCTCCTCCTCTGCCCAGTGGCCAAGCCAGTGATGAAGTGCTGGGGGAAGGGAAATGAGCTTGGTGCTTTAGGGAGGAGGATCTGAAGATTTTCAGGGAAAGTTTAGTGTGGACCTGGGGAGGACCAGAGCACACAGCTGAGCTATGGCTGCCTCTCAACTTCATTGTACACCTTCCCTTTTGCCAAGAGAGACATTTTAGGTGTTTGTTCTCCACACCCTATGGCAGAGTCTGTGGTGATTCCCTGCAACACCTCCAGCAAAGGGAGGTTGGCGTGGGTCTTGTATCTCTCATGTCTTCAGCAGCCAGTGGACAGGATGGAGCCAAAAGGCAAGTGGACCAGCCCCAGCTGGCCTAGCCCAATACAGCTCAGAAAGGGATGAAGCCAACCTGGCTCCTGCCAAAGGAGTAACGGGCCCTTGGCCATGATTGTTTTGCCCTGATCTCTGAGCATAGACACCCAAAACCTTAATATTGGGATGTAATTCTCTCAGTGTTAGTAAGCCAAACTCAAGAAATCATTGTCTCTTCTCTCTAGCCTTCAACTTATTTCTTTTGTTTTCAGCTAAGTGTTTCTTTGATGCTGCTTAAAAACCCGTGCGAACCGTTTTGTTCTATTTCCTACCACCCCTAATTTACACTTTAGCAGCATTGCTCCTACCAATCATTTTTTGAATGATCTCTTTCTGTTAACAGCTCTTTTTTTTTGGAGAAGACGACTCATTGGGAGACTTCCCAAACCCCATTTATTTATGTCCCAAATCTTGGTCACTCCTGGGAGCTGCATCTCTTTCTTTGATGAAATAGTAAAATGGATTGTAGCCAACACCTCTAAAAGTGACATTAGTAGAGCTGTAAGAATCTAATGGCTGTGTTTATAAACTCCACGTATAACGTAGTAAATTTTACAATCCATTTTTCAGTGTAAAAATGGCAATGACATACAATCAGCAGCTCCCTTGAGGTAGCGGGATAAAATCTACAGTGAATTCTCACAGCACTTAAGAAAAGAAAAATCACAGCTAGTTGCCAGCTACTGTAATAGGAGTTTCCTGCTCACCTTACTCTGGGTTATCTCTGCATTTTTGGCTCTTCTATTTCACAGGTAGTGGTTAAACACAGCTTCACATAAAAATAGCCAGTCCAGAAGCACGTCTGCTCTGAAGAGCTGGACTCAAGTCATCTTGACAGAAGGAGGAGGGGTGCTGTGCAGTGGAGCAAAGCAGGGAATCACCCCTCAGCTTAGACTCTTTCATCTGTGCTGGTGCCTATGATCTCAGCAGTGACCTGCGGTGGTAGTTTAGGGAAGCTGCAGTACCCTAGGGGAGGATGAGACAAGGCTCTGCCAAATGCTGGAGAAACAGTACTGGGGGAGCCTGTTCTGGATTTGCCTTCCCGTGGCTCCCCTTGCACAGGAGGAGTTTCTGTGTCACTTCACTCACAAGTAAAGCAGGCTAGTGTGGGTTGGGTTTTTTTCTGTGCGAAACTGAAAGCTGTTTTTCCTTAGAGATGGGGATGCTTTACTGGTTTTATAGGAGACAGCACTGTACTGATTGTCTGTTCCCAGAAACCCTGTCTGGTAATGACAACCTGACTGCATTTGTGAACTTGTGTGCTAAAATATTCCACAGGAAAGTTAGTATGCTCTTTTGGCAGCTATAAAGGAAAGTTAATTCTGCTTGGTTTTCCCTCTGGGAAAGAAGTCATTCTGCTTGGGATGCTTTTCCTTTTTATCTGCCCTGCCTGCCTCCAGAGCTTCTGAGAAATTTCTTGTAGGTATTTAGATGTGAGAGGACATGTGTGAGCAGGTTCCCCACCTGCCAAGAAGTGGGGAACTGGAAGCTGTAGATGTCCCCTTTGCAGCCAGCATAGCCTTTAGTCCAAGGCTGCCCTTTCTGCCATGTCCCCTCAGCCAGCCTTTGCCACCTGCTGCCCTGTCCCACACAGGGTATGGTACAAGGTGCCCACCCAGGCTGTCAGCAGAGATGCTCATGCTTTCTGTGTCCCAGTCTTGCATGGGCATGACAGATAGTGTAACATCTACTCTCAAATATCTAGATGAATGATTATAAAAAGTGCTATTTTTGAAGACATAGCAGTCGATTATGCATTTGACAGAAGGTTTTAGGAAATAGGCAATGTGGGAATGTACTGGGAGGAAAAAAAAAATCAATCTGTGTATTTGTCTTTTAACTAGTTGGAGACACATTGGCACATATTTTTGGCACATTAATGAATTCTGCCTTATTTAATCTCTGCTACTCTTATAATATGAATTTGTGTTCCATTTGGGTGTTAAAAATCAGAAAGTCAGGGAGTTAAGTTTCAAGAGGAAGTTATAATCACTTCAAGCTCCTGAGCCGGAATGAAGAGACAGCTACAGTTGTTCTGAAGGAAAGCAACCAGACAAAAGGCTTCAGAATACAGTTTGTAGCACGTCGCTGTAGCTGTCCATCGGTGAAAGGGAGGGCTCAGGGCAGCAGCACAGCTCCCTGAGACATCCTGGCAAGCACCGTGGTTCTGCCACGTGCTCCAGCTGAAGCTGCCCTGCAGTGGCCAGGGAGCACGGAGGTTGTCCTTCTTCAGGATAACCTTTGCCACTTTATTTGCATCTGACTCTGTCCTGCTTTAAACTTGCAAATGCTCGCTGCTCCTTATCAATGACTTAATCTCAGTAAATATAATTACTTTTCCTTTTTCCTCCTTGTACATCCACTTAATTATTTTATTCTATTTTAAATTTGAATGAGTACGTGACTGCCATGTACACAAGAACTTAGAGTTTGGAAAATGGCTCCAATAAGAAAACCCTTTATCTTCTGTGGAATAAGGTTCTGTTAGATTTTTATTTATTTCTTTATTCCCCAAGGGTGACTAGGAAAACAAAAGGGAAAGATTTAGAGAAAACAGCAGTGTTTTGAGCACGAGGACCAGTGTTGGAGCTGGCGCCAGCAGCAGTGGTATGAGCAGCAAGAGAGAAGTTGGAGAGCTAGCTCATTTCTGCAGTGCTGAACACACCACAGAAGCAAGTTTAGGAGGACAGCTGGGTTGAAGCTGGCTGCACTGGGCTAGCTGAGGAGGAAAGGCTGGTGGAACATCTCTGAGCTTCAACTAGAATGGCTTACTCTTTTCTGTATTGCAGCTTCCCTGAAATCAGCATGTTTCATGAGAGCAGGTAGACTGTAGATATTTGCCAGATGAAAAAAATGGTGGGGTCCCCCCCTTGTGCATTACAAACCAATTTTGTTTTGACAGTGTCAAAATAACAGGCTTTCAGAGAATTGTTTAGAAAACTAAACGTGATTTTGTCAAAACCAATTTTTTTCTGTGTGAAATTGTCACTTTGGAGTAAAGGTTTGATCTGAATTTTCTAGAAAAAATTTCAGATAAATGTGATGTTTAATTCTGAGCAATTTTGTCTGATTTCCAATATTTTATAGGATTGCTCTTGTTCTTTCATCTCACAATTCCCTTCCTCTACCTGTTCTTCCTCAATAAGTTTGGCTCATAAAAGCACATACAGTTTAGATTTACAGCAAATACTGAAAATTTGGTATTTGTTTTGCCATTTTTGAGACAAAATATTTTGAAAACATCATCAACAGCAATGTTAGACACAGAAATTGTTTTTATTTTTATATTTTATTTCTGACTGACAACAAAGCCAAATTCCAAAATCAGATCAAAGTTTTTTCATGAAATGTAAATGTTGAGGTCTGGTCTGCCTTAGGGTTTTTGGGTTTTTTCCCCTATATTTCTGAAAGAAAAGGACTTAGAAATATAGTTATGAATGATTTCATTAGTGTTAAGCTGACGTGAAAATAGTTTTTAATCTATGAGAAAATCCAAATTTTTCTGAGGCTTGGGAGTAGAGGATGGTGTGAATTCCAGTTTCCAGCTCCATGCAGTGTCAAATACAGAAACTCAGCTGATCTGGAGGCTGCATGATTTTTCATGAAGGAAGAGAAAGGAGGGGAGGAGACCAAGTTTACCCCACAGAAAGTGGAAATATGGAAAATGTAAATCCTGTCCAGGCAGATGGGGATGGCCCAGGAAGCGCTCCCCTGCTAGAGCAGAGCAGCTGGGGGTTTGGAGACCTGATGTGAGAAGGGCTTGCACTGCTCTCCCTGTGGAGTCACCTTGTCCACAGCAAGGTGGATCCATTTCTAGCTGTTGGGAGCTTACGTGCCCCACTTGCAGCCTCACGCATAAGCACTTAGTGTTTTCATTTTATGTGAAGTCCAGCTGTCCTCATTCTTTGAAGTACCTTCTCCAACATTAACAGATGTTCAGTATCACTTTGCTGCTGTAATCAGGGTGTCCTTGATCTTCATTACAATGCACCGCACCTCTGCCAGTGACTCTGTGTGTGTATTTCCTCCCTGGTCCTCTGGAAGACTGCAGATATGGAGGAAGCTCTCTCCATTCCCCAGGCAGATTTGGATGTCTGGCTGAACACTGCAGTCAGCTGGGGCAGAACAGTGAGTGGCTGCTCAAGTTCAGCAACGTACCCTAGAAAAAAGTGAATTTTATTTGTAGAGCTCTTTGGAAGAGCTTGCATGCCTGCATGGGTTTGTCTATCTGATGTCTGAAGTGCTGTGCTGGTTTCTTGCTGTTATTTAAATCCTTCCTTATTTTGTGATTTCTTCTTACAGAAGGTTTGATACTTCTGGAGGTTGGTGAAGCGGCACAGATCAGCTTGTTTCCAAAACACTGGTTTTAATCTGGTCAAGGTCACCAGAAACTATAGTGCCCTTGAATGACAATTCAGTGTATTTAAAATGAGCAAATATTCCCATGCCATTTCCCAGTGGAAAAGCATTTTATCAGAACTCCCTTCCCAGAAGGAAGCACCACGACATGAACAGCATCCACTGGCAATAGGAGCAGCACCTGCCTACCAGTGCTCATCACCACTGGTACCTCCTTGGCAGTCTAATCTCTCCTGCACCTCAGGTGCCCTTATTTCTCCCACAGCAGCAGTGTTCCCGTTACACAAGAGGTGTACCCTTTGGCTTTTGTTTGCCTTTTGGCTGAGGCAGATTGTGCTGCTACTAAATAACAACAGATGTGCTACTGCTGCTATTCAGCTACTGCCCAACCTCAGCTCAGCTGAGACAGAGCTAGAGAGGGATGTTGTACCTCTGTGAAGGACTCCTGTTAGGAGGTTTTTACACAGGTCTTGCTCTTGAAATGCTCCATGGTCTGTGGCCAATAGAGCCTGGGAAGATTGCAGGGATGTTGCTTGCATCCTTGGCGCAGCGTAGGGTGAAGTATTGTGAGAAGAAGTGGGCTGCCTTTAAAGTTACTGGCCACTGAGATTTTGGCTGGTATTCCTAACTCGGGCAATGGCAGCTTTGCTAATGCAACTCAGGAACACAACTTGTGAACAACAGGAAAAGAAGGGGCAAAGCTGTTGCTAGAGAAGCCATGACTTTTTGAACATGTCCTTTGCCCTTGGATAAGAAGGCAAAAGATCAGTTAGATGTCCAGCAGTGTGCTTGCACCAGTGTGACTAAACCTGTGACCCAAGGCACCCTGGTAAAGTGAGATCTCACCCACAGGGATGGACAGGGGCCTGTTCTTCCATCTGTAACCCTGGCTAGCCTGATGCTACCCTTGTGACAGATTTGGGTCTGGGATGAAGCTCTCTCTTCCAAGAGCATTATGAAAAGAAGTGTGTCCAGTTGCTAAGGCTTTCAGATCATTAATTTGCAGATAAGTTATACAGGGAAGACTTGTTGGGCATGAGCTTTGAGTCTTCATGGTTACTCTTAGATTTGTAGTCTGAGCAAGCATGCTGCTTGTTGTCGTCTTCTGGGGGTTTCCCTCCCCCTGATTAAAATCTTTGCCATCTTTTCTGTGTAGAATTCAGAAATGTTTTCTGAGACACGGGAGCTTCAAGGTAAAAAAAGAAGGGGAGGATGGGATCAGGCAATAAAACACCAACAAACACCAAGCTATTAGATCTTTAAAATCAATATTAATCTACTGAGAGATCACAACTGTTAATTGTAGGGATATTGGCTGGCATGAGGACTGGACAGCTTTACAGTTCTGGGCTAGAGCAGGGTATGCCCAGAGTTTTTAGAGACCTGGGTTACTTTCATTGGTCTTTTGAACTCCACAGTTGATGAGTCTGTGAACTTCTGCAATGTTCTTGTATTCAGTTGATGATCATGTGCTCAGAGAACTGAAGTAATTGCTGGGTTTGGGCCAGGACAGGATTTTTCACCTGGGTCAGATTTTCATTTGTTTTACTCTGTGGAACAGGACCTAAGTTCATCCAAAACCTGCATAGGGAAGGTCTTAAATTATTTTTCTCTCTTAGGGCTTGTTATAGTTCAGGGGTTTCATCCTTTTGCTACAGGATTTTAAATTTGTTGCAGGGTGGTTTGCGACCCACAGCAGGTGGAGATGTTGGAGAACCCCTTGTAATATTTATGTAGAGAATAGCTGATGGAAGAAGTGGCTGTAGTTGCTGATCTCCACAATATTTTCTGGAGTATAGGTGGCAGCATACTTGTAAGGCTTTTATCTGCAGATGACTGACATGTATTTTAATTTTTCATTTTCAATTTATTTGTCACACATCCGTATGTATGTATGATGTTTTGAAGCACTTAAGGCACTTTGCTTGCTGTGAGCTACAGCTGTGAGAGAAACAGAGACCCAGCTTCTACAAGTCTGGCCGTTGATCTCTGTGAGATGCAGAAGTTGTCCTTTGTAACGTGGCGATATAACCCTGGCAGTTGCTGTATGTATTAATGTATGGATTTGTGGAGAGAGTGAGTTTCAAAATAGGCAGCTTGGCCTGGTAGAGAGCTGCCTCCGGGGGGCTGGAACCTCCTCTGGTAGTACTGCTTGTCCCAGGAATGGAGTTACTTATTCTTCAAATAAAAATGCATTTAAGAATATGCTCTGTGGGGTCAGATCTGTAGCAGTGACGAGGTGCTCTGGGGTGTGCTCACAGAGTGGTAAGAAGCAGTGTTTGGGACTGGAAATAGATTTAGGCTCATCTCAAGTAGACCATTTGTCAGTTCATGCTGCAGCAGTCTTTTAAACAGTTGTTACTTATTATTATTATTAGCCAGATTGAATTAGATGCTGTACAAGCACAGAACATAAAGACAGGCCCTGCCCAGAAAAACTTCATATGGATGAGACTGCTTAAGCTTTTTTTTTATTTTATTTTTATTTGAAAATAAATGCATAACAGCTGCTGCCATTCCAGAAGAAAGGCTGAGCCTGTGAAATATCTGGCTTGTATAAAAGTTAACAGTTCTTTTAAGTTGGAGTCAAGTGATGGAGTGGGTGTGGAGGGGTGGGAAAGTACTCAAATTACCCACAACCCTGGACTATCTGGGTTTTCCTGCTAATCAGATCAGCAGTGAAACTGTTAACAATGTTTACATTCACATTGTCATCATTAAACTGCAGCCTAAACACTCCCTTTTGATTAAAGGCAGCATCTTAAATCTCTCCTCGCTATTGTTGGAGTACTCCAGCAGCTCAAGCCAGAAGTCTGGCCTTACATCCCTACTTGGAAGGTTTCCCTTGTAACCAGAGGACTAAGAAACTTCCCTATCACTGAAACCAGCTGAGAACTTGGTTTCCTTTGTATGGAGCAGGGTGAACCTTGCCAGTTGAACCTGTAATATTTTTTCTTCTTCTGTTGAGAAAAGGATGAGGATGTGACAGATGATACTTGACTTTTGCCCACAGTTCAAATGTGGGTTTAAAATTACAGGTACAATTTTGTGGTTATAAATTGCTGTTGCAAAAAGGGGAGGTGGCCCTGGAATAAACTCTGCCATCCCCTTTGACAGTGGGAAACTGTGCATGCACGAGGGATGTTGCCAAAAAAAAGTTAGCATCTTGTAACCACCTGTCCCACTGCAGATAATTAAAGACAAATATGTGTTCAAACAAAAGGCAGGGATTCTGCCTCTCCACTCCTTCCTTTTCATTGAGTCAGAATAAGGCAATATGGTTTTGTCCTTTTTCTGTTGGTTTGCTGATGTATTTTTTTATTTATTTCTGTTTATTTGCTTGTTTGTTCCCCCCCCTTTTTTTTTTTT